>CP094637.1:9236106-9384321 GCA_023657505.1 Camelina hispida | reverse complement strand
AAAATTTATGTTATAGATTCAAGGTTATTAAATTTTTAATTTTGTGCCAAATTCATTATTGAGATTGTAGAAGAAATAGTGGAAATTGGTCTCTTAATACAATAATAAGTTTTTAACAATTAAAACTCTATAAATTAGTTATGATTTTTCATTTTGTATAGATTTAGACATTTAGCCCCTGATTGGTAGCCTACTTTTAAGACTTTAAAATTTTTTAAAGCCATAACAGCCATTTTTTTTGCCAATCAGTCTTTTTTGGCTTTTAATTTTTTTTAAAGTTTTAAAAGTCACTTTTATTTTTCTCTTCCTTGTTTTCCTCTTTTTTTTAAAGCTTTAAATTCATGCTTTAAAACAAAACAATTTTTAAACGTTCTTTTTCACCCTTTTATATTTAAAAGCTCTCAAAGTATATAAAAATATTTTCTATATTTTATTCTTATAAATTAATTATTCTCATTTTTTCTCTTTATTTTAAGATCCATTTCAATAATAAATTTTACTTTTCATCATCATCACTAATAATACTATAAAAGAGTTTATGAAATTCATCATTAATAAGAGAATAACATTCAAACAATGCATTGATTAGTGGTTAATAGATTTTTGACTAGTTTTTATAAATTAATTAATTATTCTAGATTCAAACAATGCATTGACTGGTTTTTTTTTGCATTATTTAAAATTTAATAAGTTAATAAATTGATGCCTACAACTTCAATTATTTATTTCTTATTCTTATAGTTGTTTGTTTTTAATTGGTTTTCAAACAAAATTTCATATTTGATTGATTTATATTTTTAAAAATTTTAATTTATCATTAATAAAATTTATTTTGTCATTAAAATGTTATATAAATTAATTTTTGACATAATATATTTATTATTAATACTTATAATAATAATAAAAATAACAGCTAATTCTTTAAAAGTTGTTGGTAAACAATCGGATTTTAACAGTTAAAGTTTCTACGATCAAGCATCTACAGCCAAATTCTCTACAACTAAAATTTTAAAGTCAAAGTCTTTATAAAAGTAATGTAAGATTTTGTATCGGGGCCTTAGTATGTACACATATTAAATTCGAGCCAAATGTCCATGTCGCACCAAAATTAAATACAATTTCCATCAAAATCTGGTCTCACAATAACATAATTAGCTTTAATCATTAAAAATAATAAATTTGTTTTTGTTTTTACTTTGTAAATGATATTTTGGTCATATATTTTCTAACTATGTAAAGGTCTAACCTATGATTTTTTTTTCTGAATTCAAAATGTTGTTATTAGGTATGATTTTGATGCATATATCAACTATTTTTACAAATATACTATTAATGTTTGGAAAAAAACATACTATTTAATATTCAAATTGAAGAAACAATGGGTAAAAAACAATTTGATATGCGGTAGATATTTTCCCCCGTATGAGAGATGTTTTAGCTCATAATATTTGTGAAATCCTCTTTTTAATAAAAGGTAAGTACACAACATAGTTTTTGTAGACTTAATATTTTTAATAAATTGTTATAAATAGTTACAGATAGGTTATAAATTAATTCATATATTAATATTAATGGTTACACCTAAATATTAGGAATATTTCAAATTGATAATTGATATATTAAAACAAATAAAATCATGGATATTCCAAACTGTATTTTTGGAAGATTTTAGTCATATATCACGTTGTTTCCAAAGATCTTTAAACACAATATTACAATTTATTTTCCACAAACTTTATCGATAGACCACAAAATTGATAGATTGATTGGTTAGAAGTTAAATAGTGGGTTACAAGATAGATTTTGAAATAAAACTTAACCATTGTTATAGCACGAGTACTTACCTAGAATCATTAACAATATAAAACTTACAAAATATGTGTTTTTTTAATTCTTCATATTTAGCATATGATTTTATTGAATAATATTTTTTCAAAAAAAAAATTTAAAGCAATAATATAAATTATATTTTATATAAAAAATATAATATAAATAAAATGAATTTCAACCCCGTCTTAATCTAGTTTATCGAGAGTGGTAAAATGATTCTTTTACATGAATATGTGCAAACTTGAAAGGCTCGTGAAAATTTTGTTTGAAAGATGTTCCAAACATGTTTGTTCTTCTTCGAGTTGGTTTGGTATTGAATGTGTCAATTTGATGAAATCAAACATTTTCAAAATGTTGGATAATACTTGTCAGACAATATAAAATATTTTAACGGTAGAAATTGAACATAGTTGACCATTGCAAATTCTAAGGAGTAAGGACCGTCATCGTCACCAACCTCTCCACGTAGTGTCGTTGAGTCGAGTGGTAGTAAGTTAATCTTCAGAAACCCCCAGAGAATTATAAATAGTACTACCTACTACTATATGGGTTCCGGTTGAACAAACCTAAACTCACAACCCGAATCAAAGCCCCTCCCCCAATTCCTTTTTCGATCGCTCGAGCTCGAAACACACAGCTATGGCGATTGATCCGGAGCAGCAACCAATCTCCTCTGTTTCCAGAGAGGTATACGATTCTTTTTGTTGTTCTTAATTCCTGTTCGATTGTATTATCCAAGGCTTAATTCTCAAGTGATTTCGTAACCTGTTCCTTTTGAGATCGATTTTGATCAAGTTCTGAAACTTGCTATATTGGACTCTTAAGAGTTTGTATTTTAGAGTCTCTAATTCAGTTCTGAGAAGAGATTGAGAGGTTCCTCGTAATTATCTTTTGACAATGAGATTATTAGACTCTGGATGCTGTGTAGTTTGGTTTGTTTGTTTTCAATCAAAGTGTGTTTCTGAAAACTGTGTATGCGCGATTTTTAGGTTGGTAAGTCATCTGGTGAGATCAGCTCAGAAAGGGAGCCTCTTATTAAAGAGAATCATGTCCCAGAAAACTACTCTGTTGTTGCAGCCATCCTCCCGTGAGTGCCTCTCCAACTTTAGTACTTATCAAAAACATAATAACAAATGAAAATTTGCAGACTTCAGTAACACACTTGGTGAACATTACCGATGTGTTCTTTGTTTGGTTATATTGTATATCATTTAGCATAATATATACCTTGACTAGGAAACCAGAAAGCTGTGTGGCTGTTTTGTTGTGGTCCTTTGCATACCTTTAAAGTAAATATTTCCATATAGAAACACGAATCATCTTCAGGAGCTTGGACCTAACTCTTTGCCCATGGTGATTTTCGTTTTGTGGCTAGCCCATTGATGATTGATCTATGCATGTTAAGAAGTTTCTGTTTCATTATTAGGTTTTTCTTTCCAGCTCTCGGAGGACTGCTTTATGGTTATGAAATTGGTGCAACTTCTTGTGCAACCATTTCACTTCAGGTAAACTTAAAAGTTGTCTGAAACTATCTAGTCCTACAATGTTGTTATCATTCAACTTTTCTATATTTTAAAAGTCCCTAGTCACTGTTTTCAAAGTCTATATATTATAAAGCTCTGGACATTGGACTGAGATATCACTACTAAACCATGATACTGCACACTTTTCGGACCATGTTTTCCCTTTGATTTCTCATGTATATTGTTGTCACATGCATGTGCGTTCTTCCTATTTGTCTACATTCTTTTAGAAACCTATGACTTTGCTATCTTACTAAGCTTTCTCCTTTCCTGCAGTCGCCTTCATTAAGTGGAATTTCATGGTACAACTTGTCCTCAGTGGATGTTGGTCTAGTTGTAAGTTTCCAAGTTATATATATTTCCTACTTCTTCTGCATGCTGGTCATTGCTTATCTTTTATTCTTCTCCCGCTCTGGATCTGTGGTCTTCACTTCAAGTAAAGACAAATTTGCTTACAACATAGTGTTAAATTTTCTTCAGACCAGTGGCTCACTTTACGGTGCATTATTTGGCTCAATTGTGGCTTTTACTATTGCTGACGTTATAGGTTGGTTTTATTTCTCACTTTCTTCATTTGGTAGGCATGAGTATTTAGCACTGTCTGCTTGTGAAACTAAATAATGTGTTAAATTAATTGAATTCTGGAAGGAAGAAGAAAGGAGCTGATTTTGTCTGCATTACTGTATCTCATTGGAGCCCTTGTGACTGCTCTAGCACCAATCTATTTCGTTCTGATAATTGGACGGGTTACTTATGGGGTCTCAGTTGGACTGGTAAGACTGATCATGCTTCTTTAATGTTTGACATCTAAAGACTTACTTATGTAGGTCAACTGCTCTAACGTTTTATATTATGCATTTGGCGGTGTAGTAAGAATCACACATCTGTTAGGAGGGGAGAAAATTATGCCTTGTACTTATAGGACGTTAGGGCACCCACAGTCGTAATCAACCTAGCTTAACCTTCCCAAACTACAGATCGTAACAGTTGATGGAGCATCTATTGCTGAGCATGGATTGTTATCCAACGCATCCTCATACAAACATAAACGATCTGTAGACATATATTGTGACAGCATTCATCTGGTCCTCCGTATTATTTATGTTTCTCCAGGTTGAAAGCCAGTGATTAGGAATCTTGTTTACCTTTCAATGTACAAGATCTATTTATTTTTTTTGTATGAAACCATGCGTTTCAGCCTTCTATGGATTACGTACAACATTACTCTTGATACAAGAATTGAATTAAATTTAGGCAATGCATGCGGCTCCGATGTACATTGCAGAGACTGCTCCAAGTGAGATTCGTGGACAACTGGTATCACTAAAGGAATTCTTCATAGTCCTTGGGATGGTTGTAAGTTCTTGAAGCTCTGAGGTTTTGGACATTAATTTCTTTATGTGAAGCAGTTGAGTTGCTCCTCTTGTTTTTAAAATGTTCAGCAAGTTAATTTCACATATCCTACACAAAATTTAATGCAGGGAGGTTATGGAATCGGTAGTCTTACAGTCAATATTCTCTCTGGTTGGCGTTACATGTATGCAACAAGTGTCCCTTTGGCTGTTATTATGGGAATTGGGATGTGGTGGCTCCCAGCATCCCCTAGGTGGCTTTTGTTGCGCGTCATACAGGGAAAGGGAATGTGGAGAACCAAAGAGAGGCTGCAATCAAATCTCTTTGCCGCCTTAGAGGTCCTGCTTTTGTTGATTCAGCTGCTGAACAAGTGAGCGAGATTTTAGCTGAACTTTCTGTTGTGGGCGAGGATAAAGAAGTCACATTTGGTGAACTATTTCAAGGGAAGTGCTTGAAAGCTCTCATCATAGGAGGAGGTCTAGTCTTGTTTCAACAGGTCGGTATAGTCAAATTTAATTGTCAGGCTCTTTTAGAAGAGTAATTACTAATGAACTTTGTCAAATGGCAGATAACTGGGCAACCAAGTGTGCTTTATTATGCACCGTCAATACTGCAGGTTTTCTTTTCTTCTCTAGATAAACTTTCTGTAGAGTATGATACTGGCTTTGTTGCACTTGGATACTCTCAAGTGGATATTAACTTCTCCCCTCCCCCACATTTCCTGTTAGACCGCTGGATTTTCTGCAGCAGGTGATGCAACAAGGGTCTCAATTCTGCTTGGTCTATTGAAGGTATTCATTTTTCCACCAGGCTAAATTTTAAAAATACTTATTTTCACCTGATAGACTTTTAAATTACTTTTACAATATGATATATAGATGCACTTCATTCTACAATCTCTGTTATCAGTGCTAGCAGTAGTGCCATTACAGATCGACATTTAAAACTGTGTAGACGTAAAAGAATACTTTAGATCGACACTAAAGAACAATGTTTTGATGGAATATATTTCCTTGGAGACCTGCCTCTGCTACAAAGTTATCTTGCTTTCTAAGAAAATAACGGCCACCTATGTTGTTGCAGTTGATTATGACAGGAGTAGCTGTTGTAGTTATTGACAGACTTGGAAGGAGACCATTACTTCTTGGTGGTGTTGGCGGCATGGTATGTCCTCTATGTTTTATTCTTTGTCTTTTCCCATCCATGTTCTATTTATCCACCGCAAACAAAGAAATGTAGATTTAGGTCAAGCTCACTAAATGTCATTGAGCTGAGTATTTTCACTTGTTATTTTTAATGTCAAACAGGTTGTCTCATTATTCCTGCTGGGGTCATACTACCTCTTTTTCAGCGCCTCACCAGTTGTTGCTGTTGTTGCACTGTTGCTTTATGTGGGCTGTTACCAGGTAAATGAATAACTAGTTAGACTTTTGCTGATCAAACTTCTGTACCAAAATGCTAATGCTAGTCCTGAAAGTATGAAAGACTTTCTGATCTAAATATGGAGTTATAACAAGTAGTACCTTTCGAGGTTATTTACAAATGTGGTTCATAGTTTCATTATCTTCGCCTTCAAACTTTGATATGCTTCTAGTTGTTCAATTTTGAATATGTAGGTTAATGGTAATATGTTTGGTTTTTTACTTTTCAATAAGAGCTTTAAAGTATTGATATGATGATATCAATCTTGCAGCTATCCTTTGGTCCAATTGGTTGGCTGATGATCTCGGAGATATTCCCCCTTAAGTTAAGAGGTCGAGGTCTTAGTCTAGCAGTGCTTGTGAATTTCGGTGCAAACGCACTAGTGACATTTGCTTTTTCACCCCTAAAGGTAACCTACCATTTCCTTCAGGAAAAGAAATCATCGTTTTGCAGTTTTGCTTAAGCTTGGTATGGCTAATGCCTAATGCTGTACAATATGGTAGCAAAACCGTTGGGAAGACGGAAATAATATGTTAATCTAGTCGAAAGATATCGACACCCACAGTTACAGTAGTTTTTTCTGTTCTGGATTCTAACTGGAACTTTTGTTTGGCTTGCACATGGCTCTGTTATGCAGGAACTGTTGGGAGCTGGGATACTGTTTTGTGCGTTTGGTGTGATATGTGTGTTGTCTCTATTCTTCATATTCTTCATTGTGCCAGAGACAAAAGGTCTCACTCTTGAGGAAATTGAAGCCAAATGTCTCTAAAAAGTAGGTTAGTTATTTTGGATTAGATCACAAAGTCGTCGATTGCTTCTTCACATGATTTTGATTTGTAACTCTTAAATCTCTCAGGAATCATCAGTGCGTGCAGGTTTCAGAGATAAAAACATACGTCTCCAAGTGTCTAGTGAATCACAAATCTGCCGCACAAGATATACAGCATTAGGTTTTTGAAGCAGTGGTTACTTCAGACTTCAGAGGCTCTAGTGCTCGAGCAAAATTCACATGTACGAAAAGGAAAAATGAATATTTTCAAATATATTTGTAGTAATTGTAAAAGATAAAAAGAAAAACATCATAACAGATCAATAAAATTTGTAAAATGATTCCATGATTTCCATGTCCCAATCAGTTATGATCCGAAGGTTCTCTTAATCAATTGAGTAAAATGACTAGTTCTCTGATTGATACTACAGTGGCAAAAATAAATTTCTATGAATGCTTGCTTTGTATTGCCAGCTCCCAAGTCCCAACTGAGAATGCCAAACAAAATTTAGACAAATTTAACAGATGACCGACCAATAAACGAGGATAGTGACTGTGTTTGACCACAAACATTACGTTTTTTTGGCCTTTTCGGTTGGTTTCCAGTTTCCACAAAAGTTTTACAAAACCGGGAAAAAATATCTTGGCATGTAAAAATCCTTTTTCTTCCTTTTCAAATTTAATGGCTCCTATTGGCAACATTATAAAAGAATCCTAGAAAATAAGATACAAAAATACAAAATTATGGAATAAACTTAAATTCTCATAGAAAGGAAAAAAAAAATAGCAAATGTGAAAAGAAAGAAAAATATGAAAGAATCCAAATTGACTGAGCCCATATATAAGCAGTGACGTCATAGTTGAAAAACATAAATTTACGTAACAAACAACAGCTACGAGACGAGCGACAGAGAGGCCTACACTATAAAAAGCAGGCTCGTAAGGAAGAAGATAGCCAATTATTGTACTCGATCGGAGAAATAAATCATATCGGAGATGTCGACGGCGGCGAACAAGCAAGTGGTATTGAAAGAATACGTTAGTGGTTTCCCTAAGGAATCCGATTTCGATCTCAATACATCCACCGTCGAATTTAAGGTTCCGGGAGGTTCTAACTCAGTTCTGGTGAAGAATCTCTACTTGTCATGCGATCCTTACATGCGTGTTCGTATGGGGAAACCTGATCCCTCCACTGCTGCTCTTGCTCAAGCTTACGCTCCCGGTCAGGTACCCATCAACCACCAGAGACTCTCACTTTTAGTTCTCCCTCCGATTATATTTTCAAATCTCCGGTGAAATTAGTATCCGATGATCGGATGATAATGCTTTTATGATTTGATTCGAGGTCGGTGAGATTATTATTATATGATTTGTTTCCTCTTCTTTTGGATATATAATTATTATTAGTAATATTTTATTTGTTATAATATAGATTGACCAACCGACGGTTCTGTTTTTTTGTGTGCGTTGGATCGTTTCTGTAACTTATTTGTTATAATATAGTTAGTTAGTAAACTAGATAACTTAACTGTATGTAATATATAAACGGTCTTATCTTTTTAGATTGGTGTTCTTGAAGACTCTGAAGAAAAATTTTGTGTCTCTCTTGTGTTGACTGTTGTTAAATTGTGCTTTTTTTTGGGTATGTTTGTGTGCAGCCAATATTTGGGTATGGAGTGTCTAGAGTGATAGAATCTGGGCATCCAGATTACAAGAAAGGTGATTTACTTTGGGGTATTGTTGGATGGGAAGAGCACAGTGTTATCACTCCAATGACTCACATGCATTTCAAGATTCAACATACTGATGTTCCATTATCCTACTATACTGGACTTCTCGGTATGTTTACTTGCTTCTGATTTCACTTCGTAAATGTAGAACACAGTTCTTCTTGATACAGAAATTATGAAGTTGAATGTCATAATTAACCATGTATGATAGTTTGTGGATGTCTGATAAACCTCAAAAACGTTGTTTTGAAACATAGGAATGGAATTAGTTATGTCAAGTTTTTAACATCAATCTAGAAGACTAGAGTTTTCAACAGTTTGGTTTGTTCATCTGTATAATATTTTCACTCCTGATGGGTTTTGTCTGGTCCTGATAGGTATGCCTGGTATGACTGCTTATGCTGGGTTTTATGAAGTCTGTTCTCCAAAGGAAGGAGAGACAGTTTATGTCTCAGCTGCATCTGGTGCAGTTGGTCAGCTTGTGGGACAATTTGCTAAGATGATGGGTTGTTATGTTGTTGGAAGCGCCGGTACTACAGAAAAGGTCAGAAATTGATCATCATTTCCATATTTTTGTTTCTTTATGTTCCTTGGTTATCCTTCAAGAGAATGATTATCCCTTTTACTTCTTTTTGGGGATTTGTTAGGTTGATCTGCTCAAAACTAAGTTTGGGTTTGATGATGCATTTAACTACAAGGAAGAAGAAGACCTTAGTGCTGCCCTGAAAAGGTTCAGTAACTACTTTAATATAAGCGTTTCTTGTCTATAATTGTTAGGATTGGTTTGCATGATAAAACGCTAATTCACAACTAAAGTAGAAACAAGAGAAATGGATAATAGCTTTATAAACCGGAGGGAACTCCGAAACTGCGACTCTTTTCGAGCAAAGAAGAAAAAAAAAAATATCTCATTGATTGATATCTTATCAATTGCTCTTTTACTAAGCTAAGAGAGATTCTCTTCTTTTTTTTCCAGGTGCTTTCCAACAGGCATCGACATATATTTTGAGAACGTAGGAGGCAAGATGCTAGATGCGGTGCTCTTAAACATGAACCCACTTGGGCGTATCGCTGTATGTGGAATGATCTCACAATACAATCTTGAAAACCAAGAAGGTGTGCACAACCTATCCAACATAATTTACAAACGAATCCGCATTCAAGGCTTTGTAGTACTTGATTTCTACGACAAATACTCAAAGTTCTTGGAGTTTGTGCTTCCGTGCATTAAAGAAGGGAAGATAACGTACGTGGAAGATGTAGTTGATGGTCTCGAGAAAGCTCCTGAAGCTCTTGTGGGACTTTTCCATGGTAAAAACGTTGGGAAACAAGTTGTTGTTATTGCTCATGACTGATTTACTTGTATATTTATCCAACAAGAATTTGTATGGGTACGTTCGAACCCAAGTGTGAGTTTTTGGTTTATGAATGTTAGTAATTGAAGTAAACTTTATCATTTTTTTTGGTTTGGAATCATATTCTATGTGACTTGTTCATCAAATGTATCAAACAATCCCACAAATCCAAAAAATGGCTGATACAAAGTTACAAACCCATGTTTTGTAGCTCTTGTAATAAGTTATGTTACCAAGTATATATGCGTGTTAAAACATTAGCGAATACAGTTAGTGTTGCTATTCGTGCAACTTCTTTTCCTTTTAATTAGAGAACATCATACTCACGAACACATGGCTCTGATTTGGGAGCTAAGATACTGCTTTGTGGGTTTGGTGTGATACGTGTTTTGTCGCTGGTCTTCACATTCTTCATTGGGCCAAAGAGGCAAAGCCAAAGGGACTCATTCTTGAGGAAATTAAAGTCAAATCTCTTATAAATAGGTTTGTTCATTGTTTTACATGACTTTGATTCGTAATGTAATTATGTGAGGAAAATAAATAGTGCAGGTTCAGAAATAAGCATGTCTCCAAGTATAAGTGAATCACAAATCTGCCGCGCTCAAGATGGAATCTTCTCACACACATCATTAGGTTTTTGAAGCAATGTTACTTGAGAGGCTTTCTAACGCTCGAGCAAAACACATGTACGAAAATTCATGTTTTGAAAAATCTTTGTAAAATTATGAACTAACACTATTATTAAAGTTAGAATATTAAAAAAGGAAAATTAAACTTCATAAAAGAAATATAGATTTGTATAATGATTTTCCGAAGGTTCTCGTCTTTTCTAGTCGCACGTCCCAATCAGTGAGTGACACTTTCTTTTGTTAAACCAATGATTTGGATTCTCTTTTTTTTTTTTTCCAAAATATTATGATTTTCTTTATGAATGCTTTGTTTTGCTTTTAATTTTCATCCACAAAACTAAATTGAGTTTATCAAAAGAGATTTTTCTAAGTGATATGATAAAAGTATACAACTATTAAAAAGAATGCCAATTAGAATCACCCAAATTTAACAAGCTGATTATAAGTTACAAACGCGGATATTCACCGTGTTTGACCTCAGTGTTACGTTTCGAATGTTCACACTTCACACCTAGCTATATAAAACAAAACAGTCCAAATTCTACAGTTTTACATTTAGTAATGCACAAACACGAACTCTTGTGAAATGGCTGTGAAGTGTGAACAAAAAAAAAAAAAAAAAAAAAAAACTCTTGTGAAATCAAACGTGAAAGGAATGCAAAATATAAAAATGTCGACAAATATAAACGCTCGAAAGAAAGAGAAAGTATCCAAATTTGCGAACAATGTGATGAAATAAACATAAGCAGTGACGTCATACTTGATATGAGAGAACGAGAGAGAGACAGAGAGGCGCACTATATAAAGCAGCCGCGTCCATTGATAGTCCAAAGAAGAAAAGAAAGAAGAAAGAAGACGTAACAAAATTATTCAACTCAAGAGAGAAAGAATTTAACTAACGGAACGAAACGAAACGATGACGGCGACGAACAACAAGCAGGTGACATTGAGAGACTACGTGAGTGGTTTCCCAAAGGAATCCGATTTCGATTTCACTACCTCCACCGTCGAACTTAGGGTTCCCGAAGGTTCTAACTCTGTTCTCGTCAAGAATCTCTACTTGTCATGCGATCCTTACATGCGTACTCGCATGGGCAAACCTAAACCCTCCACTGCTCTTGCTCAAGCCTATACCCTCGGCAAGGTACGACGAATCCACGAGAATTGTCACCATTAGTTCTCCGATTTATATACAAATCTCCGGTGGAAATTTCGAATCTGGCTGTTACTGTTTACAATAATTCGAATCCATATGATTAATCTAGATTGACAAGTTTATTTGAACTTTAGATTAGTGTTCTTGAAAGGCTCTGTGAAGAAATTGTGTGTCTCTCTCGTGTTGATTTATGATTTTGTTTGTGTGCAGCCAATCTATGGGTATGGAGTGTCTAGAGTGATAGAATCTGGGAATCCAGATTACAAAAAAGGTGATTTACTTTGGGGTATTGTTGGATGGGAAGAGTACAGTGTTATCACTCCAGCTCCTCACATGCATTTCAAGATCCAACATACTGATGTTCCATTATCTTACTACACTGGACTTCTCGGTATGTTTATCTCAAATTACTTGGCAGCTCTTAAGATAAAGTGCTTCTTTATGCAGAATCATGAAGTTGGATATGTAGTTTTAAGACGGGAATTAGTTATGTCAAGTTTTTATTTAAACTTCACATGTAGAAGACTAGAGTTTCAACAGTATGGTTAGTTTTATTATTCTCTCTTGATGGTTTTTGTTTTCCCGGTCTTGACAGGTATGCCTGGTATGACTGCTTATGCTGGGTTTTATGAAATCTGTTCTCCAAAGGAAGGAGAGACAGTTTATGTCTCAGCTGCATCTGGTGCGGTTGGTCAGCTTGTGGGACAATTTGCTAAGATGATGGGCTGTTATGTTGTTGGAAGCGCCGGTAGTAAAGAAAAGGTTAGAGTTTTAATCATTATTTCCATGTGTTTGTTTCCTTATGTTTCTTGGTTTCTCCTTCAAAGGAATGGTTTACCCTCTAACTTCTTCGTTGTTTCCGGGATTTCTTAGGTTGATCTGCTCAAGACCAAGTTTGGATTTGATGATGCATTTAACTACAAGGAAGAACCAGACCTTAATGCTGCCCTGAAAAGGTTCGGTTACCACTTATTTCAAAGCTTTTTCATGTTTATAACTGCCTGGTTAGGATCTGTTGCATAACTTGCAGTATAAAGCGGCAAATTCACAACTTAAGTATAAACCAGAGAAAATTTATGAAAGCTTGAACACCATGATTCTATATGGAAAACAACTTAAGTATTGGAGAAAACACCAATGAAACTCCAAATAACAATCAACTGCTTATTGACTAATCTAAGAGATATCCTCCTTATTCTTTTTTGCAGGTGTTTCCCTAAAGGCATTGACATCTACTTTGAGAACGTAGGAGGCAAAATGCTAGACGCAGTGCTCTTAAACATGAACGTGCACGGACGTATCGCTGTCTGTGGAATGATCTCACAGTACAATCTTGAGAACCAGGAAGGTGTACACAACCTATCCAACATAATCTACAAACGAATCCGCATTCAAGGATTTGCAGTGTTTGATTTCTATGACAAATACTCAAAGTTCTTGGAGTTCGTGCTTCCTCACATTAAAGAAGGAAAGATCACGTACGTGGAAGATGTAGCTGATGGACTCGAGAAAGGTCCTGAAGCTCTTGTGGGACTCTTCCATGGTAAGAACGTTGGAAAACAAGTTGTGGTTGTTGCTCGTGAGTAAAACTATATGGGAGATTGAGAGTAATGTTTATATAAATCCGACAAGGGTGTGTAATTGTATGGGTGTTCAAACGTAAGCGTGAGAATTTGGTTTATTAATAATAGTAATTTAATAAAAAAGTACATTTTAATATTATATCAGTTAGTCTGTTATCCGTTTCAAATCATATTCTATATGCTCATCAAATGTATCGAAGTAGTAGCTAACTAACGAGGGTGTTGACCGAGTTTGAACACAATGTGTTTAATATTTTAGTAACCAAAAGATTATGAGGATCAAAGCAAAGCAAGTCCCCTAGTAGTGCTATTGATAAAGCTGCATTAACGACCACGACCAGTACAATGTTAAGTATGTTACGTTTAGAGAAATTACTCAAATTTTGTGATAGATCAAATTACGCAAAGAATAAATGTGACAGCGATGAGATAGAACATCAAAGAGATTCAAAAATGGAAGGTGGCGACAAAATTACGCCTTGATTAAAAGATCAAAATTGTGAACCAATGTGACATAGGCAGTGACGTCATATTTTGATATTAATGATCTTGTGGTCAGTGGTCACTATAAAAAACCAGCCGCGTCATCGAGAGTCCAATGTAACAAATTTATCTAAGTCAGAAACGTTCAAATCGGAGAAAGAATTAACAATGACGGCGACGAACAAGCAAGTGATATTCAAAGACTACGTGAGTGGTTTCCCTAAGGAATCTGATTTCGATTTCACTACCACCACCGTCGAAACTAGTGTTCCCGAAGGTTCTAACTCTGTCCTCGTCAAGAATCTCTACTTGTCATGCGATCCTTACATGCGTATTCGTATGGGCAAACCTGATCCCTCCTCTGCTGCTCTTGCTCAAGCTTTGACTCCCGGCCAGGTACCAGACTCTACTTTAGATTATATATGCAAATTTCCGGTGAAGATGCGGTTCGGATGATTATGTTTACTTTGTTTGGTTTTGCATGTTTTCATTATTTATGTGAATACTCTAATTGGATATAGATATAAATATTTTATTTTGTGAACAGAGAGGTATTATCTTATTAACTATAATAATAATATACTTGACAATTTGGTGTTCTTGAAGACACACTGAGATGAAATTGTGTCTCTTTGGGGTTTTGGTTTTTTGCTATCTCTATCGTGATGTTGACTTGTTGTTGCATTTGGATTTCTGGTGCAGCCAATCAGTGGGTATGGAGTGTCTAGAGTGATCGAATCTGGGCATCCAGATTACAAAAAAGGAGACTTGCTTTGGGGATTTGTTGGGTGGGAGGAGTACAGTGTTATCACTCCAATGACTGGCATGCATTTCAAGATCCAACATACCGATGTTCCATTATCTTACTACACTGGACTTCTCGGTATTTTAAATCTCGGCCTTAATTTGCTCCTTGTTTTTGTTAGTGGAAATGTGGAATCACTTGGTAACACTTAGACAGAGATTATGAAGTTGAATGTCATAACCATGTAGGAACGTAGGAGTATGAATTACTTATATATGTCGATATTTAAACTTCAATCCAGAAGACTATAGACTTTCAACGTACTGTTTGGTTTGTTGATTTATGTTTGATATATATTTTTCCTTGATGGGTTTTTTTATCTGGTCCTGGTAGGTATGCCTGGTATGACTGCCTACGCTGGATTTTATGAGATCTGTTCTCCAAAGAAAGGAGAGACAGTTTATGTCTCAGCTGCATCTGGTGCGGTTGGTCAGCTTGTGGGACAATTTGCTAAGATGATGGGTTGTTATGTTGTTGGAAGCGCTGGTAGCAAAGAAAAGGTAAGGCTAGATTTGATCATCATTCCCATATTTTGTTTACTTCTGTTTCTTGGTTCTCCTTCAAATGAATGATTTACCCTCTAACTTCTTCTTTTTTTCCGGAATTTGTTAGGTTGATCTGCTCAAGACCAAGTTTGGGTTTGATGAGGCATTTAACTACAAGGAAGAACCAGACCTTAGTGCTGCCCTGAAAAGGTTGGTTACCACTTATTTTGAACTGTTTGATATCTATATAACTGTTATTAGCTGCTGAATAAAGCGCAACTCGCAAAACGAGAGAAATGAATAGAAGTAAGTATGATCATTCTACGCGGGAAAATGAAATTATCTTCATTGATTGATATATCTAGGTGTTTTCCCAAAGGCATCGACATATACTTTGAGAACGTAGGAGGCAAAATGCTAGATGCAGTGCTGTTGAGCATGAACGTGAAAGGGCGTATCGCTGTCTGCGGAATGATCTCACAGTACAATCTTGAGAACCAGGAAGGTGTACACAACCTATCCAACATAATCTACAAACGAATCCGCATTCAAGGCTTTGTAGTCTTTGATTTCTATGAACAATACTCGAAGTTCTTGGAGTTTGTGCTTCCACACATTAAAGAAGGGAAGATCACGTACGTAGAAGATGTAGCTGATGGGCTTGAGAAAGGTCCTGAAGCTCTTGTGGGACTCTTCCATGGTAAGAATGTTGGGAAACAAGTTGTTGTTGTTGCTCGTGAGTGAAAGAAAATCTAAAACTGATACTTACATCCAACAAAGAGTTTGTGTGGGTGGTTTTTGTTTTATGGATGATAAAATAATTTGTTGTTATGGTTTTGAATCGAAATTCATGTCATTGTTCTAGTTTTTTTTTTTAAATAATAAAATTCGGCATTAGGTTCTTCTTTGCGTTTGGATTTGATTTTGGTTCTTTAAAGATATATCAAGAGAGAGAGTTAATCCCCCACATTGTTTGCATCGCACTTAATAGCGCAACAAATCATGCCTAAGTTTGGCTCCATTAGTTTTGCATTGCCAGCTGACAGCAAAACACGTCTATACGAAAATCTTTAATCCTTATCAACTCTCTCCTGACGTGATTGACAAATAAAAAGATTATCTCCACAACTTGTGGCTTTTAATAACCGCAGTAACTGTAGAGCATTAGAGCTTATATATAAGTAGAGAGAAATAAAGACGTTTTGAGGAACCAAAAACAAACATATTCCCCAAAAAGAACAATGGCGACGGTGATCAACAAGCAAGTCTTATTACGTGATTACGTTACCGGTTTCGCAAACGAATCCGACCTTGTAATCACATCGACCAACGTCGATCTTAGGGTGCCGAAGGGATCTATGACGGCGTTGGTGAAGAATCTCTACTTGTCTTGCGATCCTTACATGAGAAATCGTATGAGAAAGCCTGATCCTTTGAGCCCTGCTACAGCTCAGTCCTTCACTCCCGGCATGGTAAAAGCACTTCTACTAGTTGGTTTACCTACATACAGTTTAAGTGAACTTATGTTGTGTTGTGTTTGTGCAGCCTATCTCAGGGCTTGGAGTTTCTAAAGTGATAGATTCAGGGCACCCTGAATACAGAGAAGGTGACTTACTATGGGGAGCTGTTGGATGGGAAGAGTACAGTGTCATTACCCCAATTCCTAATCTTCACTTCAAGATTCATCATACCAATTTTCCCTTATCTTACTACACCGGCCTTCTTGGTATCAATGTTAATTCCACCTACTTGGGCGTTGGTTAAATAAATTGGAGCTCAAAAAAGTTGTGACTAGATAACATTGTTGTATTTATTATTCACGTTCCTCTGTTCCTGACAGGTATGCCTGGTATGACCGCATATGTTGGTTTTTATGAGATCTGTGCTCCTAAGAAAGGAGAGACCGTGTTTGTGTCAGCTGCATCTGGTGCGGTTGGTCAGCTTGTGGGACAATTTGCTAAGATGATGGGTTGTTATGTTGTTGGAAGTGCCGGAACCAAAGAAAAGGTATAACCTCAAAATGTAATCCATTTCTTGATTGGATTAACGTCAAATCCACTCTTTTGATTGGTTGAGCTTCTTTAGGTTGATCTCCTCAAGAACAAGTTCGGATTCGATGATGCCTTCAACTACAAGGAAGAGCATAATCTAGTTGCTGCCTTAAAGAGGTAAGTAAAGAATTGTTACATCCACAAATCAAATCAAACTAATCTTCAATTAAACCTATAAAAAGATTCTCTCTTTTTTCTAGGTGTTTCCCGCAAGGCATTGACATATACTTTGAAAACGTGGGAGGCAAAATGCTAGACGCAGTGATCCTAAACATGAGACCACACGGACGTATAGCTGCATGTGGGATGATCTCGCAGTACAATCTACAGAATCCGGAAGGCGTATACGGCCTCTCGCTCATCACATACAAACGAATCCGTATTGAAGGGTTTAATTGTTTTGATTACTTCCACAAATACTCAGAATTCTTGGAGTTTGTGGTTCCGTATGTAAGAGAAGGGAAGATAACGTATGTGGAAGATGTTGCTGATGGGTTAGAGAGTGCTCCTGCTGCTCTCGTTGGACTATTTCACGGTAAGAACGTTGGCAAACAACTTGTCGTGGTTTCTCGTGATCTTGAATGAGAAAATAAGAGTTTCTTCCACAAGTGATTGTGTTAATTGTTGTGTCCAAAGCCTGGATTAGTCTTTTGAAGTATATGTATTAGTTAAGTTTACAGTTAGTGGTGGTGACTGGTGAGTCCTTTGGTTTATTGTGTTAATTTCTTCTGCATGAACTGTCAGTATGTAATAATATGGCCAAATTATGAAATTAATACACTTGTGTTATATATGGTTTTTGTTACAGAATGAACAACTCATTCAGAAACGTGTTGATGTAAACCTAATTTATCAAATTATAACCGGAAGCATTTCGTCGAACACCTTAAGTGCATTCCTTTTTTTCAATATAATTAAAATTTACTCACCGATTGATTGTATCAAAGTTTTACCGTTGAGTTGTTGTTGTTGTATAAACAGGCCTGACCTGACACGCTTGGTTGGCCAAACAATAACAGAAAAGAAAACGCAGAGTTTCGTAAACAACAACAAAACCAAAAGGCAAAAAATCAGAAACATTTGGAACCGAGCCTCTGTCTTTTTTGCGTTTTGTTCAATCCATTTCTGATTATATAGAGAGGTGTAGTAAGTCAAAACGAATACTCTCGATGTTCCTTACATTCTTATTTGTCGAATTCCCAAATAACTCCTCCGTCTTCTTTGACTTTTTTGTTGATCCAAGCTTCAATAACCATACCAGCACCGATCCCACCGAGGATGAAACTTCCGTAGTAGGCAAGAGCCCTCGGCCATGGCTTTCGCGGGAGGAAGTAAGCTTCGTATTTCTCTTCAAGTCCTCTCGGCATTTGTTTTCTCGCTCTCGTCACCGTTTTCACACCACCACCACCATTTGGCTTCTTCTTCTTCTCATTCTCAATCCCCCACTCTTCTCCTTTCCATGGATCCTTCGCTTCTTCACTTGCCATTTTGTTTTGAATCACCCAATTCAATTGCCCTGAGAAAATCTCAATTTCAGCTTCAACTGGATCAACAGATGTGATCTAGATAGTGTGAATTAGGTCGTAGTGTCACCACCGCCTCTTCAGAAAATTTTATTACAAAATAAAAAGGTTAAGGCCTAATCAAAGTCCTCTAGGCCCACTAAAGCCCATTTTAGACCCAGTTACTTTGTTCTTCTGCTCTTTTGTTGACTCTATCACTTTGGTAGTCACATTTTCAGTTGTTTCACAAAATCTGGTTATCGAATCTGTGACAATTTCTCGTTTCTTTAGATCAAATTTTGCAGATCGGGTTTTGGTTTTTACTCTCAGGTACTATCAATTTATTTTCGCTTATGAGAATCTGATTGTAGATTCAGCAGTAATTAGGCATGGAATCAGAATTGACACTTCATGAAGGTGGGTGCCATTGTGGTAAAATCAAATGGAGAGTCAAAGCGTCGACGAGTGTAGTGGCTTGGAGCTGCAACTGCACAGATTGTTCAATGAGAGGCAATGTTCATTTCATTGTTCCGTCAAGCAACTTTGAGCTTCTTGATGACTCGAGCGACTTCATTACTACTTACACTTTTGGGACTTACACGGCCAAGCATACTTTCTGCAAGGTCTGTGGGATCACTTCGTTTTACATCCCGAGATCTAACCCCGATGGAGTCGCTGTCACGGTTAAGTGTGTCAAGTCGGGGACACTGGATCACGTTGAGGTTAAAAGCTATGATGGTCAGAACTGGGAAATGTCGCACAAAAAGACCGGTATTGCCTCGTTTTCCAAAGAGTGATACGATAAGAGATCAACTCAAGATTGTAATGGCCAAGAAGAAAAGAATCTAAAGCAGTCATCAAAATCTCACCCTTTAGAATCACAGGGGAGAAACAATTTGGAAAACTAGAAAAGCTTTTTTTGCCTAAACCCTTTTGAGAATAATGCTCAGGGTATTGAGCTTCGAGTTGTTCAAATCTACACATGTAGACACCTGTGTTCATGATAAGTTTATATGATTTCATTTCTTGCTACCTGTATCGGTTCCAGCTAGTTTTTTTCTCTGTTGATGCTCCGCGACTTTGTAATCAATGACCTCTCTGAAACGCTCTGCGTCCAATAAGCAGTCTGCGCTTCCATAAACAGCAGCTTGAACGCTCGCCATCAATTTCGCGATTTCTCTACCTGAAAACCCTTTTGTTTTGGCGGCAGCTTCCTTCAGGAGATCCTCGGTGATGCCTTTTATCTCAATCTTCTGCTGCTCTTTCTTGAAAAGGCTTTGGAGCAAACCCGGTTTTTTTAGATTAACCTTAGATATGTACTTGTCTAGGTAGAGGTTTATAAGCTTGTAGCGCTCTTCTTCTCCAGGCAAGGGAAACTCAAGAGTCTCATCGATACGGTCAGACACTGCAGAGTCTAGATCACCAGGTCTGTTTGTGGCAAGCGCTAGGACTATATCTTTGGACTGGTCACCCGTGCGGAAGAGAAGTGCATTTAGTGCACTCCTTTGGGCTTCGCTCATGTATGTTTTGTTCCGCCTGTCAAATTTGCAATCAAATAAACATATTAATAACTACAGCCCATGTTTTAAAGATTAATTATAATCAGCATAAGATCTGGGACTTACTCGCACAGAAATGCATCGGCTTCATCGATGAAGAGCAACAAACCTCTCTTAGATTTTTGGACCAGTCAAACAGTTGGTGTATCTTTGTAACAGCCTGAGCTCCAAGTGGAGCAACATCTCCACCCGTCATCAACGCATAATCTAGACCCTGAAAGATACCAAATCAAGGAAGAGTGATTATCTAAGTAACAAGCCTGAGAGTCTGCAATTTTAATGCCCATGAGTAACCTAAACCTAAGATCTCAATTTGAAGAATGCATCTATTCTTCATGCCTGATAAAATAATTATAAGCATTAGAAACGGAGAGAACACATACAGATTTACGAGCCAGCTCTCGGGCAGCCATTGTCTTCCCTGTTCCTGGTGGACCGTAGAAAAGCATATTTCGGAAAGGTGCTTGGTGGGCTTTTGTGTTGGCAGTTGCATTAGCTAGCTGTTCGATTCTCTTCTGAAGAGATTGATGCAAGATAACATCACCAAACCCTTCTCCGCTTTTGGATGTAGACTCCTTAGCACCACCCCGCAACGTGGAAAAGGCACGAGAAACCGAACCAGACCAAGGGTACTTTCCTCTCGATGATTCTCTAATTAGAGAAGGTTGTCCTAATATTCTATCAACGTAGCTCCAGATAACCTTGGCACCTTCTCTGCAACAAGCAATCTATATGATGACTAAGTTCTCAACCATTAACGACAAGAAATCATGGCTGACATTTTTTTTAACAACCATTCTTAGTCTTTACCTCGTTGTGTAGATCCCAGCTGCAAGAGCGGTGAGACCTCCAACAGCAACAACCAGCTTATTTTGATCCGTTAGAATGGTACGCAAGCCCCCTAGGAAAATGGACAAAGAGCCAAGGTGAGTTTAATGAATCAGTCATACCGCTAAGGTAAAACTGTCATAGAGAAGTTTCCACAAAAAATAATCAAAACGATAAAGAGATAATATTTGTCACTGATGTCAGACCTCCAATATGGTCGAATGTAGTATTTATGGCAGAAACCCATTTCTCTCTTTCAGCATTGGCACGATCAACAAGCATTCTCCTGTTTACATCTTCAGAAAGCTTCGATTCACGGGCTCTCCCTTCAGCTTCTGCCATTGCTTTGACCCTGATTGTCTCACGTTCAATCTCAGCTTTCTCCCTCTCTGTTTGTCGTCTCTGTGCCTGAATCTCCTCCTCAGTAGCTCGTCGAGCTACTTCCCGCCTAATTGCTGATTCTTCTTGCATTTTCACAAGTTCTTGATTTCTTGTTCTCTGGGCCTCGTTCTCAGCCTGTAACAAGACACACATCATAAGTTGTTAGAAATACAGTAACATGAGTTCTCAATGTTAGAAAATAATAAAAAGTATATATAAAATCGCATGCCTGCATCCGTTTTCTTGCTAACTCATCTTCATAGCGGGCCATCTGTGATTTTGTTTGTGCTTGGTGCTGAGCAAGTTTCTTCTGTTCCTCGTATATCACCCTTTGCCTCTCCTGCGAAATGGAATATGTCAGGAACATAACTTTGCAACCAAGAACCTTTAAAGTAAAATAATGAACGATGCAGCAAACTGTAACAGCAATGGCTATAGTTTCAACGCAGCTTTAAGTAAATTCTGGTAGGTAACCAGAGAGTTGTAAGAGCATATATACACTTTACAAGTAACTAAAACATATAGTCGTCTAGAGAAAGCCTAAGAGGTACAACCTAATCAAACAATGTAGTCAAAATATACTGACAATGAACTCAAATAGTAAGTTGAACTCACAGCTTCAGCTTGGGATTGCAAAGCTTTAAACTCTTGCGCCTTAGCAGTAAACTCAGCTTGTCTCGTCTCTTCTTGTGTCTTAATACTTTCAAATACCTACCAGAAACCAAAAATCCATCAAATGGTAAGGCCAAAGGATAACTGAAAACACAGAAACATAACACTTTTGAACCTCCATCCCAGAATTATCTTAGTACAGAAGACTCCTTAGCTCAAATTATCTTAACATAAGCTTCATCATACAAATTACAAACTACCTCAGCCTTAAACACAACTCTTATCTACTTGAGAATCTTTTGTCAGATCTAAGTTACAGCATTGGGTTATTTTCTTAAAAGACCTTTTTAGCATGAGCTGAGTTGTTAATCCCTTTCAAGGCCTTAGCTCCACGCTCCAACGCTTCCGGATCAAACCCAGCCGAACTAGTTCTCGGATTATTGTTTCGAACCCGTGGAGGAGCATCAGATTCTTCGCCGGCAACAGACGGTTCTTTCCCAGATTCCGAAGCCGTCGGCGGAGTAGTAGAACCTTGCTGCTGAGGAATCGAAGGAGACGGAGAAGTTGATGAGAAGCCAGAGAAGGTAAAAGGTCCATCAGCAGCAGCGAATTTAGACGGAGCGAGAGAAGCGGAGGCAGCTAGGGCTGAGATCACACCCATCACACATTTCTGAGCCATTTCGTTTGTTCCTGAAGCGAATCTACAAGGGGATTGAGATATAAAAGACTAGGGTTCTTTCTTCCCGGTGTAAAAGAGGATTTAAGAGGAAGAGATTGGCTTGATGAACAAGAAATTCGAAGCCATAGAAATGGAGGCAGAGAAATTTTTGCCCAGGGTTTTGGGTTTAGGGTTTTTTTACTCTGCCCGAAGGAACACAAAATTTCATAAGATTTTAGATCTCGGGTCGGTTTTACCCAATAATCTGGATATTTGACCGGAAAACCCGACTCGTTTCTCGAAAGATGTACGTTTGTGGCCTCTTTACAAAAATCATTTTATAAATTTAATGCTAAAATTTTATATTTTTCCAATATATTTGATACGATTTTTAGAAAATATTTACTTGGAATTTATATTCTTAATCATTAAAATTAATAGTATTAAGTTAATTTAATAAAATTTATCTGTATATAAAGAAAACAATTCTAAATTAGTATACAGTTGAATTTTTTGAATAGATATTATAATGGAAATGTAAAATTTAATAACTCGTACTTGAATTGATTGTTACAATATAAAGTTAGCCTTTTTTTTTTTTTTTTTGACGTTCCTTTTACATGTATAGACTATAACAAGAGAATACTATTATTACAGAGGTGTTATCCGCGCAATGTGCATTGTTGAAGTTCACATGCCGATCAGACCTATTAATATCACGGGAATAAAAATAACGAGTAAAGTCAACATTGACCCCTCAGGTGTGCTAGGAGAATCTGATTTTGGTATGGGAGTCGTACTGCTGGCTGGAGGAGGAGCGGTAAGGGTATAAGCTGGAGGAGTACTATTTTGATCATTATTGTGGTCACTATTGTTGTGACTGTTGTGGTCACTATTGTTGTGACTGCTAGGACAAGAAATGAATGGCGAAGTATGATTATTTTGAGGAGAATCATCATAGGTACTTGAAGATTGTAGTATACCGTCGATTCCATGACATTTGATAGACCCTAAGCTACAAATGTTGCGGCTTATAATCTTGACATTGTTGAGGAAGTAGTTTGATCGTCCACCATTGGAGATCTTGAGGGCGTAATGTGGTAAAGAGGAAGGAACCATGGAGCCATTGGGGATGAGATTGAGGTGCTCGAAAAGAAGAGGAGAAGGGATCGAGTGGCGAAGCAAGAACTCGGAAACTGAATCTTGTTGAATAATGTTTGACTTGGAAAGGGTTTTATCCTTTGGCATCAAGAATGTGACATTGGCTAATAATCGAGGGTTTACGGATTGTAACATGTTAATGAGCATGACAAAGAGAAGTAATCTGCTTTCTCCATTTCTTCGATGGCGATAGAAAGCTCATGGTTGTCGCGCACATGAGGACTCTTTTGGGCTCTTGTTGATGATGTTACGATGATGAATAACAACATGCAGAAGGTTATCACATGAGTTTGAATAGCTCTCATTTTTTTTTTCAATAAGAATCGTTCTTGTTTCTTTTTAGGGGTATTTTTGGAGATTAGATTGGTGGTCGGGAACTTAGATATAACCTCTCACAGTTATGTGAAGAATTTTGGTAGGTGATAGATAATGTTTAGCTTTGGACATGCGTGTGTTGTTTTCCACCAAATTGAGTGGTCATCAGGTCATGGTATCCGCATGGTGAGCGAGTTTGTAGATAGTTTGTTCAGCTATTATAATATGTGATATATACTGTTGATAATACTATAAATCACTAGACCATAACTTTGTTATCCAATTTCTTAATTCTAATCAATAATCACTAACAAGTAACAATTATAGAATTTTTGGTTAGTATTGGTTATGTTTGTTTCTTGTGAGTTGTGAGATCTAATCTATCACACGACTGCTTCCAATCTCAAATACATAGAAGATTCTTGTTCGAAAAGTATTCACGTACGCTAAATATTTTAGATAAGGATTCACATTCCCACATGGTTGTCACGTGGAGTCATGGAAGACCACGTCTAAAAGTTGTTCTAACTATTAAATCTGTCAATAATGTAATCCCCTTATCATGATTCATAGCTTGCGTCGCTCGCGTGTACGACTTTTTCGGTATGTGAAATATTCTTTTCATGTACTTTACATTTTTGGTTTTGTAAAGTCTGCTGGTTTCTTGTTTTACAATGGATTTTGGCTTTAGTATTAACAGACTGTTTAGTTCCGGCACAAATCAAAGATTAATTACTAGCTGCAAGTTACAAGAAGTAAAAGAAAAAAAGAAGCAAAAATAGAAGTTGTCTCGTAACATAAAAGATGAACAAATGTAATGTGCAAAACATCCATGTCATATATAAATGTTACAACAAGAGAACCAAAAACAAAAATAAAGACAACGAGAGAAACTAAGTTCCTTCACTGGTTCGAATTATATTTAGCCGATCTCTGTCCTAAACATGACCCATATCATCATCAGACAGAAAGAAACAAAAAAAAAAAAAAAAAAAAAAAATCTAATAAAGGAATGTGTGTTTTAATAATACAACCAAAAAAAAGAGAAGTTTTTCTTGTTTGTGATTCTTGAGAAGAACTCACACAACCTATCATGGAAAACTGAAGTTTCCTCCGATTTCAGTATTACCAGCCGGAGGATTAATGGCGACCCAAAGAAGAGAAATGGTAATGGCAATAAGACCAGACCACACATACACAATCGTTGGTGTTCTTCCTCTACGTCCCATAAGACCTTTAGCAAATGGATAAAGATGTGCCAAAACCCAAAAACTGAAGAACACTCCTCCAATCAGTTTACTCCACTGAGGAACCACACTGTAAATCGTCCTGCTGAATCCAACCGCAATGGCAATCAAATTCACCATAATGATCAAAATGGGCATGAGCATAAGCGCAGTATATTTCACGATGTACAAATCAGCAAACTCGTCGTCAACATCATCTCCTCCTGATTTACTAGTGAGTGTGAAGTTGATTTCAACTCCAGCTACAATTTTAAGCAAACCTTGAAGCACAGCTGCGATATGAGCGCTTGTTCCTCCAATGAGCCAAAACTGTTCGTTTCTCCACCATTCCTCGAGTGAGATTCCAGACCATTTGATCTCTAGGAGCGCGAGTAAGCAGAGAGTGATGGAGATGGTGAGAAGGTAGACTAGGAAAGTGACGTTGAGCGTCTGCACAATGAACTGACCAGAGAAGAGGGAGAGCGCAGGGAGGAAACAGTAGACGATGAGGAAGATCGATGTGAACGGGTAGATACCAACGTTTAAGTAAGCTATCCTCTGGAGTATTTTCATCTTCGAGCTAGCGAGAAGAGCGTTGTTACGGGAGAAAAAGATCTCAACCGAGCCAGTAGCCCAACGTAGAACCTGGTGAAGCCTATCCGTCAAGTTAATAGGAGCTGTGCCACGGAAAGCATCACGTTTCGTCACACAGTAAACCGACTTCCAGCCACGGTTATGCATTCTATAACCTGTGACAACATCTTCAGTGACTGACCCGTAAATCCATCCGATACGTGATCCCCACTCAGTTTTATCCTCGTACCAGCAAGAGATAACAGCAATGGCTTCTGCTACGGTAGTTGCATCAAGAAGCTCTCTCGGAATAGTGAGTGCACCGGGCGGGCGCCCGTTTTTAACTGATGGATGGTCCGCGAGAGGCCGGCCTTGGAACTCAGCTACTGGGATTGAATCAATGAGGAACGTTGAGTTACCGAACTTCTTCGGGACTAGAGCAAGATTCATCTCTTCGTCATCGTAATCATTCATACGCAAAGCTATGTTCTCTTCAGAATTATTCTTCTTCTTCTTGCCACGAGGAAAACAACAACTCCAGCAACTTGGGGAATGGTCTTTGGCTCGAGGCGGATTGAAACCGTAAAGTGCAATCCTTCGGAAAAGACAACCGGTTCCAACGTAAACTGGACCCATAAGCCCATCAAGAGCTCTCATGTTGACGTCAAAGAAGACAGTGTTGTGATTAGCATATCGATCAGACGGATCAATACCTTCAAACCGCTGTGGAAACTGAACGTAGCAAAGCCTATCCCCGCCTCTATCCATCATGAAGCACATACCTTCTCTCAGTGCCTCAGAGTTGTATATGTAATGATCACAATCAAGATTGAGTATAAATGGTCCATTTGACATAACCGCAGAAGCTCTGACTAGGGCGTTCATGGCTCCAGCTTTCTTGTTATGATCATAACCCGGTCGCTTCTCACGAGAAACATAGACTAGGAGTGGGAGTCGAATATCCACATCGGTTAGATCAAGAAGCCCTTCGGATACTCCATGTAGTGGTTCATCACTCGGTGGCTTCAACATCACCTGCATAGATCAATAATATGTGAAAACAAAATGAGATATTGAAGTAAACAATAACATCTTGAATCTATGGTTATTCTATGGATCTTGAAAACTTCAAAGAAAGTAGAAAAAGGCTTAATACCTGAATGATACCAGCGTGGTCGCCTTTGGCATGATCACTGGCAGAAGTCGACCAAGTCCCAGGCCAGTGAGTACCATCAGCCATCCATGTAGCTTTTGGAATCTTTACTGGCTCTGAAGGCTCATCGTCCCTGTTCTGTCTCTGCATCTTCATGGCTTTAATTTCTTCTCTAGCATGATAAGCATCAGAACGTCGCCTTATAGATTCAGGCAAGCTGTTAATCCTGACTTTGAACTCATCGAACTCACGCTTAACCTTTCTTCGATCCTTCACAAAGTCAGACTTTACTTTGTTCTTGTAAGGATCTTTCTTTAAGCTAAAGTAAGAGTCAGGATTCCTCGGCTCGATGGTATGTTTACGACAAAAAGGAACCCAAATGTTTGCAAAGCTCGCAGCTTCAGCCATGGCTTCAAACGTAAGAAGCGCACCTCCATCATCAGATACATAGCAAGAAAGCTTCTCAACAGGATATTCCGCAGCTAGAATTGATAAAATGGTATTAGCAGTGACCAGAGGAGGTTCTTTATCAGGATCTGCAGTAGAGACAAACACATCGAATCCAGGAAGGTCTGACTTCCCGGTCGGGTTGCTGGCTGTGGGCGTTTCAAACTTTTCCTTGAGGACTTCAAGATCAGTGGCACGGTTAATCGGGCATAGCTTAGGAAGCTGATCAAGAAGCCAAGAAAAGGCGAACCAAAGCTCACAAACCACAGACATTCCCCATAACCATACAGCGTCTTGGTTTTGATGTTGAATCCTCCAATGCAAGAACAATGCAAGAACAACTACACGGATCAAGATCAAAAGCCTACAACAAAGAAAAAGGAAAACATCTTAGAGACTTGGAATTAGTAAAGTGAAACAATAATAAAACAATACACTTGTCTTTTATTACCTGTATGGACTAATGATAGCAGCAGGAATCTTCAGCTTCCTAGTAAGCGGTCTCCACGGTTTGCTCATCAAATTATGAGACTCCATACCCTCACCATCTCCATCTCCATCTCCATCTTTACCGCTCCCGAAATTCCCATCCTTTGTCCAAAAAGCATTCCCATAACCATAAGTTCCACTTGTCTCGAACAACCACCTGTTGTGATCAAAATCTCCAGTTTGACTCCTCATCAAAGCTGATTTATTAGTTGACTTCATCAACGACAATCTTCTCTCCATCTTCGACCCACCACCCGGAGGCAGCATAGGCCTTTGCTGACCGTTCTCATCAGTCTGATCAGCCAACTCCGTGTTCTTGTACGGTTCTTTACACCCGGGGCAGATCCTACCCTCTGTATTGACCGCATCTACGTAGCAGTCCCTACAGATTTTAAAGTCACATTCACAAGGGAGAAGATCTTGACCTCTCTCATCGCTCATAACCTTAGCATCACAGCCAGGGATGGCGCAAGAGGAACCTTTAGCGCCAGCCATTTGAGGATGGCTAGTCTCAGTCTCAATCACTTTGTCCATAAGGTGAGCCCTCGTAGCGCTGTTAAACCCGCCAGTGAACATCGAGTTAGAGACATATTGCTCTTCGACTTTCTGAGAAATGGAAGGGTCCATTGGCTGGTTATCTGGAGTTGGAGGGATGTGAACTGTATAGTTCATGAAATCTTGATTACCCAACTCGCTGTCAAGATCGTCCCTGGAGTAACTAACATAGCGACCAGAGGGAGTTCTACGAGCAAACGTGACTGAAGTAGGAGCAGGTGGCCTTCCAGGCTCTTGAATATCAGAGTTGTTTGAAAGATTTGATCGGCTTTTACTGAAACGGTTATCAGATGCCATTGTTGTTGATCTACCTCAGGTAGATCCCTGAAGAAAAGAAGTAAAAACAAACAACCAGAGATGCAATAAAGTCAGCAAAAGAGGAAACACAAATACATCTTAATTGCAATCAAAACATCAGCAAAGAGAAAACAGATCAATCCATGGATCTCTACTAAAGGCTTCAATCAACAACAAGCTCATCATTAGAAAAAGAAAGGTGACAATCATTGCTTTTGTAGAAAAATTTTAAAATCCGAAAACTCAAACTAGAACAAAAAGGCATCATCACCTTTAAAAGCTAATGAAGAAGACGACTACACTAAAACAAAGTTTCAAACTTTCAAATCCGAGAATATCTCGAAAACAACAACACACACATCTTTCTCTCAGCAAATTCAAAAACAAAAGAGAAAGAGAGAGAGAGAGAGAGATGAGGACAAGCTTTTTGACATTCAGACAAAAGTAAGAGAGACGATCCCACCACGAACTTAATAAGAAAAAGAACATTAGTTTAAAAAAAAAAACACACGATTTGCTGACAAGAATACCTTAAGAGTCCGTGACAGAGGAAGAGAGAAGGAGAAGAAGAAGAAACTCAGATCTTTTGGGGTTGATAAAAGAAGAACACTTTTCTTTTTAACAAATCTGTATGAAGTATTCAACGCGGTCGTGTCGTGCCACCCAACTGGATATTATGAGGTATTTGATAAATTGAGAAGCGATAGTGAAAGGGAGAGAGAGAGGGAAGAAGAAGAAGAAGAGGAGGAGGAGAAAAAGACTTAGTCGTGTGAGCAAATACTTAAGCACTCCTCTGCTTAACTAATAATACACGTTATGATAGCAACGATTTGCCCCAAAAACCCAATTTTTATATTCAAAGATCTTAACTTCTGTATATATATATATATATAAAACAAAGAAACAAAAAAAAGTAAGTAAATAAAATTGCCAAGATTTTGGTAGAATAGAGAGAAGAGAAATTAAGACAGAAGATCTTATTACTGAAGTAGAAAAAAATTAAGACGCGGCGAGACAGCGAAGACGAAGGTGGAACGCCGCCGGGAAACAAATAGACGCGGAGCTGACCCTTTTTTTATTTATTTACTTACAGTTTGAAGCGTTTTATGGAGAATGGTAATAAAATAAAAATAAAAGTAAGAACGCGCCTCTATTAACTCTGGTCGGATTTCACTTTTTTTTTTTTTTTTACCTTTTATCTTCTTTGACGCGTTTTACGTTTTCATTATTTCCATTTTTGTTTTTCTTTCTTTTTTTTAATACTGAATAAATTATTCCAAAAATATATACTTCCTATAAAAATCACTCTAATTCCTTAGATCAAGATTTTATTTTTACTACATTAATGTTAAGAGCAAAGAGAATAAATCCAGGATAAATTCACTTTCTAAAATCACTACATTGGGGGTTTAATTTGATTTAATAACTAAATCCTCTTTATATTGAAGGGAGATTTGTTCTGATTTAATTAATTAAATATCTGAGGTCTTTTACTTTTGAGTTTTGATCCAAATTTTCTACTGAAGAGACCTCAGATATTTTCAAGGTCTAAAAACTACTACATTAGAAAAATAAAAAATAAAAACAAAAACAATATATGGAGAAAAACAAAAAAGAATGTCGTAGGGGGACGTTATTTTCGGGACTCAAATCAAAACGTGTAAGCACACACTGAAAGAGACGATGAGGGGTACTTTTAGACAATTTCGAAAAGGAAAAGGAAATACGTACGCGGTCTCTGGAGTATTTCAAGCCTTTTTATTTTTTATTTTCTACAATTGTAATGTTTTATACGTACTGTAGTTTTGGTTGGGTTTAATAAGATTACGTGTGCACGTAGCATTGGTCAAAAATGTCAATATATTCCAAAATTTAAGGTCTTAACTACTACTACTAACCACGAATACTTTTCTCACTATCGTAATTAAACAATAACACAAAACATACACGTAATGTCCCTGTCAACACATCTAATACTAAATATCTGGCATTTAGTAAGTATACTAAATTTATTTTCAAAAATTAAATTTATTTTCAAAAAATTAAATTTATTTTCAAAAATTATGTGATGAATGGATGTCCAGTTCTACAATCTACACCAACAACTCACCATCTCAGACGCTCCGGATAACTTCAGACGTATCGAAATTGAAAACATTTGTTCAAAGCGCCTTCTATGTAGTGTCTTGGCCCAAGGACTTGTCTCTCAATCCTGCCCTCAAGTTATCATAATTACATTCATTCTTTAACCACAAGTTGCGAATTGAAAAGTATGAGCACAAATTATATAAAATATGGTAAGCAAGATGGTGAAAACTAAAAAGTTATTTGGATAAACACAACAGTATATATATCTGTGGGTCAGAGTGATAGGTTTTAAGACAAGAGAGGACTGAAAGAATTGGAAGCTGTTGAGTTGGGTCTCCAGCAATCACATCTGCAAATACTCCTAGATCCTTCCACGACCCGCTGTGACCTCCTCGTGTGAAGCTTGATATTCACCAGCTTTCCGGCCATCTGCCATTGCAACAAGAACATCATCAAGATTTTCTGAATCTTAGATTTATACATTGCACTAAGTTCTACACCATCAAATGAGTGTGATCAAAGGCAAATACTAAAACCACGGCGGATCACGGAAGAGACCTTGAATTAGTCATTGACAACAACAAAGTAAAGATTTTTTAATCTAATACTCTCTTTTTGCAGAATATCAATAATGATTTAGTTACACCATGCTGTCAGATTCTATTATTGCTTTCCATTTTTTCCCATATCGGTAATAGTATTTAAGTTTGGTAGGTACATACCATTCTCCATGTCAAGTCCTCTGGACCTAACGGCTGAGCAGGGCTCGAATATAGGAAATGCCGCGAGTACTGGAAAAGTTTAAAGGAACCATATTACTTAACATACATAAAGATCCACTGCACAAGTGACGCAGATGAACTGTGAAAAATAGGTAATATCATTTTTTTGCAAAATCAAAAGTTTTTGAAGATAAGGAAAAGTAAGTACATACTTGAGCAAGGTTATTCTGCAATTCCTTGATTTGGAAGGGCTTAAGGCTTCTCAGATGATTTACAAGCCACCCTGGCTGTATTGCGTCACTGGAAGAAACAAGCACAGCAGCCTGAGATGTAAAAAAACAAGAGAAAGAGAGCAAAGAGTCATACAAACTCTGCTTCATGTATATAAACTAATTTAGGCAAACAAGGGTCAAAACTTAGAGCACCAGTGTCATAGGTTTTCTGACATACCTTCTTGTAATTAAGTATTCCTTCAAAAGGAAATTCTAATTCGTCACTGACTATAACAGGTATACAGCCACTGACAATGGCATCAAACAACCTCGCCGAAGATGGTGTGTCACCAGCAGGACACAAACAGAATAAAGATCTGACAGAAGGTAGACATAATTAGAAAAACAAGTTGAAAGCAAAGAAAGTATTGCACCGCAACCAAACGGGCCAAGAAGCAACTCAGAATATACCTACGCATGCCACCTTGAGCTGCCAATTTTCCTCCCTCTCCAGCAGTCCCCTCAGAAATAATAACATCCTTGATACCACTTAGTTCTGCACCGAGTTTGGCACGTATTTTACCTCCCTAAAACAAATTTCAGCAACCAATTCGTGAGACACAGAGTTTATAGAGAAGGCAAAGAATGACCGAGAGCTTTCCCAGTATAATGAGGTATTCCAATTATTCTTCATATAGCAAAAGAAGTACTCTAACTATTATGGGCATTTTAAAAGTCACCGACAAAGAAAAAGGCAAGAGCAACTGAGGTAGCTAATAAAGTAATAGAATTAGAAGTGGCATAATACTCACAGCATTCCTCTTCAACCGCCCTCGGAAAAAAAGTAGCGTGGTCCTCATTGGTGCACTTTTTGACAAGCACTTGGCATCACAAATATCAACATTGGGAACATAAGGAAGAATTAGGTCTTTCTCCAGTGAAACTTGCCCAGGCTTATACCTACGACGTCAAGCTCAAACAGAATCAACAACTTATAGCTAAAACAGATTACATGACTCAAAACCAGTTACAGAAGGAAATCTAGAGTCACCAATTTCCAGTGGAGTCCATATCAGGTAAAAGCCAGATTGCTTTTTTCACAAATTTGCGGACGGACTTGAAAGACCAGGGATGGTGAATGGGAAATATGTGATCCCTTCCCTCGGACCTCTTCCAAGCAGGCTGATCTGTGACCCACTTCAAAGCTTCCTGCAGTTGGAAAAAAAGTTTAAGAAAATGTTACCAATAACGTATGGGATTCCACGTTTTTCCAACTAACCTGTATCAACTAATAAGCAAATAAAGATCAATTTCAAAAATCCACATGCAACAGAAAATAAGGATGCCCTAAATCCCCAAGTAGGACAATTTGGTATCACCTTTTGCAATTGATGTGCTACATTTTACAAACAGCATCTAACAGGATATCAATTCAAACAATCTTAGGCATTTGCTTTGCTAAACACAGGTAAAAATATCAGTAATTCAGTATATTCAAGTGTTAAACCAGCTTGATACTTTTCAAAAAAAAAAGCACATGGAGATGGAAACTACATATCTAAAATTGAAGACTGAATCTAATGCTAGATGTTATATATATATAATCAAAGCTCACTCACACCCTATAGAGTGCTTTGCATTGCTGCTTCTCCAACAAGAAGAAGCTGATCGTAGTGAAGAAAGGAACATAGAAGAAGTCTGCATCTTGCTGTTTATGAACCCTCACAACACTTTTCAAACGCCTTTCGGATTCAGGAGAGATCAAATCAGCCCAGAGCCAATAGTCAATAGAATGCTGCAATACAGAAAAATTTAGCCAAGTTATTCAAGAGATACAATTAAGCTTCGTCTAACAATCTAACAACCAACCAAATGATTCAGTTAAGCTTTCTTATAGTACCTGTTCAATAAGGCGATGAACAGGGCTGCCATTAGAGGTAGCATTCGAAGTCTCTTTGTAAGTATTGTGAAACAACCAGAGAAGATCGAAAGTAAACTTCTTCGGCATCTCGTAAACGTAAACCTTAATCGGAAATCCAACAGGATCTTCGCTCAACCAACGGTTCTCTCTCTCAAACACCATCTCATCGAGATTCCTCGCGTCGTCATCATCACTCTCTCCACGAACCGTGTCGTCTCTAACCGGTGAAGTGAGCTTCGGCGCTTTATAGATCAAGAAATGCTCAAGCGAGGCAACGAAGGAGGTCTCTGGCCGGTCCGACGAGTTTAGATAGGATACGGAGGGTTGGGCGGAGGAAGAGAAGATGGTGTAGAGAATAACGAGAAGAGAGAAGGCGACGAGGGGAATGATGAGGAATAGGGTTTTGGATCTGGGTCTGGAGGAAGTATTACGATGATGATTTTGCTGTTTTCCAGACATCGCGAGAGAGAGATCTGATTCTTCTTCTTCTTCGATCCGAATTCGATTACAAATTTTTGTTACTCATTTGTTTTTTTTTTTTTCGATTTTTGCGATGATAGTGAAGTGTGGAAAGTGGTGATGCGCGTCACCTAATCGCGATTGCGTCTGCGATTGTAAACGCTAAATTGCATGATAAGTCACCTATCAGTTTTCTTTTAATCATAACTAGATGAGGACCCGCCGATGTGCGGGTTTAAGGTTTAATAAATTAAATTAAATTTAACAAAAATATATTAAATTTTGTTGTATGTTATTTATAAATTTTATTTTTGTTATAATACACTGATTTATATTCATTTACAAATCATTTATGTATGTTACTATTAAAAGTGTATTTTTACATCTAATTATACTCTATGTTACAAACATATTCTTTATCACCACCTAAAAATGTCTATACAAACACATTAAGCCAACTATTTTACTTTCACTCTGCGTAGTATTTTAATTACTAAAATTGTTGGTTCGAAAAACATTTTGAATAAAAAATATATTACATAATATACTAATCAATGATGTATTATCACAATAATGTATGACCACCATGCAGAAAACCTCGGCTCCGCCCTCATCCCTTATGGAGAGAACCTAGCGTCAAACCTCCTCCACCATGGAGAGAACATTGGTTCCACCTTCCACCCTTGGAGAGATAATCTTGCGTCTAACCTCCTCCACCTTCCTCCCTTGGGGAGATAACCTAGTGTTCAACCTTCTCCACCATAGAGAGAATCTCGGCTCTGCCCTCCTCCTGTGTCGAGAGAAAATGTTCACGTCTTTTTGCTATCTCAAAATGGCTTGCTATGACAACCAACAACCAATGAAGTTCTGGGAATGTCACTCATCATGAAGTTCTCTCAGGACCCTTGACTAAAAAATAAGTGCATTTTAGTGACATATGTGGCCAAATCAATTCTTTTAAACCTTCCTGCAAATCAGGGTGTCACAATCTTTGAGCTCCTATGGATCTATAAACAACTTATGTTTTTCCAATCTATCTATCTATGTTTGTTGTAAGCTTGTGTTTGATTAACCTATTTTATCCATCCATTAGGTTGATGAGCTTCTACTCGTTATCTCCCTTTGGGATTGAATGAATAATAGTAACAATTATGTTTGCAAAAAAAAAAAAAGGGTTTATGACCAACCAATCAAGGTTAAAAAATTAGAAGAAAATTATTTTGGCATAATTAAAGAAACAATAAAAAATTATAAGCACGGTAATATATGAGTCTCAAATAATTCAAATATGAAAATATAAATTAAATAAAACAATATAAAAATACTACAATAAATTTTAAAATATAGTATTAGGAAAAGAAGACGCATATATTAATTTTTTTTGGGTCAACATATAAGTCTTACCTATTTCCAACTGAAAAGAGAGAAAGTAAGAGAAAATTTTAGTTTTAAAAAAATAAGAAAAATTTACCTTCCCATTAAAAAAAATTCCCAACTAAACAAAGTTGAAAACAGAGTTTTAATATAAATTATTTCAACATGAGACGACATATGTTTATATAGAAGTGAGTATTTACAAAATTGACGATTTATGTTTATATAAAAGTGAGTATTTACAAAATTTAGAATTAATAATTAACTGTATATTTTCCTTAATCCCTTTTCTATATTTTTTTTGTAGAATTAATAACTTCAAATAAGAAAGATGTAATAATATTATAATTTCGAAATTTATAAAATATATGTATATATATATATATATATAATCTCCTTATAATTATTTAAAAAACATTGTATTTTTTATATAAATTCTGTAACTTTGATAGTTATCTTTTTACATTATTAATATTTTTTAAAACAAAAGATTTTATTTTTGTTGTAATCAAATTACTCATATTAACTTTTACACATGTCAAAATCTGAGATTGATAACTTGACACATGTCAAAATTCAAAATCTTGTGAATGCCTAACTTTCAAAACCCAACTTTATATAATAAGATTTCTAATAATAATTTCCTATTTTATTTCTTCACTTTAATAGAAATAATTCACATAATATGATTATTATTTTTTTTAACAATGTCAAACTCCTAAAATACAATGCTAGAAAAACTCGGATTCACCTCAACATCACACCTCCAACCAAACACATCAATAAGTTTGTTTAACAACAACAAACTTTGTTTAAAAGTTTTCAAATCTATATCAAAACAAACTTATTCCGTTAAAACCCTTATACTATATCATAGTAATGATTCAGTTCTCCTCTGAAATGCACCCGACCAACTTCATATATTTCTGCCATCAAATTAGGGTACATGCGACTAAAATACCTCATTATTGGGTTGAAGCATCATCAACAAATAGCGCTTTTCTGTATAGCGGCCAAAAATAGAGATGGAAGAGGGCAGTCTTGACACTCAAACGTAATTTCATTAATTTCTTTTGTAATTTCATTCTAATTATAGTAAACTAAAATATATTTTCAAATATAAAATTTATAAATATTTATAGAGAAGTAGCTGAATGCATATTTCATTTTAAGAGAGAACAAAATGTATATTTAAAATTACAATTTGACTAGCTTGAAGTTCCTGATATATATATTTATATTTATAGTAATTTAAAAATTTTATATTCAAACCAAAAAATCAGTTCTTTATCCACAATAAATTTATTTCTTATGAATTTTTCACATATTTTATTAACTTACATATTCTATCAAATATTTTGTAACTCTCATATTTATAATCATATCTGTATTTTAAGGCTCTAAATTTTAATAAATTGCAATTATTTATTTTTGTTTATGTTATTTTCTTTACCTCCATAGTATTTATAGCATTCTAATGAATGATTAATGACAACTAAAAATAAAGTAAATAATAAAAGATATTAATATTTAATTATTGCATTTTTGTAATTCTTATATACTTTACGTAAGCTTTCAACATGTGTGTAGCATATGCTATTATGTTTATAAGAAGTTCAACATGTGTTTATGATATATATATGTAAGATATGATATATATATATGTGATATTTTTTTTTTTAAATGTGATGAAATATCTAAATTTTCTATCATCTAAATTGTTATTAATTTTTTTTTGGGATATTAGTACTACATATATATTATTCCTATATTATGAACATCAAAATATATAGTTTTATTTTCAATTCTACATATCATCCTTAAGATATGTCGGGTATTTACTATTTTTCTTTTATTTTGTTTTTCATTTTAAGAGAAATAATTCACATTAAATTATTATGTAACAATTTTCAATTTCTATTTATTTATTAATATTATTCTGATCATATATAGTTTATCAGTATATAGTTAATTAACATATATATATATATATTATGTTTATAATAATTTATTAAAACCAAATTATTTGTGAATTGTAAATATATATAAGTTCGGTTTTGGTCTCACTTATACTGGTATAATTGAATCATTTTCCATATGATTTTTATAAATGACCTCATCAATCATCTCAGAAAAGCGTCTTTAGTTTTGGAATAATCATCTCGAATAATATTTATTTTCATAATGAATTTAAATAATATAATAAATAATAGGTAAGTTTTTTTCCATTTTTGGATAGTGGAAAAACTATTGAAGGAACTAAGAAAGCTATAAAACCATAATTGAAGGAATTTTTATGGTTAAGGAGTTTACATAGGATAAGGAGGGTTGGGCGGAGGAAGAGAAGATGGTGTAGAGAATAACGAGAAGAGAGAAGGCGACGAGGGGAATGATGAGGAATAGGGTTTTGGATCTGGGTCTGGAGGAAGTATTACGATGATGATTTTGCTGTTTTCTAGACATCGTGAGAGAGAGATCTGATTCTTCTTCTCCTTCGATCCGAATTCGATTACAAATTTTTGTTACTCATTTGGGTTTCGTTGGTTTCTTGTGATTTTACTATTTTAGAGTTAAGCGTGGAAAGTGACGATGCGCGTCACCTAATCGCGATTGCGTTACCCGAAACCAGGATAGAATGGGTCGGACCCGTTTACACAAAATCTTATACGGATTTTAAACGGACAGGACCCGTTTACACAAAGTCTTACACGGGTTTATCCTACTGGGTTATGAGTACCCGTCGGGTTTTTTTATAAACTTGATGTCGCTCATAAAACCTATTAATTACATTCGTAAGACATGATTTGAAAAAGACCAAGGAAAAAAAGGTATTTGCATAAATACTTAGAGCAAGTTTATTGGAGGGTTCATATAAGGGGAGTTCTTAAATTTTTTATGAATTAATTGTGTACTGTTTGGAATATAAGAATTCATGATCTCTTAGATAAAATTTTCTCTTTTATTGGTAGGTTCTTATTTTGAGTCTCTTATTTTTGAAAATATTGTTTTTTAAAATTTTAAAATTTTAAATAGAATAGAAATGGTATAAATGTGTAAACATTTAAGATTTTATAAAATTAAAAAATATTGCATTTTAATTAAACAGTAAAACCGAAAAAAAAGCAAAACAAAAACTAGAATTATATTTTCTGTTTCTGAAAAACTTTGAAAACAGAGGTTCTTTATCTGTTTTGTTAAAGATTTGTAAATAAGAAACATATGCAACTAACATGAGCACATATAGTACAAAAAATGGTGAGAAAACATTACAGCAACATTGACAATGTGTAATCTTTTATAGCTTCTTGAAATGCTTGGAGCATGGCAATCATCTCGCATTGTCCCCAGATATATCTCCAGCCAAATGTTGCAAACCCACCTAAGATAAACAAAATACATGTGTATGTCATTCGAAGAAATAAACCACTAGGCTTTACTTCAAATTCTTATGGATCCCAGTTCAAAAGCTTAACATTCAAACATTTCACAGCCACACATCTAAACAAATAGCTATACCTTATAGAAAGAGCATGTTGCCTGAGGATGATAAATCAATCAGATAGCATCAACACACATGAAAGACAGAATCAAAACGATGAAAAGAATAAAGAAGACGTTACATTATTGTAGTAATGAAAAGAGCTACCTTTGAAATGCTAAGTGGTGATGATGATTAAAGAAGACGTTCAGAACAGAACCATCAACAACAACACCAAAGAGAGAACATCATTTGCTAATAAACTTGGTTACTTGGAACTAAGAAACTGCTTTTAATTAAGCTCTGTTCGATTCTTTCTCTCTCTCTCTCTCTCTCTCTCTGCAAACAAATAATCAAGCAAACCAAGTTTAGACATCAACGATACACAATCTAGAACATAACTATCATAGATCAAGAACAAAGTCTAGTCTCTTTATCAAAGATAAATAATAAAGTACAGAGCATGACTTAACAAGATTACCAAATAGAACATATATGATCTATGATCCTAATAGGTCATTTACATGATCAATTGGAACAAAAGAACTTTAAAAAACTATTCCCCATCGAGATCAAAATTTCTCAAAAACCCTAACAAATTCAAGTTGAATCCTGTATGAGATGATCACTAAATTTTAAAGGGATTCATTCAAGATCAGACATCGAAACCATAAACAAACAAGAAAATAGAACGCAGAATCATATCAATCCTATTCGAGAACGAAACAAACAAGACAGATCAAACGAAATCTTGGGAGAATTATTAATCAATTTAAACAAGGGAAAGAACAACACAAACAGAAAAGATCAATTTATGGTTCTCAAGAACCCTAATCCCTTTATATAATCACCTTCTGCTTCAATTCGCCTCCAATACCATCTCCATGACGATTCAAATCGCCTCCCTTATAGTCGCGAAACAAAAAATTTCGAAAGAGAAAGATCGGGACACAACGAGAGAAAGAGAAAGATCGGGACACAACGAGAGAAAGAGATAAAGAGAGAAAGAGAGAAAGAGAGAAAGAGAGAAAGAGAGAAACCAAAAAATTAATCGGGAAACAAAATTTTTTTTTAGCCTCTATTATTCTTTCGTCCAACCAAAGAGAGACATGTGCCGTCTCTTATACCCGAAGAGAGGTTGTTATATAAGAGGATCTCTTCAGTTTTTTTTTTTTCCTTTCTGATTTATTTTTCTCCAAAAACTACTTAAAACCCCCCTAAAAACTCCTTCCGTACCACCGATAAACATGGTCTTATAGAGGGGGTATTCAATTTCAATTTTAAAGAATTTGGTAGGATTTTAACATTTTAGGACTTTGGAAGATTTAGGTGAGTTTTAGGAGATTTGGTTGTAGTTTAGAGTTTTTATATTTTTTTTAAAAAGGAAATGAAATGTGATTCTATGAGATTTGATTGTTAAACTTTGGGTGATTTTAACATATTTTACATCTCAAATTTTGTGGTCTTAAAAATATAACAACATTTGCATCTTCTTAAGAATGTTAACATGCATAAACAAAATCGGATCAAGAGTCTGAAGCTATGTCCTCTGTTCATTAACCGGAAAGGACAGCCTCCACCGCAGCAACAATAGTCACAAATCATTTTTGATTTCTCAGGTTCACATTTCGCTGTTGAACCTCCTCGCCAGTTGCTGCCTCCACTTCAGTTTGCAGCAACAACGACACAGTTACAAACAAAGATTCGGAAATATTGGTTTGAGATGGGAATCTCAACACTCTTTTTATGGTGCATTGTGTATGTCAATCAAAGCTTTGCAGATTAATGTGTTATTTATTCATTTTCAGGTTTGTTGTAGAGCTAACCAACATGTCAGAACAGGATGAGTTGCAGTATACATATGATATGATCAATAACAATTTCAGCAACTATTCTGCCTGGCATAATCGTTTATTTATGTAGTAAATTATATGGAAACTCTGTTTACATGTTCAAAAATATTTTTGGTTTTTTAAGAAACCAAAGCGTTAGATTGATAGTCACATGCCTCGAACCAAAGTAATTACTAGTGCAAAAACGGAGTTCATCCCGGAAGGATGCATTTGTTCATGAACATTATGAAGTTACCTCTGTTGGTGTTGGAGTAAGCTTGATGCACAAGCAAGTCTAAAAGATTAGAATTGGAAGTTTAGGAAGTTGTGAGAAATAAGGAATTTGTCTTCCTAGAGAGATTAGGAAAGTGTGGTTGTAAAGTTCCTTATAAATAGAGATGTCGGGTTATGACTTCCTATTATTCAAGATTTGAGAGTTTGTGAGCTTTAGGTTTTTGAGGTATTTTTCCTAAAGTAATAAAGAGAGTTCTTTTGAGATTGTGTTAATTCTCTTTTCTTTAATCCTAGATTTGGTATCAGAGCTTCTAGATCCTAAGGAGCAATGTCCGAAGGTACTATAGTTGCAGCTACGCCGAAAGAAGGAGCAGGATCTACATCTATTCAATGTCCTATGCTTAACTCTACAAACTACACCGTTTGGGCGTTAAGGATGAAGATCGCTTTAAAGGTTCACAAGGTTTGGGAGGCGATCGAACCTGACACAGCAGCAGCCGACGATGACAAAAATAACATGGCTATGGCTCTACTGTTTCAGTCCATACCCGAGGCTCTGGTTCTGCAAATTGGTGATTTGGATACGGTGAGAAAGATATGGGACACCATTAAATTGAGACATGTTGGGGAAGAACGTGTTAAAGAAGCACGTCTACAAACACCTATGGGAGATTTCGAGAGACTTAAGATGCAAAATACAGAGAAAATTGATGAGTTTGCAGGAAAGATGTCCAAAATAGCATCAAAGTCTGCTTCTCTTGGTGTAGTGATTGAAGAAGCGAAGATAGTTAAGAAATTTCTTAACTGTCTTCCTCCCAAGAAATTCATCCACATAGTGGCATCCTTAGAACAGGTGTTGAACCTTAATACCACTACGTTTGGAGACATCATCGGACGTCTTAAGGCCTTTGAAGAGAGAATCAGTGAAGTCGGTGATGTGCAAGAGGATCAATCTAAACTCATGTATGCTAAGATGGAGACACAGAACTACAGTCGCGAGTATACAAGCGACTTTTCGGAACAGAGGACGAGGATGTCGTTTTTACAGAGGGAGAGGCAAAGGACGAAGCAATGGACAAAGAGATGCGTCTCGCATCACGTGTTTCCGGTGTGACAAAAAGGTCACTTTGCCTTCGATTGCCCTGATCGTCTACTGAAATTACAAGAAGTTCAAGTTCTGGATGTCACGAATACGCAATATGCTGATGAACTCATGATGCATGAGGTGGTCTTTCTAAATGAAAACGGTGTATCCCTAGTAAGTTTGAAACCAACACATGAGAGAACAATATCTGGTATCTTGACAATGGTGTCATTAATCACATGACAGGTGATAGAAGATATTTTGAGAAGATAGATGAGTCAGTTACAGGGAAGGTAAGATTTGGAGATGATTCTCGAGTTGATATAAAAGGTAAAGGATTTATTTCACTTGTTGATATGAATGGGGAGTTGAGAGTAATGTCAGATGTGTACTATATTCCAGATTTGAAGAGTAACATAATCAGTTTGGGACAAGCAACAGAAGCTGGCTGCGATATCATGCTAAGGGGTGGATACTTGACAATGCGCGATGCTCAAGGTAAACTACTTGCAAAGACTCCAAGGTCTAAAAACAGGCTCTACAAGATTTGTATGGATTTTCACGACAATGCTTACTTGAACCTATCATCTATCAGCAAATCCAGTCGATGGCATGCTCGTTTTGGGCATATAAATTTTGAAACTATTAAGTCTATGAAGAAGAGAGATCTCGTTCAAGGACTCCCACAAGTAGTATTTGAAAAAGAAATCTGCAGTTCGTGTCTTCTTGGGAAGCAAACGAGACAGACATTCCCACAGGCCACCACATACAGAGCTTCATCAGTTCTTGAATTGGTCCATGGTGATCTTTGCGGACCAATAACACCAAGTACAGCTGCTGTAAACCGTTATATCTTTGTTCTTATTGGCGATCACTCGCGTTATATGTGGATCACACTATTGAAAGAAAAAAGTTCTGCATTTGAGAAGTTCAAGATTTTCAAGAACCGAGTTGAACAAGAAACTGGGGCTAGAATCAAAACTTTTAGAACATATAGAGGTGGTGAATTCGTCTCACAAGAATTCAATGAGTACTGTGCAAATACCGGAATCCAGAGACACCTTACTGCATCTTATACACCACAACAGAACGGTGTTGTGGAACGAAGGAACATAACGATGATGGAGATGACAAGAAGCATTCTAAAGCATATGAAAGTTCCAAATTACCTTTGGGGAGAAGCAGTGAGACACGCTACATACTTACTCAACCGGGTTGCAACAAGGGCGTTAACAGATAAAACACCTTATGAAGTCTACAAGAAACAGAAACCTCGTATCGATCATTTAAGAATCTTTGGTTGCATTAGCTATGCGAAGGTTGATCAACATCTTCTTAAGAAACTCGATGATCGATCCAGGATGTTAGTCCATTTGGGGATAGAACCATGCTCTAAGGCATATAGGCTGTATGATCCACAAACAAAGAAAATTGTTGTAAGCAGAGATGTGATTTTTGATGAGAGTAAGGGTTGGAATTGGAGAAAAAATGCAGAGCAAGATGGAGACGGAAGTTTTAACATTACTCTTGGTGACTTTGGAAATCATGGTATTGTATTTGGTAAAGCGATAACTAGTGACAATCCTGAACCTAGTGGTGACAATTATGGTGTTAACGAAGGGGACAAAGACGGAACAGAGAACAACGAACACACACCAGAGAACGAGACTGCAGAACACGAAGTGGAAGATGATATCGTGGAAAATAATCCACCTGCTTTGAGAAGAAGTCAGAGACAGAGCAACACCCCTAAGTATCTTGGAGATTATGTTTTGCTTGCTGAGGAAGAAAGAGAGACACTTCTCTTGTGTTTGAACAACGAACCAAAGAGTTTTAGTGAAGCCAGATCTTCGAACAAATGGATAGATGCTTGCAACGAAGAGGTGAAGTCACACTACAAGAAAATTGGGTTTTAATAGCATCTGAATAACGCTATCTATCAATACCATAGCGTTTTAACAAACGTTATATTTGCGCCCGTCATTATAGGTCAGACACTTTATATAGCGTTTTTTTGTTCTGCTATCGTATTCGCGGCTACCATAGCGTTTGTGCGTCTGCAATTAAATATTCTATAACAGCGTTTTCAAATTGTTGTATTAAATATTAATATAGCATTTATATAAATGCAATTGTTTACATTTATTTTTTTATTATTTATTTTAATTATTTATTTTTTTGTTATATTATTTTTTTTAATTGATAAAAATTTTAATTTGTTTAAAATATCCAATAAGATTGAATGTTACAAAGCCACAAACATTCTAAAGATACAAGTTCATAGTACTACATAAACTTCAAATGTGTCAGCCTCAAATGAATATAATCTTGTCATTAGGCCAAGCCACAGTGGTTCCGACTGCATCAGCTATGAATTCAACCTCAGAGTTTGCTCTCCATACTCTAGCACCATCAACCTTTGAAACCTCTACCCATATCTTGCTAGCATTGGGACCTAAAGGGACGAAATGAACCTTCTCTGCTGGATCAGTTGAGGATACACGACCGGTTGCAACTCTCTGCCCAGAGTTATCAATATCCAACAAAATACACTTCTGTTTGGCACATTTGCTGCTACTACCAGTGCTGGGACTAGCACTCTATAACCAAAAATTATAACACATCATCAGATCAACAATTGCAATCAAAGTTTCAACCATTCAGACATGCAAAAAAACTAGTTGCAAAAACTTACCTGACTTGATTTCCTGGTTGATTCATCGGTTGGAAGTGTTTGGATTAGGTTTATCTTATCAATAGGCCATGCTATGGTCTCATTTAGTGCATCACCCATGATTGAGAATTCAGGCATTGGTCTCCATAAATAAGCATCCGGGTTTACCACTAGCTGGACCTTAACAACTGCAGCATTTGGTCCCAGTGCAATATCGTTCACCAAATGTTTAGCATCAGTTGACAACAACAGACCCTCAGCAATCAAATCCCCATTTCCATTCCAATAATCAAAGATGTGAACTCTTCCTAGTGATGCATTCGTTTGCTAATTAGTCGCAAAAAATATACAGTCAAATTATAATCTAATTCACATTATTCTAGAGAGAAATACAGCAGTCGTAATTTACCTCTTCACTAACAGTGGTAGGAGGTTGGGATAGGGGATCGTCCAATATTATCTTGTCAGTGGGCCATGCGATTTTACCTCCTACAGCTTGACTAAGTGAGACAATGGTTGGAGTAGGTCTCCAGATATATGCTTCTGGGATTGATGCATACTTCACAATTACAGCTGCTGCATTAGGACCCAATGGAATGCGACCAATCTTATATGTAGGTTCACTGGAACAGTATTCTCCTTCACCAACAACCACATCATTAGCCGAACACCAATCCAGTAGCTGGCACCTAATTCCTCCTTTGGTAGCATCGCTTAAGTCAGACTGCGAAACCGGATCATGACTCTGCAAGGATATGATAACCAAAACATCCATATAAGTTGGTATCTAAATCAAAATTACATCTTAAAATTTCACATCATGACAGAACCAGTTTAAAATAGTTACCTTTTTACCAGCTAAGTTACTGACCACATTCTCCAAATCTGCAATCTTGGTAAGTAATTCTGCTTGAGTAGCTTCAAGCTTCTGGACATGGGAGTCTCTAGTCTGTAAGAATGCCATCTTGGTAACAGTAGCGCCTCTGCCCATGCCCCTAAGTCTTCCTGGTTTGTCTTTTCCAAGTACCTGACTCACAGCATCGTCTCTAACATTATCCGTGGTTGTGGAGTCCATTTCACTATCAATTGTCTTGATCTTTTCCTGAAATAAAAATTGATACACAACATATATAAACTACTTTCAAATAACTTAAAGAAGAAACATTATGATTGGTGATTCTTACAATCGTTTCTGCAAATTCTTCCCTCACAGGTCTTCCATCAGAATGTGTATGTCCTGCTATCCACACCTTACATCTAGTAACTTTCCTAGGATCAGAACTCTTTTTTTTCTACAAGTACAACCAACCAATTCTATAATATCTCAAGTAGTCATACAACCAACCAATTCAATATAGAAGCACACATACCATCTCATGAGCTAAGCGAACCATTCCTTTGCGGCTGGTGGTGTGAGGAATTTGACCCTTCCTCATACGTCTGAATTTTTCACTTTTCTCCTATTGACACAAAGAAATGGCCATAAGTAATATACACAAAAAAGTTAAATAATCAATGGGAAGTTTTTTAATAACCTTAGAAGCTGTGCTATTCAATTTATTCACCCAACTGTTCCAAGCTGATGCACATTGGATGTTGCTAGGCTTTAATTCCTGTAATTTGACCTTGCTTTTAGTAGCTCGAACTTTTCTAGAAAGCGTAGATTTAGAAGCCCTCCACAACCCACCCATTTGCCTTAAGAGTGCTTCTTTTTGCCAATCTTCTTTCAAATTGAACCTTACCTGTCAGACATTGCCAACTTAAAACTTTAAAATCATTTACAGATTATTAATAGATAGATATACACTTAGTAAAGCTTACCTGAATTTCTTCCCACATCACGTCTTTTGTCCTTTCATTGAGATGTCTCCAGTCATCTAGCAGTACTGGTACATGCTCTCTCACAAGAGGACCAAGGAAAGAGGAGAGTGTCACTGATCCACTGCCAACATGCTCACCCATAGCATTAAACTCCACATCCACCTTATCGTCATCATGCTTTGCCACTTTGCGCATTCTCGTTGGACCTCTTGACTTCTTCTTTATGTTATCTGATTGTTGTGTTTGTGTTTCAGAGGCGTTAGATTCTTGTACACGGGGTGAGTCTTCTGCATCAGTCTCATCTCTTTCTCCAACATCTGGTTCCTCTGCGTTCTTATCTCCTTCAGTTACATTTTGCATTATCTCAACACTCTGATCTGGTTCCTCTGCACTATTATCTCCTTCAGTTACATGAGCCTTCTTGTTTTTCTTCTTCCTCAAGGATAATACAGGACTCACATCAACTCCCGCCTGGCGCTTACTGCGACGAACTACTTTATCAGCTACAGGTTTCATCGTCTTTGGTTACCTGAAACACAATCAAGTTTTTAATTAAATCTTATACTAGAACACCTTCACAATCATCCCTAACACAAAAACTGTCATCATCAGTCTCATGATCTCCTAAATCTTCAATTGGCTGGACTGATGATTGTGCAGGAACTAACTCATCTACTGTGTCCATCATGTTGTACCCTCTAGGTGGTGCCCGCATAACAACATACCAAGGTGAGTTCTCATCATCTTTGGAGTAAAAAACTTGTTTAGCTTGCGATGCCAGAATGAAAGGATCATCTAAGAATGATGTCTGATTCATATGGAGATTGACAAGTGTGAACCCGTCTTCCTCTTTCACTCCATTCCCTTTGTTAGCCCAACTACACCTAAATAATGGAACCTGGAACATGTGGTAGTCCATCAATACGATCTCCTTTATCACTCCATAGAATGTTACTATGTCTGCCATTTGTCTCGTATCTTTAGAACTAGCTCTACACATAGAGAATGCTTCATAAGTTACTCCACTATTTTGAGTCTTCATCTTGACATCATCTGTTTGAAAGCGATGGCCGTTTACTACAAAACCCTTATAAGTTTCAGCGATATATCTTGGTCCAAAAGCAAGCCATCTCAGCCTACTAGAATGGTCCTTCGAGTTACTTGGTATCTAACAGTTAACAAAAAACAATTCTTTGTCATGAACATAACCACAATCAAATTTATAACTAGCAAATTGATATTTGACATTCTTCTAACCTTTTCTTTAATCCACTGTGGGAACCTTTCGTTATGATATTTCCACAATAGAGTTGAATTCTTTGCGCATCTTGCATCTGTAGCTTGCAGTTCTTCCAAATGCAACCTGTTTTACACATAGTTAGACTCATATTTCCTAAAAGTCCAAGATTGTAAATATAACACTCAATCAAATTTACCCTTACTCAATATATGGTTCCATAACTGCTGTATTCATGAGAATATACCGATGAGCTATGTCTCGCTCTTTATCTGTGAGAATCTTTTCTGTGGCTTTCTGCAGTGGTCGACCTTCAAGGACATGTTCATCTACCTCAACATCTTTATTGCGAGCAAGTGTTTCTTCAACTGGAACAGACTTCTGAAGAAACTCTAAACAAAACGCAAGGCATTCACCAGCCAAGTAGCCTTCAGCCATACAAGCTTCTGGCCTTGCAAAATTCTTCACATATGCCTTTAGTGTCTTCATGTATCTACATGTACATAAGAAAACTCATTATTATTATGGTCATACAAGAGTATTTAACATCTTAAATATATAGAACATAGAAATTACCTCTCAAAAGGGTACATCCATCTGAAGTGTACAGGGCCACCTAAGCGTGCTTCTCTTGCTAGGTGTATTGGCAGGTGAAACATAATGTCAAAAAGAGATGGTGGAAAGTATCTCTCCAACTGACACATTGTTTCCACGAACTCTGATTCTAGTGTAATTAGCTTCTCTGGATCAATTACACGTTGGCACAGCCTGTTGAAGTAATTGCATACTCGATTCACTGCTATACGAGGTCCTTTAGGCAGTAAACCTCTCAAAACCACCGGAAACAGGTTCTGCATTATGACATGATGGTCATGTGACTTGAGACCACCAATGCTGGGAGGATCTACTGACACACAATTGGAGATGTTAGCACAATATCCATCAGGACCTCTGAATTTGGATAACCTTCTGCATAATTTACGTTTCTCCTCCTTAGAAAGCCAATACGCAGCTGGAGGTAAGTAGGTTCTCTTCCCACGTATCTCCGCATGTAAGTTGCTTCGAATACCAATGTCTTCTAAATCTTTCCTTGCTTTCAACCCATCCTTGGATTTTCCACTATGCATCAGAATAGATAATAGTGCATCAGACACATTCTTTTCCACGTGCATGACATCAATATTATGCCTCACAGGCAGATACTGCAATATCCATTCAACAAGTGAAAATCAGAAACACACTATAGTAGTTAAATTTAAGAACCAAATTGAAATTTCATTTATTATTTTCTACTAACCTTCCAATAAGGTAAGTCAAAGAAGATTGATCTTTTTACCGCCATTGATCATCGCCTTCTTATTCATCAGCTGAACTCGCATCATCAACATCTGCCTCAACTCTTTTTCTCTTGCCTTTCTTATCTAAAGGTCTACCAAATTCATTCCTAAAATCTTTAAGGCTCTCAAGTATTTCTGCTCCACTCTGAATTCTATTTGCAGTACCAACCTCCACCGTATTGTCAAACCACCCTTTCTTACGTCTGTAAGGATGCCCAGGTCTCAAACGCTTCCTGTTACCCATATATACATGTTTGCGGCTGAACTTTAACCACCTATGAGGTGTATCCTTCCCATAGACAATACACGCTTGCTTCCCTTTCACTTTACATCCAGATAATGTACCTAATTCTGGATAGTCAGTGATACTCCACAACAATATAGCTCTTAGAGTGAAACTCTCCTGCTTAAACGAGTCATAAACCTCCATACCATCATTCCATAACTCTTTTAGGTCATCTATCAGCAGCTGTAGATATACATCAATATTGTTGCTTGGTGCGGTTGGTCCAGGTATCAACATTGACAACATGATGTGTTCTTCTTTCATACACTCCGTTGGAGCCATATTGTAATTGACTAAGAACACCGGCCATGTGCTGTATTTGGTGTTTTGGATAGCGAACGGATTCATCCCATCAGTAGAAATTCCTAGTCTAAGGTTTCTAGCATCCCCAGCAAACTAAGGCCATTTATCGTTTACCTGGATCCAAGTCAAGGAGTCCACTGGATGTCGCATTGTACCATCTTCACTAGCATTAGTAAAGTGCCAACGCAAATCCTCAGCCAACCGTTTTGATCTAAACATCCTCCTAAATCTATCTTTTATTGGAAAGTACCGTAGCACCTTTGCTGGAATCCCTTTCCTCTCCTCACCGGTTATATTATCTGTTTCCCATCTTGATTCAGCACATCTTGGACAGCTTGTTGACTCCGCATATTGCTTCCGATAAAGGATACAATCATTTATGCAGGTGTGAATGGAATCATAACCAAAACCAAAAACCTTCAAAAATCTCTTCATCTCATCTGTAGACGTAGGCAGCACATGCTCTCCAGGTAGCATGTCATGTACTATTGTCAGTAGCTGATCAAAAAAGTTCTCTGACATCCCACTCTTGACCTTTATCCGGTAAAGTGCCATGATTGCAGAAACCTTTGTATAGTTAGCACACGTCGAGTTCTGCATCCTCTAACTTCTTTCTAAACTCGATTTCCTCTTTACTGTCAATACCCTCCAACTCTTCTACACTGTGATTCTCAGACAATTTCTTGCCTTCACTCGACTTAAAAGCTGTCCCAATCAACTCAAAAGCCTCGTACTCAGATGTATCAGCATCCGCTGTCTTTTCATTCCTTATCTCCCCATGTTTACTCCAACATTTACTTCTCTTGTACTTTAGATCCATCCCTCTAATAACCAGATGCTCCAACACTGTCTCATTTGACTGATGAACCACATTGCGACAGTCAACGCAAGGACAAAACATATCTGATAGATTACCCAAACATCTTGCTGAATCAAACACAAATTTAGTTGCTCCTAGCTCATACTCAAGACTATTCTTGTAAGTAATAAAGAAACGTACAAAAGTAATCAGAGAAACAAAATCTAAGAAACCCGAATCTGAAATGATATGGATGAAGAACATTCAAGTTAATACCTTGGTAACCAGACCCAAGTTTTATCCATGTTACAACAGCTCCGACCAAATGTGCACACAAGTAATCAGATACACTCACGTTAAGTCACAACAAAAAAGAACGAAATCGACCGACAAAAAAAAAACAAAAAAACGAAATCGACCGATATGTTAGAACAATCAAGTTGGAGTGAAATACCTTCTAGATTGTCTTCACTTTTCCTTGAAATCGACCGACAAAAAAAACGAAAGTAACAAATTAGAAACATATCAGAAGAATCAGAACAATAAAACCCTAGATCGAAAGAATGAACAAAACTGAGATTTCGTACAAAAGAGTGAGATTTAGCAGAAAAATAAAACCACAATCGACCGAGGGGAAGCTGGAAAGACTCGGGAGACAATCAGATTTGGCAAAGACTTTGAGTAAGATCTGTGTCGGAGAGTGAAATTGTCGGAGATCTGTGTTGGGAGAGTAAAATTGTGTCGGACACAAGTCGGTTTTTGGAAATAGACAGTGAAAATCGAGCAAAAAAAAGAGAGAGGGAAGAAATGAAATTTTAGGGTTCGTGGGTAATTGGGGATTTTTGTCGAGAAGTGAAAAGATAGCCTCCAAATTTTTCTAAGTGTCGCGGGATCTAATTTTTAGTTTACCGTCTAACACTATCATAGTGTTTACTAATTGGTATTGCTATTAAACATAGCCCCGAAATAGGCAAAAAATTTTGAAACGACCGACCCTTTTTTTTTTTTAATAAATAATAAATAATAATATAATAATAATAATAAACTACAGCTAGTGGTCCCATACCCACTAGCCACCTAACCACATTCACAATCAACAGCGGAATACTCAATACCAATAATCAATAATAAACCAATAAAATAACCAATACCATAGCATAAGCAATATCCAATAATCAATCATCAGAAAACATGAAACCAGCAACCTAACAATGTTTCTAATGACTCAACTCTAGCAACCTAACAATGCCAGACAACATCCAATCAAGTCCCTAGAACATCCTCCTCTTCATTGCCTGGATTCCACGATCACACTTTGCCTTTACCTGCACACCACAAACAACAATTGAGATGCGTAAGTATTATCACAAATACTTAGTGAGGCAATCCTTCCATCTACTGGGCTATACACACAAGCAATAAGATCTCTACATGCCACAAACAACAATCAAATAAACAAACCAGACAATATACAAAGCATGCAACATCCATCGTAACTGGAAGAGGGATGTCGACCGACACCAGATGGTGTCGATCGACACTGACTACCTGGTGTCGACTGACACCAAACTAGTGTCGACCGACACCCTGCCCGACACTCCCGAAAACCCTAGTTTGTGTCGACCGACACCTCCACATGGCATCCATTGACACTCGCCAAAGTCCCGAGCCGTCCTCGCGTTGGTGTCGACTGACACCCCAACTAGTGTCGACCGACACCGATGCCGAGCAGCGATTTTCCTCGATCAGAAACTCCGAATCTCGCCTCCAATCTTCTCCAATCCGCTCCACGCACTCCCAGAAGCCAAACCCAGCCCAGACAGCGACGAAATACCATAGAGAACTCAAAGAAACAACCACATAAGCACCAAATCACATAGAATCTAGAGATCTTAGCTTAGATAAGCCATGGTCATGCACTCACCTTTTACAAGAAGATTCTGACCAGCAATAACGAATTCCCTCACTCCTAGCAAGCTTCTAGCTCCTTCCCAGCCTTAGATCTCTCAGGAACAGCAAGGAATCTCACCAAATCTCTCTCAAAAACTCAAGAACACTTATTTTCTCTCTTTTCCTCTTTCTCAAATGAAAACGGCGACCACAACCTCTGAAACACGACCTAGGTCGTTTCCCTCCTTTTAAGACCCGGTTCAATGGTTTCCTTAAACCAAACCGGTCCAAATCGACGATTAAAACAACCCGACGAAACCGGAATTAGTGGTGTCGATCGATGCTACAAGGGTATCGATCGACACCCCAACCAAAAACACATATTCCGGTTCGCGGATGTTACAATTCTCCCCCACCAATCTAGATTCGTCCTCGAATCTCGAACAATCATCAGCCATGGACTCCCGTGCAGCCGTCTCCATGGCCCGCACTCCTCCGACCGATCAATAGAAGGTCACCTCTAGACGATAGACTCGTGCTTCAGGCGTCATTTGCTCTCGACTTTTGGATTTTCCTTTACTCATAGGCCTAAACCTTGAGTTTTTATTGGCTCCTCATCAGACCTAAGTCTGCATGCCGTAATGTTGGCTCCTCATCGGGCCTAGACCCGCATGCCATAATATATAAGGAAAAATCCAACTCGTCTCTCGGGTTGCCACCCTACAGCGCGCCCCCGGATCGTCATCCGAAGTCGATATACCAACCATACTCCCGAGCCACAAAGTCTCTGAATATAGCAGTACTAGGAGATTCTAAGTCCCCCCAAGAGTCGCGAGCAAACGATTCTGAACACGTCTGAGTCCTATCCCTATCCAGGTTTCCTTTCCGTGGCTCGCGTAAAACATTTCAATGTCCTACCAACCACATATCCACTCACTGGAATACCTCATGACCATACAAGGATCATATACACTCCACAAGGGCCGTCACAAAGGCCAAACAAAATGTCCTAAAGAGGACCGCCACCAAGGCCAAACAAATGTCCTAAAGAGGACCGCCACCAAGGCCAAACAAATGTCCTAAAGAGGATCGCCACCAAGGCACTCTGGCTAAACAGCCCGCCACAAAGGCCATCTGTCCCGAAGGACCGTCACAAAGACCATCTGTCCCGAAGGACCGTCACAAAGACACTCTGGCTAAACAGCCCGCCACAAAGGCCAAACAAATGTCCTAAAAAGGACCGCCACCAAGGCCACACAAATGTCCTAAAGAGGACCGTCACAAAGACACTCTGGCTAAAAAGCCCGTCACAAAGACCTCACATTGTCTAAAAAGACTGCCACACACGGGCACATTGACTCAAAAGTCCGCCACTAAGGCCACACACAAGCCCCCTTTAAGGCTCTCCACCGCTAAAATGGACAAATTCTAACTCCCATAAAACTTTCCATATTTAGCACTTTCCATTTTTGGAAACTTCTCCTTCAAGAAACTTTCCTTCACAACCCCGCCTCACGGAAACTTTGTACCCCAACACCACCTCATCTTGTTACTGAGTCGCACAACCAACCACCCCAAGCGACCGAGTAACAAGAGAGATGGGCTGGAATACTCCATTCCCGCTCCAGCCACGGATTACAGATGGGACCAGGCTAAACAAGCTCAAGTCGCGGCTTGCTTCTCATACCACTTCTTGAACCTTGCCTTCATCTTTGCCTCAGGCTCCCAAGTCTGCTCCTCAACTCCATCACAGTCCCACAGGACTCTCATCAAAGAAATCTTCTTCTTCTGAAGTTCTTTGACCCTCCTCTCGAGAACCCTCACTGGTCTCGCCTCCAAAGTCATGTTAGGCTGAAGATCCTCAGGAATCTTAGCCAACACCTGCTCACCCTCACGGAGACACTTCCGCAACATAGACACATGGAAAACCTTATGGAATGCACGCATAACCTCAGGTAACTCCAGTCTATATGCCACTGGTCCAACCCTCTCAATCACTCTGAATGGACCCATATACCTCGGACTCAACTTAGTCTCTGACAATGACCTGTTCGGACCCCGCAACATGGCCATCTTGAGGTACACTCTGTCTCCTACCTGAAACTCAAGATCTCTCCTCCTCCTATCAGCATAACTCCTCTGCCTATCCTGAGCCTCCTTCATGTTCAGCTTGAGAACCCGAATCTTCTCTGAGGTCTCCTGAACAAAACTAGCACCAAACATGCTCCTTTCCCCCACCTGAGTCCAGCATAATGGTGTACGACATGGCCTCCCATACAGAGCCTCATAAGGAGCCATCTTAATACTCGCCTGATAACTGTTGTTGTAAGCAAACTCTACCAGGTTCAGGTGATCTGCCTAATGGCCACCCCAATCCAACACACACATCCTCAGCAAATCCTCCAACGTCTGGATCGTCCTCTCAGACTGTCCATCTGTCTGGGGATGATAAGCTGTACTCATATGCACCTTAGTGCCCATCTCTGCCTGAAATGCCTTCCAGAACACCGAAGTGAACTTAGTATCTCTATCAGACACAATGCTCGCTGGCACCCCATGCAATCTGACTATCTCTCTCACATACTTCTTAGCCAAGACCGCTGCTCCATCAGTCTTCTTAATGGCCAGAAAATGTGCTGACTTAGTCAACCGGTCCACTATGACCCAAATAGCATCAAAAGTCCGCGACACTGGCAATCCTACCACGAAATCCATGGTGATCATATCCCACTTCCACTCAGGAATGGGTAAACTCTTGAGTAACCCGCCAGGAACCTGATGCTCAGCCTTCACTAGCTGACACACATCACACCTTGAAACCCAATCCGCTACATCCTTCTTCATCCCGACCCAATGATAGTACCTCTTGAGGTAACGGTACATCTTAGTCGCTCCTGGATGAATGGATAACTTACTCGCATGAGCCTCTCTCAGAATCTCCTGCCTCAACTCCTCATCCTTGGGCACACAAACCCGACCGTGCACCAAGATAGTACCATTATCTGAGACCTGATACTCTAAACCCACATCCTTAGAGGCATTCACCAGCCCCAAATCCTTCTCCTGAGCCAACCGTACTCTACTCAGAAGATCTGCTTTATCTACTGCTTCCAAACCCAACGGTTCCTGTGAAACAGCACATAAGCTCAAAGCACTGATCTCCCCTACCAGAGACTCCAACTCCTGCTCCTGAGCCAAAGCTACCCTCTTCCGGCTCAGAGCATCTGCAACCGTGTTAGCCTTACCAGGATGATAGGTTATCTCCAAATCATAATCTGCCACAAGCTCCATCCACCGCCTCTGTCTCAAATTCAGCTCAGGCTGAGTGAATATGTACTTCAGGCTCTTATGATCTGTAAACACCTGTACCTTTGCACCATAAAGATAAGATCTCCAAATCTTCAGGGCAAAAACTACAGCACCCATCTCCAAATCATGAGTAGGATAGTTGCCTTCATGCACCCGCAACTGCCCCGAAGCATAGGAAATCACCTTCCCATGCTGCATCAGAACACACCCCAAACCAACTCTAGATGCATCTGTATAAACCACATAGGGTTCTCCCTGCTCAGGCAAAGCCAACACTGGCGCAGTAGTCAACATCTCCTTCAGGCTTGCAAAGCCTTCCTCCCACTCTTCTGACCAGACAAAAGGAACATCCTTCCCTGTCAACTTAGTCATAGGACGTGCTCTGCTTGCAAACCCCTGCACAAATCTCCTGTAGTAGCCTGCCAATCCAAGAAAACTCCTGATCTCTGTGGCATTCTGCGGTCTAGGCCAATCCCTGATAGCCTGAATCTTCTCTGGGTCTACTGAAACCCCCTCAGCAGAAACAATATGACCCAGAAAGCCCATCTCACGCTGCCAAAAACTGCACTTGCTCAACTTAGCAAACAACTTCTGCTCCCGCAGCTTCTCCATAACTGCCCTCAAATGCACTGCATGCTCTTCAGGACTCTTAGAATAAACCAGAATATCGTCGATGAAAATGATGACAGATACATCCAGAAACTCCTGAAACACACTGTTCATCAATCTCATAAACGCTGCTGGTGCGTTAGTCAACCCGAAAGGCATAACCACAAACTCATAATGCCCATACCTCGTCCTGAAAGCAGTCTTCCTCACATCTGCCTCATCAATCGGTATCTGATGATAACCCGACGCCAGATCTACCTTAGAGAACCAAGTAGCACCCCTCAACTGATCCAACAACTCATCAATCCTCGGGAGGGGGTACTTGTTCTTCACAGTAACCCAGTTCAAACCTCGGTAATCAATACACAACCGGAAACTCCCATCCTTCTTCTTAACAAACAACACCGGCGCTCCCCACGGTGATACAGTAGGACGGATGAATCCCTTACTCAATAAATCCTCTAGCTGCTTCTTCAGCTCTGTCATCTCCGCTGGAGCCATCCTGTAAGGAGCCTTGGATAACGGCATCGTCTCTGGTTCCAGTTCAATGGTGAAAGGATCCGACCGAGATGGTGGTAATCCCTGCAAAGACTGAAACACATCCTCAAACTCCTCCACCACCGGGATACCGCTCACCGTAGACTTCTCCACTGACTCTGGCATAGATATGGTAACCAAATAAGCCTCACGGCCCTTCTCGATCATCTTCCCAGCCTGAATGGTTGAGATCACGAGACTCTCCGAAGTCGGTCTAATACCCTGAAAAACCAACTTCCCTCCTGCACGCTCAAACTCCACTCTACCCCGGTGGCAATCCAAATGCACCCTATGCCGATGCAACCAATCCATCCCGAGAATAACATCATACAGCTCCACTGGACTGATAAGCAAATCCGCTGGCCATTACTCCCCTGCGATCTGAATATCAATTCCTCTAGCCCGACCAATCACTCTCAGGAACTCGCCTCCCGCAACTCTGACAACTCCTGCACGCTCGCCACGATCCCCGCTGATCCCCGCACACTCTGCACACTCTGGAGTAATGAAGCTATGCGAAGCTCCAGAATCAAACATAACATGGGACTTAAACCCCCCCACCAACAAGGTCCCTACACAAACCTCATGTGTTGTAAGCCTAACACTTTATCACAGGAAACATAAAATCTGACCCTACTAAAATTCACAAAGATTAAGTACCAGAAATTATACCTGTGATCGCCCCGGCACTGGTTCCACCAGTCTCTACTGTCGCGAAAACCCGAGGCCCCTGCTCAATCCGTGCCACCTGCTGACCTCCAGGCTGCACCTGCTGCAATGCTGCCACTGCTGCCGGCTGCAACTTGGGACAAAAAGGTCTGATGTGCCCTGTCTCCCTACAATGATAACACACCCGAGGTCCTGCCGTCGGAACACTCCTCTTGGGACAACTAGCAACCCTGTGATCCTTGCTCCCACAACCGAAGCAACCCGCACCACTCGGCCTCTGCGTAGCCTCCCACTTCCTCTTGGTTCCCTGAGCATGCCTACCGCCCCTGCTAAAACCACCCTGCTGCTGAGCCTTACTAGGCTGAACTGCTGGAGCTACCGCCACTGACTGTGCCCGGATATCCTCCTCAATCTCTGCTTCAGTCTCAACCAGCTCTGCACGCGTAGCATAACTCCGCCCTCTACAGTGAACCCTCAAGTCATCCCGTAGAGCCCTTAAAAACCTCCTGATCTGAGCCTCCTCAGACTCCATAGCCCGACCCCCATAACATAGAAGTCGACTGAACTCCAAGTCCAGCTCCCGCACTGACCGCGCCCCCTGAGATATCTGAAGGAACTGCACCTCCAACCGGTCCAATGCCTCTCTAGGAAAATACTTGCGGTTGAACTCCAAGATGAAGTCAGCCCAAGTCATCTCCCTCTGTACCCTCCTAGCAATCACTGATCTCCACCACAACTCAGCATCTCCACCCAAAAAGTAGACCCCTATGTCCACCCAAAACTCCACAGGACATCTCAGAGTATGGAAGTTACGTTCCACACTCGTCCTCCATGCATCCGCAGTGGTAGGATCTGTACCACCCAAAAACCTCTCAGTGAACAGACCCTTCATCTCCTTGAGCATAGACAAATAACGTCCATGCTCTCCCACATCCGCAACCACTGGCTGCCGCTCCTCCGCCACCACTGGTGGCACTACCTGAGCCCGAGCCGGTACCACTGAGGGTAACCGCTTTAACACCTGTGCTAGCAAAGCCGCAACGTCAACACTAGGTACTCCACCCGCTGGGGCTCCCACACCCGGGACCCTAGCATCACCGGCCACTGGAGCATCAACACCGCCCCCTCCTGCCACACTCACGGAATCCCCCGGAACACCCTGCGACTCGCCAACACCCTCAGCTATAACACTCTGGTCCTCGTTCTCACTAACCACTGGGACTCTGCCCCTACCACGACCACGTCCGCGTCCACGACCTCGACCAGCCACAGCATCCTCTCTAACCATCTGCACTACCATGAACAGAAGGCTAAGCAAACAATTTTCTAATAAACACAGAAACATAAAATCACCGTGGAATCACACATTCGGCTCGAAGAGGATGTTCTAGGACTCCATGCCACACACAATTGACTAACTCACATAATCAATCAAGACATGCAATCCCAAACATCTACAACAGAAACCTAGTGAACCCAAACCTAGAACCGTAAGGGCTCTGATACCAAAATGAAACGACCGACCCTTTTTTTTTTAATAAATAATAATAATATAATAATAATAAACTACAGCTAGTGGTCCCATACCCACTAGCCTCCTAACCACATTCACAATCAACAGCGGAAAACTCAATACCAATAATCAATAATAAACCAATAAAATAACCAATACCATAGCATAAGCAATATCCAATAATCAATCATCAGAAAACATGAAACCAGCAACCTAACAATGTTTCTAATGACTCAACTCTAGCAACCTAACAATGCCAGACAACATCCAATCAAGTCCCTAGAACATCCTCCTCTTCATTGCCTGGATTCCACGATCACACTTTGCCTTTACCTGCACACCACAAACAACAATTGAGATGCGTAAGTATCACAAATACTTAGTGAGTCAATCCTCCCATCTACTGGGCTATACACACAAGCAATAAGATCTCTACATGCCACAAACAACAATCAAATAAACAAACCAGGCAATATACAAAGCATGCAACATCCATCGTAACTGGAAGAGGGATGTCGACCGACACCAGATGGTGTCGATCGACACTGACTACCTGGTGTCGACCGACACCAAACTGGTGTCGACCGACACCCTGCCCGACACTCCCGAAAACCCTAGTTTGTGTCGACCGACACCTCCACATGGCATCGATCGACACTCGCCAAAGTCCCGAGCCGTCCTCGCGTTGGTGTCGACCGACACCCCAACTGGTGTCGACCGACACCCCAACTGGTGTCGACCGACACCGATGCCGAGCAGCAATTTCCCTCGATCAGAAACTCCGAATCTCGCCTCCAATCTTCTCCAATCCGCTCCACGCATTCCCAGAAGCCAAACCCAGCCCAGACAGCGACGAAATACCATAGAGAACTCAAAGAAACAACCACATAAGCACCAAATCACATAGAATCTAGAGATCTTAGCTTAGATAAGCCATGGTCATGCACTCACCTTTTACAAGAAGATTCTGACCAGCAAGAACGAATTCCCTCACTCCTAGCAAGTTTCTAGCTCCTTCACAGCCTTAGATCTCTCAGGAGAATCTCACCAAATTTCTCTCAAAAACTCAAGAACACTTGTTTTCTCTCTTTTCCTCTTTCTCAAATGAAAACGGCGACCACAACCTCTGAAACACGACCTAGGTCGTTTCCCTCCTTTTAAGACCCGGTTCAATGGTTTCCTTAAACCAAACCGGTCCAAATCGACGATTAAAACAACCCGACGAAACCGGAATTAGTGGTGTCGATCGATGCTACAAGGGTATCGATCGACACCCCAACCGAAAACGCATATTCCGGTTTGCGGATGTTACAAATTTATAATATAACATAGCGTTTACATATACACAAACGCTATCTAAAAATTATAGGTCTACTAACAATAGCATTATTGCCAATAACGCTATACTACTGTGCTATTAAAACTCAATTTTCTTGTAGTGTCAATAGAAAAATTGCACACTTGGGATTTAGTTGATCTACCTATTGGGATAAAACCAATTGGACTCAAATGGGGTTTTAAGCTGAAAAGGAATTCCGATGGTAACATCAACAAGTATAAGGCACTACTTGTTACTAAGGGCTATGTGCAACAATATGGAATCGATTTTGAGGAAGTGTTTGCTCCTGTTGCACGCATCGAAACCATAAGACTTCTCATAAACCTTGCAGCGGCTAATGGTTGGGAAATTCATCATTTAGATGTTAAAACTGCGTTCCTCCACGGAGAACTCAAGGAGACAGTCTATGTTACTCAACCTGAAGGATTTGAAAAAGAAGGGTGTGAAGATAAGGTCTATAAGTTGAATAAAGCTTTGTATGGGTTACGACAAGCTCCAAGAGCGTGGAACAACAAGCTGAACCAAATTCTTGAGGAATTGCAGTTCAAAAAGTGTTCAAAGGAACCGACTGTGTATCAAAAGACGGAGGGAGCACAAATCCTTGTTATTGCAGTCTACGTAGATGATTTATTTGTCACTGGTATGGATAAGTCAATCATTTACAAATTTAAGGAGGAGATGGCTACTAAATTTGAAATGAGTGACCTTGGATTGCTAACTTACTATCTTGGGATAGAAGTATTTCAGCATGAGAATGGCATTGTGTTAAGTCAAAAGAGATATGCTCAGAAGATCTTGGAAGAAACAAGGATGGTGGACTGTAATTCTGAGTTGATACCAATGGAGGTTGGCCTTATGTTGTCAAAAGCAGAGGATGAGAAGGAAATTGACGCTACAGACTTCAGGAAAAAAATTGGGTGTCTTCGGTATCTAATTCACACGAGACCAGATTTGTCATATTGTGTAGGTGTCTTGAGCAGATATATGCACAGTCCTAGAGTGTCACATGGAGCTACGATGAAACAATGTTTGAGATATCTTAAAGGGACAACATCACTCGGCTTAACCTTTGGAAGAAACGAAGATACCAAGGTTAGTCGGTTATAGTGATAGTAGCCTTAGTATTGATCCGGATGATGGTCGTAGCACTACTGGTCATATCTTCTACTTAGGAGATGGTCCCATCTCTTGGTGTTCACAGAAACAAGACGTAGTGGCTCTATCTTCGTGTAAAGCAGAGTTTATGGCTGGGACTGAAGCGACTAAACAAGCTATTTGGTTGTGTGACTTACTTAGTAAGATTACTGGGGTTGAAGCCAAGAAAGCTATCATTAGGATTGATAATAAATCTGCAATAGCTCTCACAAAAAATCCCGTGTTCCATGGCAGAAGTAAACACATTCATAGGCGTTTTCATTTTATCAGAGAGTGTGTGGAGAATGGAGAGGTCGTGGTTGAGCATGTTCCGGGAATCGAACAAAAGGCAGATATACTTACTAAAGCTTTGGGGAATATGAGATTTAAAGAGATGAGGGAGTTCATGGGAGTTCAGGATTTGGAGAAAATGCATTACAAGCTTAAGGAGGAGAATGTTGGAGTAAGCTTGATGCACAAGCAAGTCTAAAATATTAGAATTGGAAGTTTAGGAAGTTGTGAGAAATAAGGAATTTGTCTTCCTAGAGAGATTAGGAAAGTGTGGTTGTAAAGTTCCTTATAAATAGACATGTCGGGTTGTGACTTCCTATTATTCAAGATTTGAGAGTTTGTGAGCTTTAGGTTTTTGAGGTATTTTTCCTAAAGTAATAAAGAGAGTTCTTTTGAGATTGTGTTAATTCTCTTTTCTTGTTACCTAGAGTTGGAACATTCATTTTGGGTTATTTGGCTTGTTTATAATTTGGTTGATACTATTGCTATTTGCTATATATTTTTGGGCTACTTACAAAAGCTAAGGCTTAGTTACTATAGCTTCTCGATTCAGTAAACACTGTTACACCGCCAAGGTGTTCCTCACATCAGCATATTTACCTGCCTGTATCAAAGGCGCTATTACCAATGTATCTTTTTTTGTTGTTTGAAATTCTGCAGTGTACTTCTTTCAAGTTTGCTACCAAACAGGGCTGATGGATTTATGCCAGAGAAAAAGATACCTGATGAGTATGAAATTGTACATCAAGCTATTTTTACGGACCCAGATGACCAAAGTGGTTGGTTTTACCATCTGTGACTACTTAATCAAACTGTTAATGTGGAGTCTCCTCTTCTCACTTCCTCTTGGCCTTCGCATGGTTCCAGGGTCATTCTATCTGGAGCTGGGTGCTGGAATGGCTCTCCTTCTAACATCATTACTTTTTGTTCTGAGACGGGTTTTGTTCCATAGATTTTTTCTTTTTATCAAATCCTTTAAAATTCAACCTCAAAATGTATGATTTTGAGATGGTATTTTTTAACTAGAAAACAAAAAAGAAGTCTTGTAGAATCATTCAAAATCTCAATTTTTTTAAAGTTGTGATTTTTTGAATAAAAGTATATTCCAAGTAAGTTTGATAAATAACTGGTTGAATAACAAGAGATTTTATATTATTTTAAATAATTTTACATAAATCCAAGTTGAATAACATAGGATTTTAAAAGATTTTTAAAAACATCAATTGAATAACAAGTGATTTTAAGAATACTTTAGAATCTTTTAAAATATCAGTTGAATACCCCCCTCATAATATCGATTGTTCTCCCTTCTTTGTCTCTGGTCCGTTCCTAATTATTTATTTTGATGTGTATTGCTTATTTCAAAAACAAACATATATATCTTATTATATAAAGCTTGATATTAAAATTACTCATTAACAAGATTGTGACACATGTCAGTTGTATCATTCAAATGTTGACACATGTCAATTCTAAATTTATTTAAATATTAAAAAATAAAAATGTAAAAATTCAAAACCTACAATAAAAAGGTTATATATATATAATTTCCTTGTAATGATCTTTTCTAAATTTTAAAACTGTTAAAATTTATAATTTTCTTATAACTGCCTTTTAATATTTTAAAAACTGTTAAAAAACAAAACTTTTGTTTTACATTTGGAAGTTTATAAAGGTTATAAATAAAATTAGTTTTTTTTCTCTATTTTACTTTTATATAAAACCTTTTTATGGTAGGTTTTGAATTTTTACATTTTTATTTTTTAATATAATAAGATATATATCATAAAATTCGAAATTATTATATTTTTTACTTATTTTAATTTGAAGTTTCTAATTTTACAAGAAAAATATTATTTTTTATATAAGATAAAAAAATGATTGTGAAAATTATACAATTAATTACTGTTTCTAAAAAGATGTAAATACTCACATTTACATAAAGAAAAAGATTGTTGAAGTAAAAAAAATAGATCGTCTCATATATTTTTGAGCAATCAAATAATTTATTCAAAAAGACTGCTATTGTAATATATAAGATATGAGTGTGTAAGATTAACGTATGCATTTTTGTAACTATAAAAATGTTAAAGAGAAGAGACATATAATAGGTTATTTAATGTGTTCATAAAAATAATTTGTTGGTAGTAGTAAAGACAAAAGAGTATATTTTAACAATAAAATATATCTGTGTGTACAAATACACTTTTAGTGGTAATGTAAATAGTAAATTTGTAAATGGATTTACATTAGTGTATTATAGCAAAAAAAAACAATTATTTTCTATAACTAAAAGTTTATCCCTTTACGTTTATACATTGTTTTTACATACAAAAATAATTAATATATATTCTTTGTTAAATTCAATTTTATTTTAATAATTTTGAACTCATCTACAACTATTTTTTTTTAATTAAAAGTGTATATATTTCCTTTTTTTTCAACCAAACAATAAATTCAAAGAAAATTCCTCGGCTATTTGACCAAGCCAGAGGGAAGGTGTTGTTTACAAAAGAAACTTCAGAGATAAGAGAACGCGAAGCACAAGCAAGACAATCCGTCTTCGTATTTGACGCACCCGGGATCCAAGAGACGAAAAATAGTGGGAAAGACTCCAGCGAGTTAAACTCATCGAGGAGGTTGGAGAAGGACGGCCAATCTGCAGGGGACTGCACCGTAGTGAGTAACTCAGCACAATCAGTCTCGAAATGTTGACAAGTGATCCCTGCAGCATGCATCCGCTCTATGGCCCACAACAATGCTTCTAACTCTGAATGTAGGGGGAGGGGCTCCATCTTAGACACTTGAACCTTAACAACAAGGTTCGCTCCTCATCAACGCAACACCACCAGCCCAATTCTGAATGCATATTGGTTGCTTTCCAAGAACCATCAATTAGACAACGAGGTGAAGAAACTTGAACATCCGAAGACAGAAATGGAGCTGACATGACCGCCGTAAAAGAGAGCACCTCTTCCCAGGCTAACTTATCGCCCAAATCCTGAGTAATATATCATTCGTCTCGATCTCTAAACCTTGATTTTTTTTACTGACTTTCCAGATTGCCCATAAAATCTGTGGTAACTGAAGAAGTTGATCAGGATCACCCTATTGAGAGGCACCCCTCCAGAAAACAAAATCCAAATTCGAGTACACCAACTCATATGGAAAACCCTCTGACGAGACAGGAGTCTGAGATAAATCCCAAACATCACATAAGCGAGGGCGTTCAAAGAAAATGTGATTCAAAGTCTCAACCGCAGAGTCGCATCTTTTACATCAAATATCACTTAGGACATCTCGGTATATGTATTTACTTTTTAGACTACAAATATTTCCTTTATATTCTTCGTTAAATTTAATTTAATTTTTAAAATTTTAAACCCGTACATCGGACGGATCCTAATCTAGTATATATATATATATATTTAAGAATGTGAATAATTATTATATTGATATATATATATATATATATTTAAGAAAGTACATAATTATTCTTACCAATTCCACACACTCTCCCTATAAACACAAACAGTGAGATTCATATAATATATATTGATTGAAAGGATCATATATATCGCACAACCTCTATATATCGCACCAGCTAGCGCATACTGGCCAGGCCTAGTATCGATCTTTTATTGGATTAAAATGATAAACCTCTTATTAAACTGGAAAGACAATAATCCTACATCAAACAAATTAAAGAAGCGCCATGCATGTTTTAAACCAAAAAAACCTATGTTTTAAATCTTTATTTTTTTATGATAAAAATATTTATCTAATTACATCTTGTCATCTCGTTTTACAAGAATCTCCATCTTAGACACTTGGCCCTTAACAACAAGGTTCGCTCCTCATCAACGCAACACCACCAGCCCAATTCTGAATGTATATTGGTTGCTTTCCAAGAACCATCAATTAGACAACGAGGTGAAGAAACTTGAACATCCGAAGACAGAAATGGAGCTGACATGACCGCCGTAAAAGAGAGCGCCCCTTCCCAGGCTAACTTATCGCCCAAATCCTGAGTAATATATCATTCGTCTCGATCTCTAAACCTTGATTTTTTTTTCTGACTTTCCAGATTGCCCATAAAATCTATGGTAACTGAAGAAGTTGATCAGGATCACCCTATTGAGAGGCACCCCTCCAGAAAACAAAAATCCAAATTTGAGTACACCAACTCATATGGAAAACCCTCTGACGAGACAGGAGTCTGAGATAAATCCCAAACTTCACAGAAGCGAGGGCGTTCAAAGAAAATGTGATTTAAAGTCTCAACCGTAGAGTCGCATCTTTTACATCAAATATCACATAGGACATCTCGGTATATGTATTTACTTTTATAGACTACAAATATTTCCTTTATATTCTTTGTTAAATTTAATTTAATTTTTAAAATTTTAAACCCGTACATCGGACGGATCCTAATCTAGTATATATATATATATATATATATATATATTGACGGCAAGAGAGTGGAAAATGACAGAGTATCGCCGGCGACGAGAGACGACGAGAGTTTCGATATTTTTTTTCGCGGTTTGTGAACAGTTAAACCTATTCACTTTCCCTCTCTTTGATATAAACTGTGGATCTAAAAAAAACTGCTTAATGACATGTTAAATCATATCTGATGTGTATTTTAATTTGCTGATGTGTATTTTTTTTTAATTTTTTACTCAAATTCGTTAAACTAAACCCAAGGGGTAAATTGTAATTACACCCAGGGCACTAAACATTCTAGTAATTTTCAAAAGATTTATAGATTTGAGTAATAAACCAACTTTTGGATAACATTTGAGTAATTCTTTCTTTATTAATAGTACAATATATAACATGGCAGTAGTAGATGATACATAAAAAGCTTATGATGGTGTGTTACCTCCATATTGACATATAAAGCCGCAAGGTTTCTGAACAAGCTAATAAGATTCTTCATCCAAATATGCTATTGTGAGCTTCAAGAATCTTAACCTTCTCCAGGATCCTCCCACATTTCTCATCTTTGGTTACAAAGGAGGGTTCTCCTGTGACTTTGCAATTTTTACTTCATTGGCACGTGGTGATGCTTTTATGTGTCAGTGAAGTAAAAATTGCCACCCTTCTTCAGTTGCGACGGATGATGCAAATGCGTTGTATATTGCCTGGTTAGTTTTATTGTTTATTGTTTGTGGCATGAAGAGATCTTATTGCTTATGTTATGAAGATATTTTATTGCTTGTGTTTATAGCTCATTAGATGAGAAGATTCCCTCACTGAGTGTTTATAAAATTCTCATGCATCTCAATTTGTGTTTGTGGTGCAGGTAAAGCTAAAGTGCGGTCGTGGAATCAAGTCAATGAAGAGGAGGATGTTCTAGTGGCTCGATTGGTTGTTTGTCTGGCTTCGGTTAGGTTGCTAGAGTTGAGTTTTAGACTGCTGTCTAGGATTGCTGGTTCCTTGATTTATGTTGGATTGGTATATTGGTTTAGTTGTTATGAATTAATACTAGTTATTTCGTTATTGGTTATTTCATTGATTTAATGGTATCGCTTTATGTTATTCGATGTTGTGTGATTGAGGGTAGGTTGCTAGTGAGTATGAGATCACTAGATTATTATTATTATTATTATTATTAAAAAACGGGTCGGGTCGTTTCACACCCGAACAGACATCTCCTTTGCTGTCAACCGGCTCTCACAGGTTATGCATAAACCCACCTCTGACCATTGGCAAGCTGCAAAACGTCTCCTTCTTTATCTCGCAGGCACTCCTACCGATGGTATCTTCTTTCACCGCAACAACACGATAACCATACACGCATTGTCCAACACGGACTGGGCCGGGGACACTGACGATTAAATTGTTTACATTGGTAAGAATCCTATGTCCTGGTCCTCCAAGAAGCAACGAGGTGTTGCTCGCTCCTTCACCGAAGCTGAGTACAGGTCTGTCGCCAACACTTCTGCTGAAGTACGATGGATTGCTTCCTTACTCACTGAACTTGGACTCAACACTTCGTCTGTTCCCGTGATATACTGTGACAATGTGGGCGCCACTTACCTATGTGCCAATCTGATATTCCACTCTCGCATGAAGCACCTCGTGCTTGACTACCACTTCATCTGAAATCAGATCACAGCACACTTCGAGTCATTCACGTTTCAACAAAATACCAACTGGCGGACGCGTTAACAAAACCTCTAACACGAGCACCCTTCTTCGTACTATCTAACAAGATTGGTGTGTCCAAGGCCCCACCATCTTGCGGGAGGATGTAGAGGATTCAGATCAATTCACATATGTAAAGTGTATATTCTGTAGTTATGACAATAACCCTAGGTTCCTACTCAACTCTGTGTATAAGTATCATTGTAATTCAGTCTAATGGAATCATCATTCTCCATTACCTTATAATATATAATTATGTAGTAGTGAGATCCATATATATATTAAGAAGAAATTAATAAGTACGTATCCCCTTGCTTGGTAGAGAGTCTAACAACTCCCATATAATCCAAACTCACACATAACCCCTTGCTTGGTAGAGACTATAGAGTTTAACAAGAAATTATAATTAACTAGGTGATTTTCCGCGCTATGCGCGGGTTTTAATTAAAAGAAAAGAAGAATATTTACATTTTCCATTAGATTTTATAGTTTTGTAATGAAAGACGAATTAATACAACATGATGATCAAGAGATCATGTGATTCCAACTTTGGAGTAGCCACAAAACCATTGTTTGAACTTTCAAGCCATTAAATCATATGCTTTATAAGGAAAAAGAGGGTATAGTATTTATGTTTGAGAAACTTCAGACATCCATATCTTCTTCCATTATTATATTCACCTCAAAAAAAGGTTTCAAAATGTGGCCTGGGTAATTAAGCAAAGCAGACAGAGAGAGAGAGTGATAGAAAAAGTTTCTAGAGAGGGAAACAACACTGGAGAGATAACTTGATACTGGAAAACCTAAACACTAAGCAAATGTAAGCAACTTCCATATTGGAGAAGATAACTTGAGTAAACAACCAGTTATAGCCATGGTAATTGATTCATGTGTGGTTAAAATTAAAGAGTCATGAGAAGCCTAACAAGCCACAATTTATACCCATCAGCTATAATAGGTAACAATAAACGTATAAGTCATCTCCATTTTAGACTATTTCTTAACAGTTCTTATGTTTTTTTCTATCAGTTGGAATCAAGTCAATTTTTTTCTCTCTAGTAATTGCATAGCTCTGCTCTCTCTAGTTTGCTCTTCTACATTCTCAAGCTCAGGTGTCGTTAGTGGCTTCTTCAAAGAATATATTTTGATTATGCTTGATTTTCAAGTTCTCCTTTCTCCATTGTTGACATTCTTCCACACCTTAAAAAGGCATGGAGAAAAGAGAAATTAAAAGTCTTGAGAACTTTACCTTCAACACTGCCGGTCATTTTGCAACTCTGATTTTCTAACACAGCATGTCATTTTCAGAACTTTATAGATTCAGTGTATATATGCAACGAAGCGTATTAATCTGTTTCTTCTTAATCCTTCTATTGTGAAAAGAAGAGGAGAGCTGAACAACACAAAGCAGTAGAGGTAAAGATGTCACTTTTTTTTTTAATCACCTTCAATGTATCTTTAAAAGGAATAATATACGAAGATCTTACCTACAGATTAATCAAAAACGTACAAATAAACTATAACTTCACGTAGTAAAGAACATTAGATTAAAGACAAAACGAATGGCATATGTACCTAATTTTTTACGCTGTAGTAGAGAGAGATTTAGATTTCAAATTGTGCTTTATTGTCTACGTCCTCAACCTTTCTTCGTCATTCCCATTTCGATTAGACATATTCTACTATTAAAGGGTAATGAAGACAATTTAGAAATTTTGTTCATCAAAGTCATCAGAGGCTAACTGTTCTTCATGCATAGATGATAGATCCCCTCTCGGCTATTTTGTACCAATATACCATGGTCCATGGATCTCTTCCCATTCCATTCAAGGTAACCATGGCACTGACATTCTCGTACTCGTACCTAGAAAAGGTTAGGCAATCAAAGTGGATTTAAAAAAAACAAAGCATGATTTCAAAAATAAAAACTTCTGAACTACTCACCATATAACTAAAGTCTCATAAATGTCTAGATAAATGTAAGAATTTTGTTAAATAACTTACGAGTTACTTATTTGGAATATGTGCTTTATTATTTAATTAGTTCTCTGTGTATATATGTGTTAGATAAACCTTCCTTCACACCACTTGGCTAGAGTGATTTAAGATGCAAATATATTACCACTATCTCAAATTTGACTGACAAGTGAAAATGCTTAATCAATACAATAAAAGTAGGATGTGTTTCTCTCCAGATGATGACACCTCAGCTTTTGTATTGAAGCAGAAGCAGACACATCAGTAAAAATAGCTAACCAATCAAATTATAACAATTAAAACACATCAGATTTTTTACTCCTAGGTGGACAAAACAAAAGAGAGAAACGATGCTCGATTTATTTTTATTCCTCGTCGTTTATACGATGGTCCGACTGCACGTTTAATCAGTCGATGGATTACTTCTTCTTCTTCTTTGTTGCTGTTTATACCATGGTCCGACTGTGTTTGTGGGTTTAACACAGTCGGACCATGGTATAAACAGCGTTGAAGCTTTCCATAGTAAGCTTCAATGGCGATTCCCCGTTGCTTGCAACATGACAGTTCAGATTGGATTTGTTGAATGCGTGAACCATTCATTACAGCAAATCTCTTTTTCAAGTAATCCCAGAGATCCTTCGCCACATCTCTGTGAGAGATCGTCGACCGTAGCATCGGATCGATGCTCATCTTTGTCCAAGATACTAAGAGAGCTTGGATCGTCCACCAATCTTCTAAGTCCGAAAATCCATCATTCGGTTTGGCAATGGAGCCATCCAAAAAACCAAACTTCTTGCTTGAAGTCAAAGCCGTCTTCATTCCGCTAGCCCATTCGTCGTAGTTGATACCTTTCAAGAGAGGGTGAGAGATCACCGCACCAGGGTTATCTGCCGAGGTCAAGTCATAAGGTGAGATGGTTCTTCTCACCTCCACATTTGTTGTTACTTTAGCAGCAGTCGGATTCGGGTTCGTTGTCTTCGTGAAAGTTTGAAAGAAAAATTTCAAAGAAGCTTTTCAGGCTCTGATACCATGAAAAGAGATCAATATCGGTGAATTTGTGTATGCTTTATTAAGTTCAGAGAAATACATATATCTAGAACCGAAGCAACAACTCACGATGATCTACCCAAAATCTTAACTACAACAAGATATGCGGAACTATATTATCTAAGTCAAAAGAATATTCACATTAGTAGAATGCTCTGTTCTTATCCCAATATTCTGAAATGTAGAATAAAACTAGTATTAGACTATTAGTGTTTATAAGTACTTGTTTTTTTTAACAGCAAACTTATTAATGATATTATAAAGAGTTTACAAAGTACAGAAGCAAAGCAAATAAAATTATTATCACAAATACAGGAAATTGAACACAATTTGGATGAAAGAGTGGAAGTGACTCTGCTGTCCGAACGGAAGCCTTACGGGCTAACATATAACATATGTTAAGTTTCTCTCTCATACACTTGTAGATGGCTATCATCATCCTGATGAAACTTCAAAATGCTCTCGGCATAACCTTGATTAATAAGTTGAAATTGAATGTTGTTAGACTTAATTCTAAACCTCATCGCCTCCGTGATATCAAAAACAAATTTGCTTTATTCTATTATAATCGAAGACGATTTTCATATATATTTGGCTATAACCCACATGATGAAAAGCCAAAATCCTCGCCTTATATTCTTAACCGAGACCAACTGCGTCTTTTGTAATTTCGTGTCCAAGCCTCGATCGCCTTGTTTCCTGAACCGTATTCCAAAGAAGTAACCAAAGTATTGACTCCTTCAAAAGAAATGAAATCCTATGTCGCCAAGGCTTGTCAATATGAAATACGATATTCCACAAAGTGGAGAACACATGTGATACATAGACGCTTATTATCACTACATCGTCGCAGAGCCGTGCGGACATAATTTGTGGCCGGAGGCTGTAAAAAAAAAACCTCCAATTCTTTAAAATGAGATGTCAAAATACTAGTCATATAACAAATATTTTCAGAAAAAAAAAAAAAATCAAATAACAAACTAAAAAAAAAACTTTTCCTTTCTTCCTTACAAAATCATTAACCAAACATTCAAAATTAACTTTTCTAACCAAATTCTCTTTCTCTATATAAGACAGCTTAATCGCTTAATCTTTCTTATGACATGTTTCTTCTATAAATTTAAATAATAGAAGAGAATAATGATCACAAATGACTAAGAACTAAATAATTGGTATAAAGGCAATAAAAAAAAGTGAGAGAACGAGAAACGATTATTCTGCTTCGTGTGAGCAATTTAACAAAGCAGTGAAAAGTGAATGTTTACCCTAAAATTTACCGTACAATGTTTAAAATGTAGCCTTTAATTTTTTCCTAAGTTGTGAGGCCGTAGGCCAAAGTTTCTTTTATTGTCACTGAGGCGATGAGGTTTAGAATTAACAGCAATTCTGTTGAAAGAAGAGCGTTCAAACCACTAGATATCCTGGACAACGGATGTAAGCCACTAAATGTTCCCGATGAACCATGGTAGAGATACATAGTGATCACCGGAAGAAGAAAATTCTTCAATTGAGCGGAAAAGCGGTTGAAACAATCTTGTATTTCCAAGAGATTTAAAGGAGAAGACGAGAAGACTTGTGAGAAACCTCCCTTTGCCCTTCGTTTATTGTAGATCTCAACGATTTTCACCATCGCCAGTGAATCGGCATCACTTTGAAAGAAACTTGGTTTTCAAAGTGGGGATAATTAACAGCCGAGAAGTGTGGATTGAACGAACATCATGGTCCACGGCTCTGGCGGAGAGAACAATCGTCACCGAAGAAGTGAGAAGGAATTTTAAGTACTTGTTTATGTAATGGTTTGATGAAGTGAAATAGTTTTTTTTTTTTGGGTAAAAACATGGTTATGATTAGAAATATATATCCTTAAGTGTACGTGCATGTATTTTATCTACATGTTATATATACGTGAACCAAAAAATAATATCTTAGACAAGTTCATAAATATCATCATCCTGCATAAAGTAAGTCAATACCAAAGCTATTACAGTAGAACCTCTATAAATTAATACTCTTTAAATTAATACTCGCTATAAATTAATAAATTCTTTCGGTTCCGAGTTGGGCCGGTGTAAAAAATGACACAATTTGATAAAATAATAAGATAATATTTTTTTTGGAAATCCTATGTAAAAATATGGTCCCATCAATATCATAAAATAATAATAATGTGATATATATATATCTAAGAAACTCTAATAAAATATGACTCTATTGTTGTTTGTCTATTCTTGAATTTGAGATTTTTGTTGTAAAATTTTTAATTTTTCATTGTTGTATTCTCAAATCCATAAATTGTGAAGAGTCATGGATGCGATAATTGTTTTCTTAGTAATTGGTTTTCAAAGCACCGCAATATCTTCTGCGACTTCATCATTACCATGAAGTATAATAGTAACAATTTTTTCTAACTCTAAACCTCTAACATTTCTTATTTTACCTAGATAATCTATTAAAAATTTAATATTCATCATATTATGATAACCAAGATGTGAATGATAACAAAAGTATCTTATTTTGTAATAAAAATTTTCAATATGAAAATGAAAAAAATCTATTCATAAATTAATAAAATATTAATTTATTGATAAATTAAAACCTCTATAAATTAATATAATTTCATGGTCCCGACCTTATTAATTTATAGAGGTTTTACTGTAATTCATTATTTAATCCTTAAATGTGATCAGTTAGAGTTATAATTAAACTTCTCAATATCAACACCTTAGCATCGATTTTGCGTCGAGTTGTCACTAAAACGTCACTAACGTTAGAACACTATTCAAATGAGGTATTAGTAAGGAAATAATGTTGTATTGATGTGACTATTTTACGACCTCGTCACAAAAACGCTGCAAAGGTATTTCTACAGTTTAAAAACTAATCGAATTATAATTTGAAAATTTTGTGACAATGTTGCTACGATGGGTTATAAACACTAATGTTAGTTTTCTTCCCCATTTTTAAAATAATAGTGTTGGTGCGGGATTCAGCACCCCCAACATACCGAACTAAATCAGAAATATTATTTGACTATTTAACCGGGAGTCCGGTTAAAGACCCGATTAGGTCATTTTAAGTTAATTCGGACGAAGTGAAGTCTTGGAGAGGAAGAAATCGACTTCCACTTCGGCACGGCGGCCGACTCGAGTAATAAGGCAGTTTTCCATATTCTATTTCGTCTGATAAGAAAAGTTAATATATTATGTAATCTGTGTACATGTATAAATAAGGGGAGACTTCTCCATTGTAAGACATCCACAATTGAATGCAATCATTGAGTTCTCTTCTTGTTCATAGCAATTAAAACCCTAGTTTCTTTGAGATCTATTCCCTTTCTTCTAATTCTGGAGCTTAGATCTATTCTCTAGAGAGATTAATTTATTGAATTTGTTTTATTCAATCACCGTTACATGCTTTGGAGATATGACCAATAATAATAATTAAAAAAATATATAGAAAACTAGAGAAAAGAGACGCAAAAGGGAAACCCCTTCGACGAATCAGGGTCCTAGATGAGAAAAGAAAGAGACCGTCCGAATTCCGAGTTCGGAACGGTCGGAGCTCCAACATAACCGTCTGGGGGGGTCCTGCAGACGAAGTGGAGGCCGTGGACCTGACAGATCATCCGCCAACGGTTCCTCCACCGTTACCTTGTCCAGTTCGGTTCGCCAGAAGTGACGAGCTTGCCTTAAGGCCTCCAATCTCTCCCTCGGAACTTCGACGCCCCTTGACGCCAAATCTTCCAAAAAGGAACACGGGCCCTCGACCATGTGCCTCTCGCGGAAGATTGGGCCAGCGGACTCCAGAAAATTGGCATACCGCCTTAACCTTCCACGGAAGCCCGGTAGGCCCAGATATCCGAAATAAACGGGGGTGCGGTATCCTCTAGAGGTTGGCAGTCGGCCTCATAAAAGATAGGCACCTCCATACTCGCCACCAGTTCTTGGCACGCCGCATGCGCGACAAGCAGCCCGGTCATACGCCACTTCTCCTAGAAGAAACCTTCGGCGATTATTTCATTCAGGACCCAAACAGTCCTGTCCAAACGATAAAGCAGACAGACCACAGCCAGTCTTCGGAGTTCCTGACATAGGAGGTTCCTCTCTGCACCCGTCATATCGACATGCGGAACAGGTGCACAAACTCGAAATGTCTCCACGCCCTCTCGGGCGGAGGGATTATCTGACGTTTCGGCTCGGTTGGAACCACTTGCCGAAGCGGCTATCCTTTTCCGAGCCCGTCTCAGCCATGCAGATCGAGTAGTCACCATCTCTTTCTCTCTATATCTCGTAGGTTGTGGAGGTTAGAATATTTCGTTCTCACACACCTTCAACCCTATTTATATAGGATTGTGGGAAGTAACCGCCGCCAAATCCACCAATCAGAAGGCAGCGAGTTTTTTACTACGTCCCGAGATTAATTCTCAAAGACCGCGTGACGTTTAATGCAACGCGTCTTTCTATTCCCAAAAACGAAAAGGAAATTTTCTTAAAAAAATATATTTATATATATATATTTCGATTCTTAATCCGATTTGGACTAAGCATTGGTTTATACCAAATTCACTCCTCGTTGACACCCTGGCCAGGTGATCAACTCGCGTAACTACGCACTATTTCTTAGGATAAGCCGAACCCAGAGTTGTTACTTCGCGCCTGACTTTCATATGTAGGGATAAGCTGGACACAGAGTATTTATTCCGCACCCAATCTTTTCATTTTGGGATAAGCCGAACCCAGAGAATTTATTTCGCACCCAAACTTTAGTTCGGACGGAATGGTTAGCCGAACCGAGAGAATAATTTCGCAGTCCGACATCTGAACTAAAGCAAAGGAGATAAGCCGATCCCAGTATCTCGCCCTCTGACCAAGCACACTTCGTTAAGAATTCATAGCCAACTTTTGAGGCTCTAATCGATGTTTTCTACCACCGCTTAATAAAAATTGTCTGATGTAAGCCGGGAGACGTCTCGCCTCTGGTACAATTTTTTCAAATCAAATAGTAAAGCAATGACTAAGTGCATAATAGAATAGCAAAACAAATCTCTTATTATTATAAAGTCTTATTATGATTTTATAAAAAGGAAAGTTCAAGTTCGCCTGCTACATTGCGGCTGAGTCATTAAATAATCGAACAAAACATCCTAATTCCGAACTGGTGCGCTATTCGCAACAATCTCGCAAATGCTCGTCTTAAGTCGCTTCGGCATTGGCCAAAGCAGTTGCAACCCAGTCTTTTCCCAATCCTCAGAGCTAGTCTCCAGTGCCCTGGCCTTCTGTTCGGATTAATCAAGCAACTCAGTAGTCCTTTTCCTTTTTGCCTTAAGTAAAGCAATTTCGGATTCCAAAGTCCTCAGCCGGCGATCGATCCTGCCTCTTTTCATATGAAAGTACTGAAGGTCTTTATGTGTGCCTTCAATCTGCATACGCAAAATCAGCAATGGGTTAGTTCGAAGCAGACAAATTTCAGTCTTTCATGAAGAAAACAAAATAAAGAAGGTAATGGCTACCTGACGGAAAAAGGCATCAGCCTCCGCAAGCGTGGCATCGTTTGCACGCCTGTTTAAGTAAAATGGCTTAACGTTGCTCGGAACGAAGTCACCAATCAGGACAGGGTCCATGTGCGTCGGCCTCCGATCTGATTCCCTTCGGCATTCGTTGCAGTATACAACGAAGCATGGCGGCAAAGCTGTTATCTTGTCAAACCCATTCTTAATCCAGTCTTTCGGATTGGATTCAAGCATCTCAAGTTTGAGTAGCAAATCACGTTGCAGTTGTTCCGACGCGGCAAGGCGGTCGCGATACTCTGTGTGGCGATCTTCCACCTGATGGAGAAATTCTTCCAACTCGCGCCTTTCTTCTGGTTTAACGTGGAACATCAGCATCCAAGGAGCTCAGATGTTTGGGTAGTAGGGCATTCCCTTTTGGATAGCTTTGGCACTCGGGAACGTTGGGACATCGTTTCCAACTAGCGGGGACTCCACGCTGCTGATCGAACTCAACATCGCTTTGATTGAAAGTATTTCTTAGGTTGTTTAGTTCGAGGGCAGCGCCGGTTGATTTATACAGGTATTGGGAGGTAAAACCCTTTTCAAATTTCCTTATTTCGTGCATAATGGAAAAGACGCGATTCCTCGAAATTGTCAATTTTTTTTTATCAAAAAAGGAAAGAGTCCAAACTAAGTTCCAAAAGGGAGAATGGGCCTTACTGGTCGGCAATATTTTACAAGGGTATTCAAACCCATATTTGATAAAATTTACAGCAAAAACAAAAAAAGAAAGTCAAACATCCAAGGCACCGGTCAGATCAGCCTGGAAGCTATCGGCATTAGAGCCATAACCGAGCTGATCTGGGGACATGACAAGATCATTCTCATTCAGTTCGAGGACATCGATCCCTGGGAATGACGGCCCCCTTTTCAATCAGATATTGCACAGTTTCCTGTACTCCGGTAGCTTGATTTAACAGATCTTCCAGGGGGCAAACCTTTGCCTGTTCGACTAGATAGGCCTTGACCTTATCCAATCGAGTCTGCGCTTTCTTCGCTGTTCGCTCCACCTTCTCCCAACGATCCCGCCGAAGTCTTTTAACTTCAAAATTGAGTTGGACCTTCAACTCGTCACACGTCCCCTGCAGTTCGGATTTCTCTTCTTCGAGAGTAAGCGCTTGGGAATTTAGTTCGCCAATCCTCATGTCGGAATTTAGCGATGACACCGTCTTTTCGGCGACAAGAGCTTCAAGCTCCTTGATCCTCTCGTCCTTAGCTTTACTGGCGACTCGGATTTTCTCCGCGCATTCCTTCACCTTTTCAAGCTCCAATCCAGACTTCTTACTGGTTTTGGCCCGCCTATCGTACAACTGAGTCAGCGTATTCATCTTGGCGGCAGTCTGTGAATCTTAAGAACATATGTCAGTTTCGCTCGCACGAAATTTGAATAAGTCAAAGAAAATGATAAGGCAAACCATTAAGTGGGATTCGGCGACATCAAAGAACGCTTGTTTGAATTCCAGTTCATCCGCTGACAGAAGGATTCGACTGGAGGTCTTCAAGGTTCAGAAAAGCTCGCCTGAAGCATCGCGATTTGTCACCAAGGGGTAGTCGCAGAAGTAGTGATAGGCGAAGTGATTTGTCTTATCATTCCTCCTTACCAGGCGAAATCGATCGGCAGATTCCAGTCCGGCTTCTTCAGCCGAGCGTTTGCGGTTCACTACCGATTGCGGTTCAGTGACTGGGTTGTCTCCAGTTTGCTTCTTCTTGTTCTTCTTCTTCCTTTTTGATCCGGTTCCCAGCTGAGGGACATCCAGTTCTTCGATCGGGGGATCAACATTCCCCAAAGCCAAGGGAAGGATATCTCCCTCCGCAACGTCGACTACGTCAACATCTTCTCCAGAGGCCCGAATAAGATCGGTATGGGTCTGGTCCGGGATGGGATCGACATCGGTTCGACCTTGGGACGGATCGATGTCGGCTTCAATGGCAGCCTGAGTTTCTCGATGAACGATCAGGAGATTGTTGGATTCAACAACATGTACTCCGACTGGTTCTGCGCTTCGTCCCAGCGAACTCGCGAAACTTGTGAATGTTGTCCTGGGTTTGCCCATCGCTGTCTCAACACGAATACGAGTAAAACACTCCCACCGACGATTACTTCCGGATAGTAGAGCGTTCTTGACGGGATGGTAGTCCGGAGCTAGACACGTTGCGCAAAATGGACGATCTGGAAGCAAGACACAAAAAAGTGAAAATTGGTCAGAAGTGCCGAAGTCGATTAAAATGAACTGGAAATGTAAGATCTACCAGGATTTTCATTCCACACTCTCCGATGAAAACCCAATGGGTTAGCGAATGAGTATTGGTCGACGTTGACGTAGAAGTAGTGGTTCATCCACTTCTTGAATTTGTTCACTCTTTTACCGATAAGGAAATTGTGCGCCGGCCTCATATTCACTTCCCAGCGATGCGGACTCTTTGATAACTTAAATTGGGATAGCTGCTCAAAGCATTGAACTCCAATATTGACTCCGACTTTGGCTGCTACGGTGATGGCAGCCATAAAATTACAAATAGCTCCGAAGACGAACTGGCAGATCGCTATCATGCGTCTTTGGGCATAGAGTTATATTAACGCTGGGATTGGGAATAAGAGGCGACATTTGGTAAAGTAACCCTCGTACAAGCATACATACCCTTCCGGGGGGTTCCAGGGGAGTTGGTGGCTCGAGGAATCAAAATTGTGACGTTGCTGTTAAATAAACCACATGAGTTCAGCATATCGTTCACGGTTTCGGTCGAACTCAGACTCTTGTCGCCTCCAATTCGTCCTTCATGGTCTAACAAAGGATCGAGATCTTCGATCGAGAGTCTTAAGGGTACGAACCGATCTTCTTCTTGTGAAAGTGCATCCTGAGTCAGTTCGGTGTTTTCTTCTTCATGACGAAATGAAGACAATGCCGAAGGATTCATCTGCGAAGATGAGGCTCCCGCTGAACAGCGAACTAGGAGTTGTGGGACTTCGGAGCCCGATCTACTTGATTCCCCAATCTGTGCAGTTCTTTCTGGGTTGAGAGTTCTTCGTCTAGAAGTGCGACGAGTTAGTTGCTCGCCTTCGTTCTCTGGCGAAGAGACAGGTGCCGATGTGCTTGCCAAATTCTGAGTTCGGAGAGTGCGGAAGAAAATCGGAACAACAAAATAAACGAGAGAGAGATCGGAGCGGATTACCTTTCGTTGTTGGCGGAAAATGAGAAATTACGAGAGGAGATGCGTATTTATAGAGTCAAATGGGCGGCAACCCTACGAAAAGTAATTATGACATATGCGACCCTTCGAATTCCGGTCTAGCGGATGTGACGCAAACGACACGTGTCATCCGAGCAATTCGCGGCGAAATGATGCGGAAATCCGGGTAAAATCAATTAATGCTTTATGGTTTAGATCGGATATTCTCTTTTCCATAGTTCAAAATATTCGAATTAAATTTCACGATATTCAGAACTGGGGGGGCTAATTGTTGGTGCGGGATTCAGCATCCCCGACATACCGAACTAAACCCGAAATATTATTTGACTATTTAACCGGGAGTCCGGTTAAAGACCCGATTAGGTCATTTGAAGTTAATTCGGACGAAGTGAAGTCTTGGAGAGGAAGAAACCGACTTCCACTTCGGCACGGCGGCCGACTCGAGTAATAAGGCAGTTTTCCATATTCTACTTCATCTGATAAGGAAAGTTAATATATTATGTAATCTGTGTACATGTATAAATAAGGGGAGACTTCTCCATTGTAAGACATCCACAATTGAATATAATCATTGAGTTTTCTTCTTGTTCTTAGCAATTAAAACCCTAGTATCTTTGAGATCTATTCCCTTTCTTTTAATTTCGGAGTTTAGATCTATTCTCTAGAGAGATTACTTTATTGAATTTGTTTCCCCCCTTAAACAAATTCATTGTGGAAACCTAGTTTTTACAAATAGCCATGATCTAAACATCTTAAAAGTGTTTCTGTTTAAGTCGATCCTAACTGACCACAACTTAGTGACGATTAAAGTCGTCACAAAATAGCAACATATTTGCGATGATTCGTTATAAATTCACTAAATCATTGTAAAAGTGTCACTACGTTGCGACGTTCTACTCTTTATTCACTAAAATTCGTTGCATTCTTGTAATGTTAATGTTATATGTAATTGTTTATGTTTCTGACTAAATTGTGTAGTGTGGTATGTTGACGAAATTCTAGCTGAGGCCAAGGACGCATTCAAGCAAGAGTTTTAAGCTATAAGGTCGTGTTGGATGTAATCAATTGTATGACCTATTTGAATTTAATTATTTATGACCTAAGTTCATAATTATGTTTTGCTATATTTATGGTTTGTGTATTATGAAGTTTATGTGTAATTTAATGAAAAACAAAATCAAGGAAGGACACAAAGAGGCCACAAGAGTTACAGATGCTTAAGTGAAATTGGCCTATGCCTGAAGCTTGTGAATGTTGTAACAATTCCTTTGGAATTCCAAATTCTTCACGGTGTCGATGCATATAGATCGTAAATGCAAGACAAGCTTTGAAGACTATTTTAACTTGATCGAACTTATATATCAATTAAAAAAACATTTCAAGAACAAATAATTATGATTTACAATAAAACTCTCCATTAAAACAAGATAATATCTCCATTAACCAGGAAAACAAGACAAAGTTAATTAATTAAGTTAAATCCATGAAAACAAGACATGAGTAAGTAACATAACCTAATACTATGACCTTCACACCAAAAAATACTCTTTACAAAGCCAAATTACTTAAGCAAACCATGAAGATAGACTATTGGACATGTTTTGTACCACTAACTTTTGTAGAAACTAGGTTTCCACAATGAATTTGTTTAGTGAGAGAAACAAATTTAAGGAAGCAATCTCTCAAGAAACCCGATCTAAGCTTGAACTCGAAAAGGGGTTTTTATCCCTTAAAGAAGAAGTTAGGGTTTTATCTCAAGAACAATGAAGAACTAGGGTTTTAGTATTAATTGTTGGATGTCTTACAATGGAGAAGTCTCCTCTGATTTATACTCTTTGCTAGATTACAGAATATATTAACTTTCCTTATAAATCGAGCTAAGATATGGAAAGTCGGCTTTCCTTCTTCGGGCTGGGCCTCCCTATCCAAACAGGCCTCGAGTTAATCAATCAATTAGGGTTGGACCGGATTCCTGGTTAGAAAATCGATTTATCTTTCTGGTTTATATCGGTATGTCGGCGGTGCTAAATCTTGCACCAACAATTAGTCCCCCCCCAGTTCGGAATTCAGATTAATCCTCTCATAGTTCCACCAATCGCAGTCGCTACACGTGTCACATACGTCGCATCAACTAGGTCGGAAGCTGAAAGGTCGCATAGGTTATGATGACTTTCGTAGGTTTGCCGCCCATTCGAATCTATAAATACGCAGCTTCCCTCATCATTTCTCACTTTTCGCCAACAACGCAAGGTATTCTGCTCTGTTCTCTCTCCTCTTCGTTTATTTATTTATTATCTATCATGGCTAGCACTTCGGATCCCGTCTCTTCGCCTGAAATCGAAAGTGACCAACTATTTCGGCGCAATTCCAAACGTAAAGCGCCCAATCTGGAATGTATTGCGCAGATCGGAAGATCTCCCAGGTTGGGCTCTAAAGCTAAACTTCCCCTAATTCGATGTTCGGCTGGGGCTTTTTCTTCACTTGCTCATCCCACAGATCGCCACGAAGGTGGGAATAATGAACCATCCTCTGTCAATCTGCCTCTAGAAGAAGGTCGGTTCATCCCCCTGGGAATCTCGATCGACAACATTCCGCCATTACTGGACCATGAAGGACGAACTGGAGGCGAAAATACCCGAAGTAGCATCATGTCGGTCAATGACATGCTGAACTCATGCGGCCTGGGGAACAGCAGTGTCACAATTTTAATCCCACAAAATGACCAGCGTCCTGGAATCCTCCGAAATGGTACATCTGCCTATACGAGGGTTATTTTACTGAATGCCGCCTTTGGTTTCTAATTCTGGCTATATTGTCGAGATACGCCCAACGGCGAAAGATGCCGATCTGCCAGCTCAAGCTGGGGAGTATTTGTAATTTCACTGCCCCCTTCACTATAGCGTTTGAAGTGGGGGTCGAGATCAGAGTTCAATGTTTCAAGCAACTGTCAAATTTTAAGTCGTCGAAAGGTGAAAGTAATTGGGCGGTGAACATGAAACCAAAACACAACTTTCTTCCTGGCAAGAAAGTTAGTAATTTCAAAAATTGGGCTGCCCGCTATTTCTTTGTTCGTGTCGACCAGTTCTCGTTGGAGGACCCACTTGGCTTCCATCAGAGAGCGTGGAATAGGAATCCTGGTAGATTTTTAATTTCCAGCGTGTTTTGATTGATCATGTCTTTTCTAACTAGTTTTAACTTTCCGTCCCTTGTTTTCAGATCGCCCCTTCTGTCCGACATGTCTAGCTCGCGGCTATCACTCCAAGACACATTACTATCTGGTGCTAATCGGCGGTGGGAATTGATCACTCGTATCGTGTCGAAAGAGCGATGGGTAAAGCCAGGACAAGGTTCCCAAGTTTTGCGAGTTCGCTGGGGCAAACCTCGGAGCCTATCGGATCGTGCGTTATCGAGGCCAGCTGCCTTCAAATCGTGGATCCGGATTCCAATGCTGAAGTCCAACCTGATGTTGATCCCGTTCAAGACGATGAGGAAAACATAGATATAGAAGGTCTCGAGGATCCTGCGGATGTAGGCGATCCCCCTTTGATTCAAGAGGAAAACATCCCTCCAGTCACTGAGCAAAGCGTTCCCTCAGCCGAGGCCGGGGAGAGAAAGAAGAAAAGAAGAAGAAGAACGGAAAACAGGTCGGAGATGACTCTGTTTCTGAGCCACTGCCTACGATCAACCGCAAACGCTCGGCCCAAGATGCCGGGTTGGAAACTGCGGAATCTGCTGATCGATTTTGGGTTACACGGAAAGATGACCAAATTGACAAATTTGCCATTGATTATTTTGGCGATTGCCCCTTAGTCAAAGATCGGACAGCTGCAGGCGAACTCCTTCGGAATCTGAAGATCTTTCATCGGATTCTGCCCAAGACAAGTGACTTGGAATTCGATGAGGCGTATCTTAACATCGTGCAATCTCTTCTGATGGTATATACCTCCTACTGCTTTCTCATTTTATACAAAATATTCCTTCTTGACATTCTTTTTTTGTTCAAGCAGATCGCCGCCCATGTCAACTCGTTTACCCAGCTGTACGATAGACGTCTTAAAACATCATCAACTTCCAAGCTCGACCATTTAAAGGAGTGTTTGGAGCAAGCCAGGGCTGCTGACAAAGCCAAGGATGAGAAGATCCTAGAGTTGCAGGCTGTGATCGTTAAAAGGGATGAGTCCATCGCTAGTTCCGAGGTGAAAATTGGCGAACTAGAATCTCGTGAAAGGATTCTTGAAGAAGAAAAAGCCAAGTTGCTGCGGGATTTCAACGAACTGGGATGAGAAATTCACCTCGGAGGTCAAACGGCTTCGTGAGGATCGCTTGGCCAAAGTGTCTAGGACAGCAAAGAAGGCTCAGGACCGACTAGACAGGGTGGAAGCTTATTTAGTTGAACAAGAAAACGTAGCTCGCCCAAAAGAGGATGTGCTCAACCAAGCTGTCGGAGTCATGGAAACCGTGGACCACTTAATGAAGAACGGGGCGGTTATCCCTGAGGGGCAGATTGCCGATATTAACAAGAACGAAGCCAAAGCTTGGGCGATCGTCGAGGCTTTGGATATAATTGAATTTGAGGAAGGCGATCTCAACATGTCCCCAGATCAGCTCGGCTTCGGGCTTCTTTGCCCAGGGACTTGTGCTCCAGATTTCGTCAGGGATCCGCATGGATCCAACGCCGGCCTTTTCCGAGCTGACCTATCTGATCTCCCCGATGTCTGACCATTCGATTATTTTTCTTCCCTCTCTTTTTTTTTGTTTCTGGGTTTGATACCCATGTAATGACATTCCCGACTCGTTCGGCCCATTTTCATTTTTGTTTTAATCGTTTTGGAACTTGCCTTTCATTTATCAGAATTTATCCTTTTCGTAAGAATGGAAAATTTATGATTTCAAGAGGGCTGATCTTTTCCAATTTCATGAAATTCGAAAAGATGCCTCTTCCTATATTCATATAAATAGGTCGGCATTGTCTCAGAATTATCCAAGTCGAGATAACCTCAATATCGAAACAATGCCTAGCTTTATTAGAAGAGTTGAATCCCCACTCGCCGGGAACGATGTCCCAACATTCTCGAATGCAGAGGCTATTGAGAGAGGAATGGCTTACTACCCGAACGACGTGACTTAGAGGAATTTTTCCATTCCGTGGAAGATCATCATACGGAGTATCGTGATCGACTTGCTGCCTCGGAGCAAGTGCAGCGCGAGTTATAGCTTAAACTCGAACTGCTTGAATCCCATCCAAGGAATTGGATCGAGAATGGGTTCGTAAGGATAGCTGCTTTGCCGCCGTGTTTGACTGCGTATTAAAATGAGTGCCCACGTGAGGCGAGTCGGAGTTCTACCCAAACAGATCCCGCTTTGATCGGCGATTTTATTCCGAGTGACATTAAGCCGTTTTTCATAAACAGGTGTGCTAGTGAGATCGATATCGCTGAGGCCCATACCTTCTTTCGCTAGGTAACTATCCTTCTCTGTTAATAAACAGCACATCAATCATTGCTCTGACTTCTTTTGATTTGTGCAGATTGAAGCCATGCATCAAGAGCTAAGCCAAGACCTTCAGTACTTTCATATGAAGAGGCGTAGGATCGATCGCCAGCTAGAAAATCTGGAAGCTGAGATTGCTGCACTTAAGGCGAAAAGGAAAAGGACTACCGACCTGCATGATGAAGCCGAACAGAAAGCCAGAGCAATGGAGACTCGTCCCAAAGAATGGGAGAAGACTGGGCTACAGCTGTTGTGGCCGATGTCGAAGCGACTCAAGACAAGTGCTCGTGACATTGCCGCCATTGCGCACTAGCTCAGAATTAGCATATTTTATATTGGCAATTTGAACCTTTAACTTTAATTCAATAAAACTCTGCTGCATTGTAGCAGGCTGAATAAGACTTGAAATTTGTTTCTTATTCGATTCAAAAATGTACAAGAGGCAGGACGTCTCCCGGCTTATATCAAATAAGTTTTATGTTAAATAACTGTGGAAACAATCAATCTGGGCCCCGAAGGTGGAACGTTTATGCCTAACATGCTATTATTGTTTGGAGGGCGAGATGCTGGGCTCGGCTTATCTCCTTTGCTCTAGTTCGGAAGTCGGACTATAAAATTATTCTTTGGGTTCGGCTAATCATTCCGCCCAAACTAAAGGTCGGGTGCGAAAGAAATACTATGGGTTTGGCTTATCCCTACAAAAGAAAGATCGAGTGCGAAATAAATACTTTGGGTTCGGCTTATCCCTATAAAAGAAAGATCGGGTGCGAAATAAATACTCTGGGTTCGGCTTATCCCTATAAAAGAAGGGTTGGGTGCGAAATAAATACTCTGGATTAGGCTTATCCCAACATATGAAAACTAATGCGTTGTAACGCAAGTTGATCACCTGGCCAGGGTGTCAACGAGGAGTGTGTTCTGCTTCGGGTTTATTTGTTAACGAATTCAGTCCGAACTGCCAAATATCCAATCCAAACTGGTGTATATATATAGATTTTTTTTTCTTTTTTTTCTTTTTTTTTTTGTTTTGACACGTGTCTAGAAACATTGAATGTTTGCACGATCTTTCAAATTAATCCTCGGGACCCAGCAAAAATTCTGCTGCAACCTGATTGGTGGAGTAAACGACGGTTGTCCTGGCAGTTTTTGTATAAATAGGGGAAGGATCGGGACGTACAGAACATTCCAAACTCCAACAAAACTAACAAAGATGCCAGTGACTACCCGATCCACGTGGTTGAGGAGGGCTCGATAACAGACAGCCGCTGAGGCTAGCGGTTTTGATCCGAATGCATCGGATATTCCCCCTCATCAAGAGGAGACAGAAACGTCTCGATCTTGTGAAATCATTCCGAGTGTCAACACCGTCGAACCGGAAGTGGATCCTTTGCGACAGGAGCTCCGAAGGTACTGAGCTCGCCGCAAGAGACTAGGTGCGCACCTCAAGGCGTGTCGCCTTAGACTTGATCAGGTCCTTCGGCTCTACCGTTTGGAAGGGACTGTTCGAGTCCTAGATGAGATGATTGCCGGAGGTTTCTTTCTGGCGAAATGCCGTATGACTCGTTTGCTCGCTGAACATGCTGCGTGCAAAGAACAGATCGCCCGTATGGATGTGCCCGATCTACTGGAAGGTGATTGCAAACCTTTGGGGGACAATGAATTCCCGCTTATTACAGATGTCTGGGCCTACCGAGCCTGCCTGGAGAGATTGAGGCGATACGCCAATTTTCTGGAGTCGGCGGACCAAATCTTCCGCGAAAGACATATGGTAGAAGGCCCATGTGCTTTTCTGGAGGACATCGTGTCCAAGGGCTCAGAAGTGTCGATGGAAAGGCTTGAAGCCTTAAGGCAGGAGCGTCAGTTCTGGCGAACTGAACTAAGCAAGCTGGCAATGGAAGAACCGTTACAGTCCGGTCCGGCTCCCACTCTGAGGCTGCAGGACCATCCAGAATGCTAGTGACGGGAGTCAGATTGTGCCGAATTCGGAAGACTCTCGGTTATTCTTTTCATAGGAACGAGTTCGCCGATAAGATGCCCCCTTCTTTTTTTTTTTTTTGGCGAATTGCCGAACTGAATGTAATTGACGTAATATTTAATGGAAATTTTCATTACAAAAAGAGACTTGATTTATATTTTAGCTGCACTCACTTAATCTTAACAAAAAGATAAGGAATTGCCTACGTACCCCGAAGCGGGGATCAAGCCAGTTGTATTTCATATTACAAACGAAACATAGATGGAGGTCGGATTCCCGAAACCTCCTAGCTAAGGTCGTGAAGATGAATTAATAGTAATAACGTTTCAAATGGGCTGCGTTCCACGAGTTCTTAATTTGTGCACCCGCCATGGTCATGAGCTCGTAAACGCCGGGGCGAACTGCTTTGGATATGAGGTATGGTCCCTCCCATCAAGCGCCGAGTTTTCCGGCATTGAGCTCTTTGGTGTTTTCGTAAACTTCTCGTAGGACCAGGTCGCCTCCATTGAAACGCCGCTGACGAACAGTCTTATTATAGAACCGAGTTGCTGCGACTTGGTAGTGTTGAATCCGGACCAGAGCCTGATCCCGCAATTCTTCAGCAAAGTCGATGTGATCGGTCAACATGTCGTCATTAAGGTTGGGGTTATTGACCATCATGGTGCGACGAAGTGTCGGGACGCCCGCTTCTGCTGGGGCGAGTGCCTCAATCCCATAGGCCAGAGAAAAAGGGGATTGTCCTGTAGATCGCCGCGGGGTTGTTCGGTAGGACCATAGTACGCCATCGAGATGATCTGCCCATGCTCCCTTTCTTCGCCCGAGTCGTTTCTTCAGTCCATCGACGATCGATTTATTAGTGGCCTCGGTTTGGCCATTCCCTTGAGGATATCAGGGAGTAGAGGTACTGAGGCAAATTTTCCACTTATTCAGGAAACGCCTAGTAAGAAGCGATGTGAACTGTGTGCCATTGTTGGTGACGATATCGTAAGGGAGTCCGTGACGACATATAATGTTTTTTAATATGAAATTGGTGAAGTAATCGGTAAGTACGAGGATGAACTTCTTGGACCTTGATGGCGGTAGAGGTCCTACAAGGTCCATGGCCCAGTGCATGAAAGGATACGGAGCTGTAACGGTACTCAGCAGTTCGGGCGGGACGTGCCGCATTGGTCCGTGACGCTGGCAAGCTTCGCACTTCGCCAAGAAAGCTTCATAGTTGGTAATCATGGTTGGCCAGAAATGACCGTCCTTCTTGATGTTTAAGGTGAGTGCTCGTCCGCCAGAATGGTTGCCACTGTCACCTTCTTGTACTTCCATCATGATTTGTTCGGATTCCTCTCGACTGACGCAGGTAAGGAATACTTCAGATGAACTCCGGCGGGACGACTCCATCGGAGATGTAAAGCTTAATCTCAACTTGCCAATAATCGGGTGGCTTCGTGACATCCGTTAGGTCTTCTATTGGCTCGTCGACTTCCATCGGAACTGAGTCGTCATTGATGACGGAGATCAGGCTGACTAGATTGATGCTGGGTGCTTCGATGCACTCGACTGCGAGGACGTTAGCTGATGTGTTCTCGTTTCGTGGGACCTTCGTCACAGAAAAAGAAGTGAATTCCCCGGACAATGTCTCGTACGCTCCCATTCGCTTAATCTTGGCATCAAACTCGCCACAGAACTGGCTGCCTACTAGTTGAGAGTCGCAGAAAACTTGCAAGTGTGTCACTCTGAGTCCTCGTGCTAACCGAAGCCAAGAACGGCTTCATACTCTGTTTCGTTATTTCATGCTTTAAAATTGAGCTTCAACGCTTGTTCTAGTACTTTGCCTGCCAAAGATCGGAGAATGAGTCCCACGCTAGACCCCAGGTGAGATGACGATCCATCGACGAACATCGTCCAATGTTCCTCTTTAGGGCTAAGGTCCCCGAGCTCGGGAGACAGCTCGGTGATAAAATCGGCCAGGACTTGCGACTTCAAACTTGGCTGAGATCGGTATTCAATATCGTACTCGCTCAACTCGACCGGCCACTTCGCCATTCTTCCAGATTGGAGAGGGCTATGGAGGATTGTTCGGAGCGGCTGATCGGTAAACACGATGACGGAGTGCGAATGGAAATAAGGTCACTGCTTACGCGCGGGAATAATCACAGCGAGAGCCAATTTCTCTAGCGTGGGATACCGTGACTCCTCATCGTTGAGGGCTTTGCTAGTGTATAAGATTGGTCTTTGGTCGCCACAGTCGTCTTGGAGCAAGACGCCGCTGACTGCTGAACTGGAGACTGAGATGTAGAGGTATAACGTTTCACCGTCCTCTGACTTGACTAGCACCGAGTGACTGTTCAGATACTCTTTCAACTGCCGAAAGGCAATTTCGCAGTCTTCATCCCAATGGAAGTCCTTGTTTCATCGGAGGAGTTGATAAAAAGGAAGGCACCTATCCGTTGACCGGGCGATGAAGCGGTTTAGAGCGGCGATCCGACAGGCCAGGTGTTGCACCTCCCGCTTGTTGGTCGGAGATGGTAGTCCCAGTATGGCTTTGATCTGTTTAGGATTTGCCTTTATTCCCCGTTCGGTAACGATGGAATTCGCCCGAGGTGACCCCAAACTTGCACTTCATCGGATTCAGCTTCATTTGGAACTGGTCCAAAATATCGAAGCATTCGGCGAGATGTTGAATGTGTTGCTCCGCGATTAAATACTTGACCAGCATGTCGTCGATGTAGACCTCCATAGTACGTCCGAGCAGATCGGCAAACATCATGTTCACCAGTCGTTGGTAGGTTGCCCCGGCGTTCTTCAGTCCGAATGGCATTACTTTGTAGCAGTAGGTTCCCTTATCCGTGATGAATGTCGTTTTTTCGCGATCGTTCGACTTTGTCTTGGAATGCTTTTGCCCGATCTGGACCCAAACGCCTACGTTTTTGCCTGATTGGTTTGAACGTGGGGTCGACGTTGAGCCTGTGGCAAATGACTTCGGGTCTTATCCCGACCATGTTCTTCGTCGACCAAGAGAATGTGGAGGACCGAGACTGCAGGAAGACGATGAGCTTTACCTTTATATGGTCCTCGAGTTCGGCCCCGACGCCAACAATTCGTGAGGGATCCGAAGGGTCGATGTTTGCCTGGATGATCCGACACTCCGGAGACTTGAGCCGGCCTCGTTCCGGCTTATGGGGACTGGTGAGATGGTCCCCATTCTGTAATTGCTATGCTTCTTCCGTTTTCCTTTGTTTCTTTTCGATTACAGAACAAGATCGAGCCATCCTCTGATCGCCGTAGAGCGTGCAGATCCCTGTGATGACCGGGAGTTTGAGGCAGAGATGGTAAGTTGACGGTACGGCTTGCATCGCGAATATCCATGGTGCCCCCAGATTGGCATTGTAAATTGGGGGCGCATCAATGACCACGAACTTAGTTTTCCGAGTCACTCCGCCAGCACGCACTTGCAATTTCACATCCCCCATCGAAATTTTAGCAATGCCATCGTAGCCGGTCAATGTTCGAATCTCAGGCTTCACCTGCTCTGGTGTGAGGCCCATTTTTTCTAGCGTCCGCCAGAACAATACGTTAACGGTGGTCCCGGTATCGATCAAGACTCTTTCAACGTCGAACTCGGCCATAGCTACTTTGATGACTAGGGGATCGGAGTGGGGATGTTGAATTCTTCTAAAGTCCTCCGGTGTGAATGATATGGGATCCGCGTAAAGCGGAGGTTCGTTCGAGGCCGCCTGAAGGCTACAAAATTGGTGCGCCCTCTTCTTCAATGCTCGAACGGAGTCAGCACAATCCTCTGGTGGGCCCAGTATCATTGTTATTCGACCTCGGAGAGGGAGTTGGCGCTCGGGATTTTGCCCCCACTGTCGCTTGGGAGGACCAGGTAATTCATCCTCTTGGGACATGTCCTCTTGGCGATTTGCGAGCACTTGATTCGCCAGCTGTTGAGTGTCGTTAGCCGGGCCGTTGTTCACGTAGCCTCGTCCGCCACCTCCTGCAATGCGGCCACCACTAGATCGACCACTTCTCCATCCTCCGTGGCCACCTCTGCCTCCGCGGATGCTCTTGGGCTGAAAGACGGCCTCGACCTCGCCAGAAAGGTATTTTCCAGATAGATAGTTCTTTATGTGGACGCACTCGTGCATGGAATGGCCGGCTATCATGTGGAAGTTGCAGTATAAATCCTTCAGGTCGGACAGGTTGCTTGTTTTGGCCATCTACCTCGGAGGTTGCATGGACGACACCATTTTTTTGGTCCTGAGCATCGTGGTGCTTTCGGGGCTCGTGGTATTCATCCCGATTCTTAGCCTTCGAGAGATGTGATGGTGTTGAGGTCGTTTTCGCGGCCAATCGGGTCCTCATCCTCCACGAGTGCAAACCGGGAGGCTCGATGTAATGCGTCATCGAGGTCTTTGAGTTCCCGGATGTTGAGGTCCTTCCGTAAGGGTGAACCGGGAAGTAGACCCTTCCTGAAGGCAGCGATTGCGGCGTCTTCTGGGACCGAGACGTTTGCCAGTTTTTCTTTAAATCTGCCCAAGAAACTGCCAATGGGCTCACCGGGTTCTTGGGCCATTTCCCAGAGATCCGAACTCGTCACACCTCGCTCGATGAAGATTCAATAATGCTTGAGAAAAGCCGTTGACAATTGGGTGAAGTTGTCGATCGAGTTTGACTCAAGCCTTGTGAACCAAGTTAAGGCAGGACCGGAGAGACTATCGACGAACAACTGGCAATATCCAATATTCCTTTGTTCGTCAGTAAATCGCGCCTTTGCCACAGTTTCCATGAAAGATGTCATGAAGAGGACTGGATCCTTATCTCCGAGGTAGGTTGGGAGCTTCAGCTTGACGTTTGGTATGGCGGCTTGTAGAATTCGCTGAGTGAAAGGAGTTCGCCGAGTGACCTCAACAATCATGTCGATCTCTGGAGATGTGCTGATAGCCCAGTGGAGGAGTGAGCTCATGCCGCGAATCTGCGAATGGATTTCTTCGATCTCGAGGCAAGGTCCCGTGTTCATCGGGGGCGATCGGGATAACCGGGTCTCAAGGATCAGTGAGTTTGAGTTTGATGGTTGGATGCTCGATGTTGCCTGGGGGAGGAGAGTCCTTCGCTCTGACTGGTTGACCGTCGGTATGTCCGAGAAATCGAGACGACGGGTAAAATCGCCTGTCCCGAGTACAGGCGACTGCCCCGCAGAGATTGATGATGGGGTTGTCTGGGTTACGACGTCATCAACTCTGCGGTTGGTGTTGGAGATCATCTGGTAGATCCCTTTGTCATAGTGTCGAACAAGACCTTGAAATTTTCCATGGAGACGACTTGCGGGTTTTGGAGCGTCGTCGTAGTGCAAACAGGGAGATTCTTGGTTCGGGCCTCGGGTTGCTGCTCCGTGGCTCGCGTCGTTTCCCCGCTCAAGGGTTGAGCAACCCTTTTGATTAGTACCTGCCAATAAAGATGCCCTAAGGTTCATGAACTTTTTAAGCTTCCTTCTAGCTTGAATGGAATTGATGATTAGACGATCAATATCCTTGAAAATGGTGAGAGCTGGAACAGCAAGCTGATTGTGCAGGAGGTTATTCCTTTGGCGCCATATACTGTAGATTAGAGCATGAACTAGCAGCAAGCAGAGGGTTTTTGGGGAAGAGGGGCGACTGACCTTAGCCGAAGCCTTAAGAGCTTCTAGTTTCAAGAAATTGTATAAGAACTAAAAATAAAGAAAAACTCTCTTTATTAAACTTAAAGGAAACTTACTCAAAACCTTTAAGAACTCTCTCAATCTCTCAAAATTCTCTCAAAGAAAACTCATAAGTTGTGCTACACCTTAGCACCTCCTTATATATAAATTATATTTCCAAAAACACTTTTGGAAAACTAACTTTAGATAACTCCTAAAGAAAGTAAAACTAACAAAATTTGTATATTTAGATCCTCCTAAATATACTAAGCTTGATCTCCAAGCTTCTTCAAGCTTACAACATTTTCCCCCTTAAGCTTGAAGTCTTCTTTTGATACTTCTTGAACTCCAATAAGATCCCTCATCTCTTTGAACTTTACCCTTCCAAGTGCTTTAGTCAAAATATCAGCCTTTTGCTCATTGCCCGGAACATGTTCAACTTCAATTTGTTCATTCTCCACACACTCTCGTATGAAATGAAATCTCCGATGAATGTGTTTGCTACGTCCATGAAAAACTGGATTCTTGGTGAGAGCAATAGCAGACTTGTTATCAACTCGTACCACAACCTTCGCACACGCATCCCCGATGATCTCTGCAAGAAGCTCTTGTAACCAAATGGCTTGTTTGGCGGCCTCGGTAGCTGCCATGAATTCAGCTTCGCACGAAGATAGTGCCACAACTTGTTGCTTTTGTGAGTTCCAAGTGATCGGACATTCATTGAAGTAGAAAATGTGTCCACTCGTACTCTTTCCATCATCTTTGTCAACACAATGGCTACTATCACTATATCCTACCAAACCCAGCTTAACTCCTTGCCTAAAAACAAGACTATGACGAAGCGTACCTTGGAGATATCTCAAGACCATCTTTAGTGCAACCCCATGTGATTCTCTTGGTTCGTGCATGTACCTACTTAACACACCCACACTGTACGAGAGATCAGGTCGAGTATGAAGCAGGTATCGAAGACACCCGATTTTCCTCCTGTAATCCTTCTCATCAATACGACCCTCTATTTCAGCTTTTGACAACTCCAAACCCGAGATCATTGGAGTACAAGCCGCATTACACTCGCTCATTCCAGCTTCTTCCAGAATTTTCATTGCATAACGTTCTTGGCTTAACATAATCCCATCACTTCCTTAGAAAACCTCAATACCAAGATAATATGTGAGTTTACCCAAATCACTCATCTCAAAATTTTCAGCCATACCTTTCTTGAACTAGTTTATCACACTTAAATCTGAGCCTGTGACACGAAGATCGTCGACGTAAACAGCTACAACAAGAAGGCTTTGCTCCACATGCTTTCTGTACAATGATGGCTCTTTAGAGCATCTTTCAAAGTTTAAATCTCTGAGAATCGAGTTTAACTTTGTGTTCCATGCTCGAGGAGCTTGTCTTAATCCGTAGAGAGCTTTGTGTAGTTTATACACTTTTCCCTCACTTCCTTTCGTAACAAAACCCTCGGGTTGGTTCACATAGACATTCTCCTTCAAATCTCCATGTAATAAAGCAGTTTTTACATCAAGGTGATGCACTTCCCATTTGTTTGTTGCGGCTAAGGCGAGAATGAGTCGGACTGTTTCGATACGAGCAACTGGAGCGAATACCTCATCAAAAGTCTACTCCATGTCTTTGCATATAGCCTTTTGCCACGAGTCTTGCTTTGTACTTGTTTATGGATCCATCAGAGTTTCGTTTAATTTTAAACACCCACTTCAATCCGATTTACTTCACACCAACAGGAAGATCAACTAAAGTCCAGGTTCTGTTCTTGACTATCGACGAGATTTCCTCCTCACATGCATCTCTCCATTCTTTGAACTCATTTGCTTCTTTGAAATCCCAAGGCTCATCGTTAATGGTCAGTAGGAGATGTTCAGCATCAATTTCTGCCAAAAGTATGTAATCGCTTAAATAACCTGGTCTTGTGCTTTGTCTTGTGGATCGACGTAACACCAGTTCGGATGTCTGGTTTGCTGGTTCAGGAGAACTTAAATCAAGTGGAATCGATTCAGGTTGCAGATCTTCTTCCTCGATATCTTCTTCTTCATTGTCTGCTCTGTTTTCCTCTATTCTTTCATTGTCATCTCTGAGTCCATTGTTCCAAAAATCTCCAAAACTAATTGTGAATTCTCCCGGTTCTTCATGAGTCTCAGAATTTGTTGTGCTCCAGTTCCATCGTTTGTTTTCGTCGAAGAACACATCTCTACTCACCATGATTTTACGAGCTGTTGGGTCCAAGAGTCGGTAAGCCTTAGAGCCAGGCTCTGTTCCGAGATATACAAGTGGTTTTGACCGATCATCCAATTTTTGCAAGTGTTGTGCTTCAATCTTTGCATACCCTACACATCCAAAGACTCTTAGATGTTCGACATTCGGTTTTCTTCCTTTGAGCGCTTCATACGGTGTTTGATTGTTCAAGGATCTTGTTCCTACTCTGTTTATGAGATAGGTTGAATGTCTGACTGCTTCCCCCCATAAGTAATTAGGCATGCTCATGTGCTTTAAGATGCTTCTGGTCATCTCCAACAATGTTCTGTTCCTTCTCTCAACCACTCCGTTCTGCTGTGGTGTGTACGGAGCAGTTAGATGTCTAAGAATTCCTTCTTTCTCGCAAAATAGTTAAAACTCTTGAGACATAAAGTCGCCTCCTCTGTCGGTTCTTAGCGTTTTGATGTTGGTTCCACTTTCTTGTTCAACTGATTTCTTGAAGTGTTTAAATTTTTCAAATGCCTCGCTTTTCTCCATCAGAAGTATTGTCCACATATAACGAGAGTGATCATCTATTAGCACAAATATGTATCTCTTCTGTGCAGCTGTGGAAGGTGAGATGGGTCCACACAGGTCACCGTGGATGAGTTCCAAGGCTTGGGATGCGCGATAGGATGTTGCCTTAGGGAAAGCTTGTCTTGTTTGCTTCCCAAGTAAACAAGATACACAAGTTTCGTTTCTTATCGGAGTACTGGAAATTCCAATGACTAAATCCTTGGCCACCATTGCTTTCATGGTCTCAAAACCGATGTGTCCCAAGCAAGCATGCCACAGTGTTGATCCGCTTATTGTTTGGGCTTGAAGACACTTCTTGTTCTCGATTTCCATAGCAACCTTGTACAGCCTATTACGTGATCGCTTAGCCTTTACTAGTAGATTTCCTTCCCGATCGTGAAGAGTTAGATGTTCTTCTCTCATCCTAACATCACACCCTGACTCAGTAGCTTGACCTAAGCTTATGATATTACTTTTAAGATCCGGTATGTAGTAGACATCTGCTAGTAGTTTCGTTTCTCCGCCTTTAGTGATGAACAGAATTGAACCCTTCCCTTTGATGTCTACTCGAGAATCATCACCAAATTTAACTTTTCCTGTGATTGACTCGTTAAGACTGCGAAACCATGCTCGATTTCCTGTCATGTGGTTACTAGCACCATTGTCTAAATACCAGTCTTTGTCCGAACGTGTTTCAAACTCAGTCTGCTTCACATTCTTCTTGTTAAGGTACACTACCTCATGCATCATGAGAGATTCAGCTTCTTGAGTGTCTTCACCAGCATTGTCTTGTGTTTCTTGAAGCTTAATCAACTTCAGTAACCGATATGGGCAGTCAGATGCGTAGTGTCCTTGCTTATCACATCTATAACATGTGATTTTCGATTTATCCCTCTGTTGATATCTGAACCTTCCTCTTCCCCTACCACGACCTCGCCATTGAGCTCGACCTCTTCCTCCATCTTGAGATGGCTGCGTGTAGGAGTTAGCGTACATGAGCTTTCCCTGATCTTCTTGGGAATCTTCTTCATCATAAACTCTTTCTTCATAGGTTTTTAATCTTCCTACGATGTCTTCAAAGCTTGTTGTTTTAAGATCAAGAACCTGTTCAAGAGATGCGATGATATGGATGTATTTCTTGCGTGGCAAGCTCTTGAGAAACTTCTTAACTATCTTCGATTCTTCAATTTCTTCACCCAACGAGGCTGATTTTGTCGAAATTTCAGAGATTTTCCTAACAAAATCATCAATTGAATCACCTTCTTTCATCTTCAGCCTATCAAACTCTGCCATGAGGGTTTGTAACCTTGCTTCTCTTACTCGTTCAGCACCAAGATTCCTTGCTTTTATTGCATCCCACACAGCTTTTGCATTCACTTGTTTACCGACTTGGAGTATCAACGTCTTGGGTATAGATTGGAACAGAAGGGCTCGAGCTAGATCGTTCTTTCCTTCATCAGTAGAACCGAGATTAATGGTTTCCCAGACTTTGTGTACCCGAAGCGTAGCCTCCATCCTCATAGCCCAGACGGTGTAGTTCGTATTGCTCAGCATCGGACTTTGAATCGATGAAGGACCTCCTTCCTTCGGTGGATTAGTTCCTGGAATCAACTCGCTCATGGTTTCTTGTTGAATCGAAGTCTTCTCTAACGTTTATTTTGAAGCTTATCGAACCAAAAGAAGCTCTAATACCAAATCTAGTTTCAAGAAATTGTATAAGAACTCAAAATAAAGAAAAACTCTCTTTATTAAACTTAAAGGAAACTTACTCAAAACCTTTAAGAACTCTCTCAATCTCTCAAATACAACAATCTCTCAAATACAATCTCTCAAAAAAAACTCATAAGTTGTGCTACACCTTAGCACCTCCTTATATATAAATTATATTTCCAAAAACACTTTTGGAAAACTAATTTTAGATAACTCCTAAAGAAAGTAAAACTAACAAAATTTGTATATTTAGATCCTCCTAAATATACTAAGCTTGATTTCCAAGCTTCTTCAAGCTTACAACAGAGCTGACCAATCGGGAAACATAGTTGGGGCGAGACTCAGTTTAGGCAAACAGCATCTCCATAAAGTCTGGGCAAACTCGCAGTGGAGGAATAAATGGTCTCTAGTCTCCGCTGAAGCATCACAAATACAACAGGTTATGGGGACTTGCATTCCCCAGGAGACTAGCCGAGACCTTGTAGGAAGCCTATCCAAGTTTGTGATCCACATGTGGAAGGCGTATTTTGGTGTTGATCCTTTGAACCAGACTAAGTCGCTCCACTCTTTGAGGAAGTCTCTTGGTCTGAGAACCTCCCATGTTTCACTCGAAGAAAAGCCATCACATGACTTGTTTTCAATATGCCAATCATAAGTGTCAGTGTCCTGGGAAGCGTTTGGGAGTTGAATGGTGGACAAGTAGATGTGAAATGTCACTGGATGATCCGATCTTGGAGAGGCTAGTATCCAGCCGTTTCTATTGCAGGCTGCGGAGACTCTTGCATCACGAGGGAGGCAAAGAGTAGAGAGACCCGAATCTCCAAATAAATCAAGTAGTGGACCGAAAGGGGTCCAATTATCATGCCAAAACCAAGCTTTATCTCCATTTCCAACCCTGCATTTGATAAAATTCTTTGCCAACGGTCTCAGCTTAAGCATGCTCTTCCAAAACCAAGAATCTGTGTTCCTCACCTTAATTAATATCCCAGAAGCTACAATAACAGGCTTAAGGCTTTCTTTCCTTTCTCTATATAACTGCACTTTCTTTCCTTTCTCTATATAATTGCAGATATGTTGAAACCTATTCGCTTACTTGACGAAGAAGATATCGTTCAGTTTCATTGGTTTTTTAACTGCAACGATATATTTTTTTATGCCTAATTGGTTTAAACTAATTTTGATCAGAAATAAAATGTATTTAATATTTTGGTTTTGATATATGATACAGGAAAAGAGATGAGAAGAACGGCATGTATGGCACGTGAGGAAGCAACAAGTTACTTGACATGTGGGAGAAGTTTGTTGGCTGAAAAGGTTTGTTAGATGGAGAATCGGGAACTGAAGCTTATAAGGGGAAGCGAAGAACATTTCCATAACTAACCAGAAAAATATTCAGAATTGTAATCTCTTCTTCTTTGTTTGTTTCTCTCTGTAAACTCTTGGGTTTGATATTTCATTGTTGCTAGAGCTGATTCTCCTTCTAAGCTCTAACACATGAAATTTAGACTCTCGTTTTATGAACGACGGTTCAATTTATTTGTGATTTGTTGATCAATCGAAGGATTTGCATTTTCTTTTAACATTATATAGGGTTTTCTTCCTGATCCTTTCGGTTGGAATCTACGACCTTTATATAGAGAGGAAGAATGGTGAGAGGGACTTAATTGCAGATCTTGCTAGTGTGTGTATTAAGAAATTCAACGAGACCAAGGACGTAATTAATAAAGGTCGAAATTTCTTACCGTTTAGATATGATTTTTGGTTTTGAATAAGCTTTGAGTTTTTATACATATCTTTCACAGGGAACGACTTTGGAATTGGTAAAATGTTGTGAGAGTTACAAGCTAAATGGAAGTTGTACATCACGTTCATGGCTCGTGAGTATCGTGATGGGCCTCTTGTTGAGTTTGAAGCCAAGGTTATACATTCTATAATGGAACCGGAGGTACCACCTTTCCCAATTCTCTGCAGACCAAGTCCTAAACCAGATATATATATATAAAGGTTATTTGTTTCGTCAATGGGAATTTTTAATGTCAACTTCTGCCAAAATTGTAAAGTTTATTCACTATAAGATATAAGAAAACATGTGGTTTTAGTAACGGCCAAATTCGTCATTAAAAGTCACAAACAAGATATAACAACGACTTAGTGGCGACAAAAAATCGTTTTTACTAGCTCTACAGTCTACACAAAGACATAATCGTCAGTAATTTGTCGCAACGTTTGTGTCTTATAAATATCATCGCTAAATCAACGCAAAGAGAACGTTGCTAATCTTTCACTATGGCTACGACGAATTAGTAATGGAATATTTCAACACACAACATAGACACATATTTTGTCACTAAAAATTCACAAAGTTAATCTGTCACATATCTCCCTATAATGTTATATCGTCACAAAATCGTCACTAACTTGGTGATGAAATTTTATATACTTTTTTATATTTGTGATAAATTTATGACTTCATAAAAGTAATTACAAATTTGTGGAGATTGTTATATATATTTACATTTAAATTACGTATTTTTTAATATTACAAATTTGTGGAGATTGTTATATATATTTACATCTATTGGAGATGGTCCTAGGGTCGTCGCAAAAATGTAATTTCCCACAAGATTGAAAATATTGTATTTTGGTTTAGCGACAGTTTTGATGAAGTGGAATGTTTTATTTTGTAAAACCATGGTTATGATTAGAGGCATCCTTAAAGTTTACTTATACTTGTCTACAAGTTATATGTATGTTAACAAAAAAAAATAGCAAAATTCATAAATATCACCATCCTACATAAAGTAAGCCAATACAAAATCTATTCAATTATTCTGTAATTCTTAAATCTGATAATTTGATGTTATAAACTTCTCAAGAGCAACATCCTAGTATCGATCATCTTAGGTCGAGTGGTCCCAAAACCTCTGTCTCCTCATCCCTCTCTCACTATCTCCCACTCGCAAAACCTCTCTATCAAAAATAATAAGATACATATAGTACTAAACACTAAACTCCATAGTCCATAGATATAACTCCCAACTTTCGGCCAACGTAACATTGAGACAAACTAGAGATCGAGCCTAACTTCAATATGTCTTCATCATCTTGACAAGCTCCCGCCTCAACTTACAAGAGTCTGAGTCTGCAAATTTAGATATACTCAAAGTTAAAATAATATATTATTCAGTTTTTCTCTCTCCACATCACCACTTGCACAAAAAAGCAAATAAATATATTACATGTCTGCGTTGGGTTTGGGGCTTGGTCGGCAGAGTATAGGAACGGAAGGTTGACGATGTGCACAATACCTCAACGCCTTGGCTTGATACTCAACAAGAGGCCCCTTCTCATCCTCCCGAGCCATAAACGTTATATAAACCTTCATTGGAAATCCCCCACTTACGGTAGCTCCCACAATCTCCTCCAATTTCACACACGTTCCCTATCAAATATATATACATATTTTATGTAGTAGTGAGTTCCATAAATATATATATATATATATAGATTCAATTCACATATGACAGATCATTCATACTCAGTCACTCACCTTGTCCTCGTTGAGTTTATTAATGCACAAGGAAGCCAGATCTGTCAGGTCATCTTTAACAGTCTTGTTTTCACCACATGGTTCGTCCAGACTACCATAAAAGTAGATTCCGTTCGTGAAATCTGGTATAAACCCCTGAAAGAAAGCAACACAACAAAGAACAATTTCATCATCTTCTTCAATTCTTTTGTGTTCTACGAAAATTGTATTGTACGAAAATTCTTCAGTTGGAATCTATACAAAGAAACAAACAAAACTATAGTTTACCTTACTCTCGAGCATCTCGATCTCGTCAAGACGGTATTCTTCATATTCCTTCTCGTCGGCGAACAGCTTACGAACTTCGGGGTCTGATTCGTATTCGCGACCATCGAAGCTGTCCACATCCCACTCCGGTTCCTCTTCTCGCACGACTTCCAACCTCATATTGTTAATAACCATATAGCCGTCGTCGTCACTGTCAGAATCTACGTCGTCGTCACTGTCAGAATCTCCGTCGTCGTCACTGTCAGAATTTTCATGATTGTCTTCCTCTTCCTCTTCCTCTTCGACTTTGGGTTTCTTCGTGACAGGAGGGGCAGATTCCTCCTCCGCCGTCGAAGCTCGTTTCGCCGTCTCAACATCCATCGATTGGGGATCCATGATCGGAAAAGCCAAACACACAAAAAAAAACCCTAGCAAAAATAGACAGATAATTAAAATTAATAATTTGGGATGTCATTATATATAAATCTCCAAAATTCGATGGCTCGTGGTTAAAATTAATAATTTGGGATGTCACTATATTTTGGGCCATGTTAATCGGGAAAATTTCCAAAAAAACGTCAATTATTTAATATTTGCCAGAAATATATGTAAATTATTTTTTAATTGATAAAAAATACATGAACTATTATTTTTTCCCAATTTCATCTCGTCTCACCGTTAACGGTATTGTGACGGTGTTACTATTTTGAAAAAATTCTAGAAAAAAATACAAATGATTAATTGTCAGAAAAATACATGAACTTTTTTTCTTTGCCCAAAAAATACATAATTTTTCATTTCTTATTTTTCTATTAACAATGTTAGATATCATAACTTATAACTAGATTCGGGCCCGCACGTACGTGCGGGATTGATTTCAAAAACTTAGTTTACTATTAGAAATATAATGTATTATATATGTATGGGATTATGTCTGTAAACGTTTTTTTTAAGGAATATTAAACGTTCATAATCCAAATCCATACCAGTTTAATATTCGATTTTTTTTAATTCCATTTATACAAAAAGAATGATCATATTTGTTTTTGTTATATGTAAAGACAACTATAATTAAAAATAACAGTATACATAAATTATTTTCACTTATAAACCAAGATCCACAAAATTTTCAACATAGTATATAAAGTATATAATTTAAATTAATTTTTTTGACAACTGATAATATTTCCATTTTTTGAGATAGTGAATGAATCTAAAATCATAAAAAAAATTATAAAGAATATGCTATTTTTCAAAATAGTATATTGTGGTTAGATTATATATTACAAATATAATAACTATTTTCATAATTGAAAAAAGTCAATATAATCTAAAAATTCTCTTCTTTTTTTTGGTTTTTTCTATTTGTTATAATAATATTAATTAGTATAGTTTAGTTATATTTTTTTTCGTACTTGATTCTTGTGCGATCCAACATTTTCCATGGCTAAAACAATGCATAACACACCCTTATTATTATCCATCTTAAATCAAAGATAGAAAAATACCAAACAATTAAATTCTTAATGTGTATCACATACACATGAGTTAGATTCATGCTCCAAAATATTGAGGCAAAGTTTTCCATCTTCAATAACAAAGCACACAAACTAATAATATACAAAATCACTTTAAAACAAAATCAAAGAGACAAAATTACATCATTTAAAAAAAAAAAAAATACATCATTTAACATTCCGCTCATGAAAATATTAACATTTTGGACTGTAGTGTTTGTACTAATTCATATCACCAACAATCCAAAGAATTGATGACACCTTTTGGCTCGGATGGTTGAAAACCAATCTCTGCAATTATTCTCTTTCCTTTTTTCACATCAATAAGTTGTGACCTGCCCAAATTCTCCCAGCAATAACATCCCCCAACATCAAAGTATAAACTGTATCTTGGTTATTTCTTTGATCAAATAGACAATTCAACCAAGAATTCAAATTCAGGAAGTACAAAAATTTTCATTTAGCTCGATCAGTCGGTTTGAGGATCCATTTTCTATCAACAACTCTTCCAGATCTTCTATATATCATAATTAATAATTTTGACAATTTTGTAAGAACTCGATATTTAAGCTTTTCCAATCAAAAGGTGTGTCAGGTAAAATAAAGATCAACTCACCATAATATAAAATCCACCCAAAAAACTAAGAAAACTTAAGAATAAATATATTAAAGTACCATTGGTTTGAAGAGATAGTGACACACAAGTGGAGAAACAACTGTCTCATGCTTCATTTGAACGCTGAAATCAAGCGTAAAAACTCAAATTAGATTCTACTACAATTAGCAAAAAGAACAAAAAAAAAATATGTGCTATCAAAATTGAAACAAAAAAAAGTATATATCCAAGGCTTAAACACAAATACTACGTTATATATATAGGAACCCATTCTCTTAGTCACATTAATCATGATCCGAATATGAATATACCGAATCAACCCGAGATCCAATGACATTTCATGAATAATCTCTTAATCTATGTCTCCTTATTAAAAATGCTTCCCTTTTAATAGTATAGATTTTCCCTGCTCTCTTGAACTTTATACTAGTTTTTACTACTATTTGGGATAACTAAATTCAAAAACAAAATAGTTTTTACTTCTTCTTCTTCTTCTGTACTTTTAATGAATTCGCATATAAGTAAGTTACGAGGAGCGACTCGTTGACTAATGGGCCGTAGCCTAAATACTATTTAATATCCGTCTAAATAGTATTTTGTTTATATTTACTGCTCCTCACCGCTTCATATTTTGTTCCCGCAAAATCCTTGCTTTTTTTTTGATAAGAAAGAGGGAACCTAGGCACTCCTAATTTATTAAAAGAAAAAGTACAAGTTACAGACGAACACATTGGGAGCATACAAACCCGTTTGCATCCTTTGTAAGAACCAAAAACACACTACTCGGAAAAACATCTAGCAACTGTTTAATACCGACAGACTAGTCCTTTGATAGTAAGCCATAGTACAAACGTACTAGGAATGACAGGGGATGAGCATCATGTATTCCTGTCTTGAGTAAACCAACCACGAGTGTGAAATCCTTGCTTGGTTAAGCAGTTGGACACAAAACTTGGATTAATTACCATTTTATCTTATATGCTTTCGTCGAACCATGTGCATGGATTTCTAATATTTTGATTGTAATCTTAATTGGTTAATATCTACAATTTAGCCACACACACAAAAAAATGACAATACGAAGGTTCCATACATATAATCATATACCTCAATCTCACAAAAAAAAAAAAAATGGTAATTGTAGATATTAGAACTTTAGAAGGAATTGAGCGCTCATAAGAATTTAGATCAGAATGTTGGCGTTCTTACAACATTCCAACATTGTTTGCAAACAAAATTATTATAGTCGATGGGCATGGGATACTTTTCGAATTGAAGAGGTTAATTAGCTAAATGGCTTGTGTATTATAAATAAAAAAGGATGGGAAACTAATTTTTCATACTTTAAATATGTGTACAGAACATAATTGAAGGTTCACTAGATTTGTAATGATTATATTACGGCAAACTAGGTAGAGTGCACGGGTTATTGTTTTATTGTTTTTTAACATTTTTGTTTCTATATATTGAATTGTTTTGTAATTAAAATCTCTTTTTCTATAAATTGGATTGTTTTGTTTCTATGTCATCCATTCCTCTCATGTGTTCTGCAACAAATTAACAGAATGATCATATTTACTTAAAAAAATAAATCTTCATAAAAATATGCACTATATATACGAAGAGTTTAAAGCATGGTAAAACACAACGACACATCTATATATTTGTTCTATCCTAATCCGCACATGAATTAATATTTAATAGCTAAATAAGAACTTTTTGAAGGAAGTAATATTGTCTAAAGTATAATATTAGAACACCTAATTATATAGGTGATGACCTTATTTTTATTTGGCAAAATTTTGTTGATAATTTGGATATAATTATCAAATTTAGTTTAAACGTAAATAAATCATAAGCCCAAATATATGCTTTTGGAAATTTGAAAATAAATTTAATTCTCTTAACTTGTATTTCAGAAATGGGGACTACTGTAATTATTGTAATTTGGATTGTAATATTTATTTGTAATAGTTTTGGAAGTGAAAACTACAAGTAGTCATAAAATTTTGGGCTGAAGATTCCGTTAAGAATTAATTTAAATAGAGTGACAATTTAATATTTAAGCTTGGTAGGACAGGTAGTAATGGTTTGTATGGTATCAGCGTGCATAAAGCTCAAATATCTTCTTGAACCTTATATATAATAATACAATACAAAGATATGAGGAATTTTTTAATTATATACTGAGTAATACAAAAACACTTTTGTTAATTATTGGAGTGTACATTATAATCAAGGACAATTCTCAAAAATAGCACTATTTTAAGTTTTTCTTCCAAAACTAGCACAAACTCTCAAATGTTCCAAAATGAGCACAAATTATATATTCTTTATTTTGAGAGAAATCTAAATTATTAGTTTCTCCTCTGCTTCCACCGATTATGTATCCAAATCTCAGCTCTTTTAGAAAACCACAAGAGCCGCCATGCTCGTACGAGTCAACACTCTACTCCAAAATCATTGGAGGTGATGTTCAAGTGGTGTTATCTGAGGTTTTATCTGCGATCTTCGTGGAGGTGATGAGTGGGAAGCCTGAGTTCACCGATCATCTGACTCATCGTTTGAAGCATCACCTTGGACAAATCGAAGCGGCGGCGATAATGGAGCACATCCTCGACGGAAACTTGTACATGAAATTAGTTCATAAACTTGACGACATGGATCCGTTGCAGAAGTTTGAAATCTCAGATTTGAAATCAAGGTAAGCTTGATTTTTGATTCTTGATCTGAAGCTTATAATTTTTGGCAATTTTGAATTCTCGGTTTTGGATGTTTGATTTTTCAATTCTGTATTTTGGATTCGGTTCTAGATTTGGGATACATGATTCTGGATTTGGGATACATGATTCTGGATTTTCGATTTTAGATTCCCGATTTTGGATGTTCATTTGATTCTTAGGTTTCATGGCTTTGTTCATCTCTAATGTTCATTTGATTTTGGATGCTCATTAGATATTGTTCATCTGATATTGCAACACAAAAACACTTAACCAAATCAGCAAACTTCTCTTCTCATTTTGAAAAGTTTCAGATTTTCAGTAGATTGGTTTGCTAACTTGGTTAAGTGTTTTTGTGTTGCATTAACCTTGGCTAGAGTCATAACTGAGCATGTTCATAGGTTGATTCCTTGCTAATTTAGAGAAACTTGGGATGAATGGTTGTGTCTTTCTTATTTGACTTAATTGGTGAAGTTACATGCTTGATTTTAAAATTCAGGACGAGCTTCATAAATTTTTGAATTGCCTCCCTAAATTGTCAATTTCTATCCATGATAATTTAGAGAAACTTGAGAATAGATGCAAACTAATATTAATTGTTGAATGACTATAGGACCCATGCTTGGTTATAGGTGTTCTCTAAAATTTGATGATTTTAAAGGTCTGCTTGATTTTGTATTGCTATTGTTGGTGTATGAAATTTGATACGTTCATAACACCCTTCTACTAGTGCTTATAGAAATTTTATGAACATATGCGGTTTGTTTTGAATAATTCTTAGCTATATGAAATTAAAGAAGAATTCTATTTAAATTGTGACAGCCTCCCTGAACTGTTTTTAACAGCTTGTGTCATTCATTTTTGTAGGGTAACAGTATATCTACAAGGAGCTCATACTTAAGGAGATTTAGATGCTTAGGGGTTGATTCTTTGTTTTCAAATTAGGATTTTTATGTTACGTATATATTGGATGGTGTATTTTGTAAAATAATTTTAACTTGATGTTAAATGAAGCAAATGGTAGTTTCTTTAGATTCAGGAAAGTTTTTATTAAATTCAGGAAGATACCTTGAGATCTCAGGATGACATTCATAAAAAATATTTTGGGACTCATGTAAATTCAGGAAGGATTAAATGGTATTTAGAAAAGATCCTTTAAAATTTAGGATGACTTTCATAAAAAAAAAAAAAAAAAAAAAAAAAAAAAAAAAAAAAGCTTTTCATTCATGTAAAACTATTCCTAAGAGAGTGTAACCAATAAGAAAAACTTTTCATTCATGTAAAGTATATAACTAGGTAAAACATATGAAAAACAAAAAATTCAGGAAAGATTGAATGATGTTTAGGAAGAATCCTTTAAAATTTAGGATGACTTTCATAAAAACTAAGAAACAAAGATGTTACTTCCCATTGATCAATGAATTTCCTACAAACATAATCAATAATAGACAGGCTAAAACAATTGGAACTACTAAAACAAAAAGAGACATGGAAGCATGTGATTAGAAAACTTCGCATCATAAACCTCACCATGCTTGATGTTTTGTTTACTCAAATGTGGTGTGTATATCTCCAATCTTGTGACATCAGCTATTTATCTCTTGAACACATAATGCCTAATATACCAAACCTTGTTGTTGTGACATGTTTTTGATCTTAAATTTCCACGATGGACAGTTTTTCTTCCATCTGCTAATGTAAACGGTGACCTTTAAGAAGCATTATGTCGAACACTTGGTGTGCAAAATGATTGGTCGTGAACTTTGTTGACTGCTTACCACTCTTTAACCATTTCAGAGATATCTAAAACTTCTACTTTCTCTTCTTGAAGAGTTGACAAAACATGAATGCCAAAACCAGTGTGGAAATCCTCCTCACAAACAGTTGGAAATGCATTGTGAAATCGAAGGCATGGCAAGATGCTTCCTTTTGTGAGATGAATTGATTATGGCCATCGATTCTTTGTGATGGACCTTTTCACCATAGGCGAGAGAAATCTTATGAAATGCATCGAAGAGAAAAGTGTCGAGAGACTCAACGTTCATCAAGTTGTTCAAATGGATCATGCAGAGACACAGAGATTTGATTGGAGAGAAGTTCACGGAGATCCGACGACTCCGATTCAGGAGCAGAGACACACGTCGAGAGAGTGATGGATGTGATTGGCGAGCTACATCAAGTTGTTCAAATGGATCATGCGGTAGAACTCATCAGGGAGATCGAAAACCATATGTATTTGCTGCCATTGTTGTCGTTGTACCTTTAAAGACGAAGAGGACACTACAAGAAAATTGGGTTTTAATAGCATCTGAATAACGCTATCTATCAATACCATAGCGTTTTAACAAACGTTATATCTGCGCCCGTCATTATAGGTCAGACACTTTATATAGCGTTTTTTTGTTCTGCTATCGTATTCGCGGCTACCATAGCGTTTGTGCGTCTGCAATTAAATATTCTATAACAGCGTTTTCAAATTGTTGTATTAAATATTAATATAGCATTTATATAAATGTAATTGTTTACATTTATTTTTTATTATTTATTTTAATTATTTATTTTTTTGTTATATTATTTTTTTTAATTGATAAAAATTTTAATTTGTTTAATAGAAATTTAAAATATCCAATAAGATTGAATGTTACAAAGCCACAAACATTCTAAAGATACAAGTTCATAGTACTACATAAACTTCAAATGTGTCAGCCTCAAATGAATATAATCTTGTCATTAGGCCAAGCCACAGTGGTTCCGACTGCATCAGCTATGAATTCAACCTCAGAGTTTGCTCTCCATACTCTAGCACCATCAACCTTTGAAACCTCTACCCATACCTTGCTAGCATTGGGACCTAAAGGGACGAAATGAACCTTCTTTGCTGGATCAGTTGAGGATACACGACCGGTTGCAACTCTCTGCCCAGAGTTATCAATATCCAAAAGAATACACTTCTGTTTGGCACTCTATAACCAAAAATTATAACACATCATCAGATCAACAATTGCAATCAAAGTTTCAACCATTCAGACATGCAAAAAAACTAGTTGCAAAAACTTACCTGACTTGATTTCCTGGTTGATTCATCGGTTGGAAGTGTTTGGATTAGGTTTATCTTATCAATAGGCCATGCTATGGTCTCATTTAGTGCCTCACCCATGATTGAGAATTCAGGCATTGGTCTCCATAAATAAGCATCCGGGTTTACCACTAGCTGGACCTTAACAACTGCAGCATTTGGTCCCAGTGCAATATCGTTCACCAAATGTTTAGCATCAGTTGACAACAACAGACCCTCAGCAATCAAATCCCCATTTCCATTCCAATAATCAAAGATGTGAACTCTTCCTAGTGATGCATCCGTTTGCTAACGAGTCGCAAAAAATATACAGTCAAATTAAGCTTCCTTTTACCAGACTGGTGACGAATGGAGAATGTGAATTGCTGTAAGAATGCGTACCGTGTTCGTTTGCCTGACCATTTGCGGACGTCTAATGTCTTCAATGTCAAGTACTTGTCCCCGTACCGTGGCGATAATGAGCCTCCGGATTCGTGGACGAATCCTCTCCCACCCGGATAGAACTGATGTAGCGTCAGTATCACGTTACCGTAACGGGCTCATTCATGGGCCTTTCATTTGCTCGTTACGTTTATCGGTTTTGGTTTTCGACTTTATCCTTTCGTTTGCATTTGATAAGTTTTAATCTTGTTAGTTGGATTTCTTTTTATTTTATCCTAGGATAATTCTCATAGGATCCTTATCATGTGAGGGGGTCCATGGTTATTAATAGGACTCGTCTTTCATCGTTGTATGCATCTTTGTTTTGAGAAAAAAAATCAATAAAAGCCCAAAAGAGACAATCTTAATTGGCCAGAGAGCTCAGCTTTGCTCAGCTCTGAGAGGAGTACTCTCACCCTCGTTCGTTAAGCTTCCGCTACTCTACCACAGTAGCTCCCACAGTCTCCACCAATTCCACACACTTTCCCTATCAAATATATATATTTAGACACAACTGCTGGTCTTCATTATATTTAATGTTGCCTCATGCATAATTCAACATTATGTTTAGTGTCATTATATTTGGGCTTATGATTTATTTATGTTTATCCTAAATTTGATAATTATATCCAAATTATCAACAAAATTTTCCAAATAAAAATAAGGTCATCACCTATATAATTAGGTGTTCTAATATCATACTTTACACAATATATTACGTCATTCCAAAAAGTTCTTATCCTACTATATTAATTGAGAAGTACAAATATGAAACTAACCTTAAAATGTGTAAAAAATTACATTCAATTGCCATTAGAAAAAATTAATTAAGCTTAATTAACTAATTCAAAATAAATATAATTGATTAAAAATAAAAAACACTCATAGATCAAATATTAAAAATCTAAAAAAATATTTTCTCTCTATAATAAATTATGGACGAAATTATTAATTATTTTTTTAAAAAATATATAAACCATTTTAAAAACTAAGATTTTATATCCAAGTATACAATACAATTATTTTTAATAACTAATTTCGAAGATTTTGTTAAAATTTCAAATCATGATTCTCCTATCATCTTTATTTTATTTTATTTACAAATTGTTTGGAATTTTCATATAATACTCATAATTCATAAAATGCATATTTTTTTCTGTATATGTTGTGATTTGAATTTTTAAAAACGAAAATATATTACTCAATGTATGAAAATGTGTGTTTTAATTTCCACATTGGCCAATTGGTAAAACTAAATTTATATAGATGATAAATTAATAATTTTTATTTGCTCACAATTATAATATTAAAATTACTATTTTATATTTCATAAAATAATGATGCAAATACAACAAATAAATAATATAAAAATATAATAATACGTTAAAAATAAAATACTATAATATTCTAAAATAATTAGTATTCAAATAGACTAATAGATTTACATAACAATTAAAAATAAATATTATCTTTAAAAAAAAATTTAAAAATAAAACAATAATTTTTATTATTATATTATAAATTTTTTTAAAATTGTTGATTCGTGCTTTAAGCACGGGATATATCCTAGTTAGCTATTAAATATGTATTCATGTGCTGATTAGGATAGAACACATATATAGATGTGTCGTCATGTGTTTACCATGCATGCTTTAAACTCTTTGTATATATTGTGCATATTTTATGAAGATTTATTTTTTAGAGAAATACCCTAAAATAGCATTAAACCAAGTTTTATGGACAATTATAGCACACACTTCATAAATTTCCAAAAATAGCACTATTTAACACATTAAAATATTTAAAATTAATTTTTAGAATTTGTTTTTTTATGTTTGGGTTCTCAATTTCACATTTAGGATATAGTTTTGAGGGGTAGGGTTTAGTATTTTGAATTTAGAATTTTATTTTAGAAGATTAATTAGTGCTATTTTTGGAATTTTAGAGATGTTGTGCTAAGTTTGGAACAAAAACTTATTTTGGTGCTATTTTTAATCTTCCTATTTTTTAAGTAAATATGATCATTCTGTTAATTTGTTGCAGAACACATAAGAGGAATGGATGACATAGAAACAAACTATTCAATTTATAGAAACAAAAATGTTTAAAAACAATAAACAATAACCCATGCAAACAATAACCCGTGCACTCTACCTAGTTTGCCATAATATAATCATTACAAATCTACTGAACATTCAATTATGTCCTGTACACATATTTAAAAGTTTGAAAAATTAGTATCCCATCCTTCTTTTGTTTTTTAATACATTTAGCTAATTAACCTCTTCAATTCGAAAAGTATCCCATGCCCACCGACAATAATAATCCTAATAGGATATCTTATTTGCAAACAATGTTGGAATTAATATAAACTATAACTATAATACACCTATATGTGCATATAGTTTTCTATAAAATAAAAAAGGAAATATTAAAGAGAGGGAGAGTTAGGAGAAGCTACGAGAGAGTGGGGGAGAGTAAAAGCTTTGTATTATTATTGTGTCATCTTTTTATGTTGTACAATCTATATTTATAGGGGAATAAGGAAGTTATGAGTCACTTAATCAAAGGAGATAAACATGACATGTGTTAAAACATGTGTCATGTTTAGTGATGAATAATCACTTCTTTATAACACTCCCCCTTGAATATTCATCACTATAGAATTACGTACTGCCTCGTTAAAAACCTTATCATGGAAAAACCCATTTGGGAGAAAAACCATGACAAGGGAAAAAGAGTACAGTGACGTAATCTCCCCCTGGAAAAGATATGAGTGGTCTTTTCTTCAAAGATCTCGTAGATGACGCATTCCGATGCTATGGATATGCTTTCTGAACATGGTAGTCGGAAGTGATTTTGTAAAGAGATCTGCTGCGTTGTCACTTGATCGGATATATTGGATATTGACTTCCTTGTTCTTCTCGAGTTCTTGAATGTAGGAGAAGAATCTTGGAGGAATGTGTTTTGTTCTGTCGCTCTTGATATAACCTTCTTTGATTTGAGCGACACAAGCTGCATTGTCTTCGTATAGCGTCGTTGGCTCCTTACTGCTGACCATTCCACTTGCATTTTTTATATGATTTGACAAGGATCTGAGCCATACACATTCTCTGCATGCTTCATGAAGCGCTATTAGCTCTGCGTGGTTCGAAGAGGTGGCGACCAAAGTCTGTTTTTGTGAACGCCACGAGATTGCAGTTCCTCCAATTGTGAAAATGTATCCAGTTTGGGATCGAGACTTATGTGGATCCGATAAATATCCTGCATCTGCAAAACCAACTAGACCAAATGCAGAGTTTCTACGATACAACAATCCCAAGTCAATCGTACCTTGAAGATAGCGGAATATGTGCTTAACTCCATTCCAGTGCCTGCGGGTAGGAGCTGAGTTGTATCTTGCAAGTAAATTAGTTGCAAATGCAATGTCTGGTCGGGTACAATTTGCAAGATACATAAGTCCACCGATAGCACTCATATAAGGTACTTCGGGACCAAGTATTTCTTCATTATCTTCACAAGGTCTGAATGGATCTGTATCAACATTCAGAGATCTACCGACCATTGGAGTACTCAAAGGAGTCGCTTTATCCATATAAAAGCGCTTTAAAATCTTTTTCGTATAATTTGACTGATGCACAAATACTCCATCTTGGAGATGTTCTATTTGAAGACCGAGACAAAATTTTGTCTTTCCAAGATCTTTCATTTCGAACTCTTCTTTCATATGAGTTCTAGCATCATCAATCTCCTTTTGAGTTCCAATTATATTGAGATCATCAACATATACAGCAATGATCACAAATCCCGATGAGGATTTCTTTATAAAGACGCAAGGACATATTTCATTATTTACATACCCTTTCTTCAATAAGTATTCGCTTAAGCGATTATACCACATGCGTCCGGATTGTTTTAATCCGTAAAGTGATCGCTGTAATTTTACTGCGTATATCTCATTAGGCTTTTCCTTTAAAGTCTCAGGAACCTTAAATCCTTCTGGAATTTTCATGTGTATTTCATTATCCAATGATCCATATAAATACGCTGTCACTACATCCATAAGGTACATTTCTAAATTATTAGAAGCTGTTAGACTCATTAAATACCTGAATGTAATTGCATCCATGACCGGAGAATATGTTTCCTCATAATCAACTCCCGGCCTTTGAGAAAAACCTTGTGCAACAAGCCGGGCTTTATATCGTGTTATCTCATCTTTCTCATTTCTCTTTCTCACAAAAACCCACTTGCACCCAACAGGTTTTATATCATTAGATGCAGTGACAATAGGTCCGAAGACATTTCTTTTATTAAGGGAGAACAATTCAGTTTGCATTACACTTTTCCATTTCTCCCAGTCAGGCCTTTGTTGGCACTCTGACACAGACCTTGGATCAGGATCATCATTTTCATAATTAATTTCTTTAGATACAGAAAAAGAAAATATTCCATTTTCATCATCGATTTCATCTCTAGCCCATAATTTTCCATCTTGGGCATAGTTAATAGAGATCTCATAATTTTCTGTATCGTCTTCCTGATGACTTTTCGTTTTACTTGGTTCCTCTTGAACCTTTTCATTTCCGTCTCCCATTTTCTTTTTCTTTCGGGGATTTTTATCTTTAGAACCTATTGGCCTCCCCCGTTTCAATTGAACTTTAGGCTCATTAACCTTTTTCCCATCGATTTCCTCTCTAGGAATTTCAACTCTTGATGGTGCATTTACAGCGGGAATATGTGATTTTGTCACCCTTTTTGAATCTGTAAATGCATCTGGTAATTGATTTGCCAAATTTTGTAAATGTACAATTTTCTGAACTTCCAGCTCACGTTGATTCGTAGGGGGATCAAGATGCACCAAAGATGGTGTATTCCATGTAATCTCTTTTGGTACCTGTTTAATTCCTCTCCCTAACGCTGGAAATTCATCTTCATTAAAATGGCAATCAGCAAAACGTGCTGTAAACATATCACCAGTTTGTGGTTCAAGATAATTTATGATACTCGGTGATGCATAACCGACATATATTCCCAATCTCCTTTGTGGCCCCATTTTTGTTCTTTGCGGTGGGGCTATAGGAACATAAACCGCACATCCAAAAACACGGAGATGAGAAATGTTTGGTTCTTGACCAGATGTTAATTGTAAAGGGGAATATGTATTGTATGCACTTGGTCGTATTTGGACCAACGCTGCAGCATGCAATATAGCATGACCCCATATAGAAATTGGGAGTTTTGTTCTCAATATCAACGGTCTAGCAATGAGTTGTAACCGTTTAATCAAAGATTCAGCCATGCCATTTTGTGTATGAACATGAGGGACCGGATGTTCAACATCAATTCCCATTGACATACAATATTCATTAAAAGCTTGTGAAGTGAATTCACCAGCGTTATCAAGCCTTACTTTCTTTATGGCATAATCAGGAAATTGTGCTTTTAACCTGATTATTTGGGAAATGAATTTTGCGAAAGCCGTATTTTGTGTTGTCAAAAGACACACATATGACCATCTACTAGATGCGTCAATCATTACCATAAAATAACGAAATGGCCCGCATGAAGGGTGAATAGGTCCACATATATCACCATGTATTCTCTCTAAGAATATTGGTAATTCATTCCCGACTTTGGTTGGCGATGGCCTAATGATGAGTTTTCCTTGAGAACATGCATCACATGAAAACTCACCAGAACAATAAATTTTCTGGTTTTTTAACGGGTGGCCATTAGAATTTTGCACAATTTTTCGCATCATGATTGAACCAGGATGTCCAAGTCTCTCATGCCAAATCTTAAACGTATTAGTAAATTTTGAGTTTACTGTAACATACGATGCGAATACATTTATTTTTGTGCAATATAATCCAGAGGATAACATTGGTAACTCTTCCAATATATGTTTTTCCTCGGATTTGATGCAAAGATATTCAATGCCATTCTTATTCATAGTCTCTATATGATATCCATTTCTTCGGATATCTCTGAAACTTATCAAGTTTCGTTGAGACTTAGGGGAATATAATGCATCTTTTATTTCAAATTTTGTTCCTCTTGGCATTGAAAAATTGGCTTCGCCAAAGCCCATTATAATCTTTGCATTTCCAGATATAGTGCTCACGCCTTTAGCGGAGTCATTCATTTTGAGAGAGGAGAAATATTTTTTATCTCTAAATATTGAGTGCGTAGTAGCACTATCTGCTAGACACATTTCTTCATCCTCAATCTCAAAAGTTGACATTTTCTGGAGATAAAACATTCATAAAATATGCATTAATATATAACAAAGTCTTAGGAGATTTTAAAATATATTACAAAAATACTTTAAACACCAAAAGTTTTACAAGCATATTTTACATAAAGATTTTAATCGCATGATTTTCCACTCTCTTGATTGACGAGGAAATCTGCGATATCAAGATGAGTTTCATCATTGAGACCATGGTAGGAAGGTCCAGCTTCATTTGAGATGAGATTGGTCTCAACGTCTCTTTCTTTTTCTTTTTGAGACGCTTGATATAGATCGGCCAAATGCTTTGGTATACGACAAGTTTGGTACCAATGACCTTTCATGCCGCATCTGTAACAACTACTCTCATCTTTTTTCTTTATAACACGGCTGGCATCATTTACATGAAGATCGTTGTTGGCTTTGCCAGCGTTGAAGCTATTAGAATAGTGACCTTTTCCTCTACCTCGGCCACGACCTCCTCCACGCCCACGACCACGGCCACGGCCTCGACCGCGTCCGCGTCCTCGTCCTTGCCAATTATGATAACTGGATGAAGCAACATTCACTTCTGGAAGTGGAGCTGATCCAATTGGATGAGTTTGATGATTCAGCATCACTGTAACAACCCGTCCCGTGGACCCCACTAGCCTCACTGCTAGCCCGCTAGCCTCACTGCTAGCCCACTAGCCTCACTGCTAGCCGCCCAAACGGACCCCAAGCTGGCCCTGCAGGGCATCGATCCTAACCCATCACTGTGGAAATCCACATCCACCAGTAGGACATTGGTGTCCAGGCGGTTCCTCGAACCCTGGTCCCCACCCTGCACCAACAACCTACCAGGGATGTGGATTTCCACAGTGATGGGTTAGGATCGATGCCCTGCAGGGCCAGCTTGGGTCCGTTTGGGCGGCTAGCAGTGAGGCTAGCGGGCTAGCAGTGAGGCTAGTGGGTCCGCGGACGGGTTGTCACAATCACGAGTTGATTATTTTGTTCAGCAACAAGAAGAACATGCATTAACTCAGAAAATCGAGTGTATCCTTTGGTCCGGTATTGTTCTTGCAGGATTACATTTCCAGGATGAAAAGTTGAGAGCGTTTTTCGATCATATCATAATCGCTCACTTCTTCGCCACACAAAGCCATCCTGGAGGTGATTCCGAACATAGCGGAATTAAATTCACCAACACTTTTGTAATCCAAGAACCGGAGATTTAACCACTCATGTCTAGCCTTTGGTAAGATCACATATTTCTGGTGATCAAACCTATCTTTTAGTGATTGCCAAAGATCTACAGGATCTTCTTTCGTGATGTACTCGTTTTTCAGATTATCGTGGAGGTGGTGGCGTAAAAAACACCATGGCCTGGCCTTATCCTCATCTGACGTCGTTTTCGACGGATCGATGGTGCTTAAAATCCCATCCGATCTCAGATGCATTCGTGCATCCGATGCCCATGTCATATAATTTTTTCCAGATACATCAAGGGCAAGGATTTCGAGTCTGGCGAGATTTGACATAATTATCTACATGAATAATAAGCCCATTATTAATTTATTCATGAGATTTTGAGGAGGCAGAGCCTTCCATAATATAATATAAATCTTAACATATGATCGAGAAGGCAGAGCCTATCTTTCAGATCAAGAATGTAGATCTATATGATCAAGGAGGCAGAGCCTACCATTATGATCAAGGAGAAGACATAGTCTTTTTACTCCGTAAATATCTCATATATATATTCTTGAATTTAAAGGAATTTAAAGAAATTTTAAATATACAAATTCGACATAAATTAGATGTTATCTCAAAAGAGTGATCTGTATAGAAACGGTTGGATCGGTTGGAGCAGAGAGACGATCGTGCTGATAACGTAATATAAACTATAACTATAATACACCTATATGTGCATATAGTTTTCTATAAAATAAAAGAGGAAATATTAAAGAGAGGGAGAGTTAGGAGAAGCTACGAGAGAGTGGGGGAGAGTAAAAGCTTTGTATTATTATTGTGTCATCTTTTTATGTTGTACAATCCATATTTATAGGGGAATAAGGAAGTTATGAGTCACTTAATCAAAGGAGATAAACATGACATGTGTTAAAACATGTGTCATGTTTAGTGATGAATAATCACTTCTTTATAACAGGAATGTTGTAAGAAAGCCAACATTCTATGATTCTGATCTAAATTTTTATGAGGGCTCAATTCCTTCTAAAGTTCTAATGAAACTATCTTTTCTTTTTATTTATTTTTTTCTTTTTTTTTTGGGGAGGAGAAAAGTGATCAAGAGTGATATTGAGGGATATGAATATATGTATGGAACCTTCTTTATGTCATTTTTTTTGTGTGTGTGGCTAAATTGTAGATATTAAACAATTAAGATTACAATCAAAAGATTAGAAATCCATGCACATGGTTCGACGGAAGCATATAAGATAAAATGGTAATTAATCAAAATTTTGTGTCCAACTGCTTAACCAAGCAAGGAATTTTGCGGGAACAAAATATGGAGCGCTGTGAGGTCACAAGACTTCTCCTTCTTCTTCCTCTACACCGCGGAACAAATTATTTATAACTAAAACATTTAAATTATAAATTGTATTTATTAGTTAAATATGTTAAAAATTATATAATAATTATTAATTTTATAGTTTAAAGTTTAAACTATATAATACTACAATATAATATTTTTTACATACTCCCCGATGGGGGTTCTTTTCACCCTTAGATATGTCTATTCTCGGATACCGATGGTGTTAACAAAATAATAAAATAATGTTTTATCCGTTTAACACCAAATTAATAATATTTTAAATTTATATAAATATCGACAAAACCCGTCCTGCTATATAACTCTGTCCCGAGATATTTTAACTTGCACTATATAATCTTAATTTTTAATATTTATTGTTTTGTATTATAAATATTAGATTGAGTTGATATGTTATTTATTAAGGTTGTAACGATTTACATTTTATAAGATTGGCGCTTCTTATATTTATAATATTAATATTTTTAACATTTTATAAAGTTTAACTTTCTAAAAATATAAATATTTATAATATTTATACTTTTTATAAAATATAAATATTTAAATCTTTTAACTTTTTAAAAGTTTTAAATATTTATAATATTTAACTTTTAAAAATCTTAAAAATAAACTACCGGAATAAACCAAATAAAAGTTTTTAAGTTTGAATGTCTGATAAATCAAGCTTTCTACTCAATTGTATTATGAATCATTTTGGTCTGTTTTATAGTATGACTATGAACTATTGCCCAATTTTTTAGATGATGTGGGATATTGTGCCCGTATTTTTTTATTCATCTATTGAGTAATATATGTCTGTTTTTAAAAATTTGTATTACATCATATGCAGTAAAAAATCACAATTTTAATTAACTAAATGCATTATAGAATAATTCAAGATAATTTAAATATAAATTCAAATAAAAATGAAAGGGAATCATATATTTATGTTTGAACGAGGTAGAAAGATTTTTTTTATTTTTTAAAATCTTACTTATAATTAATTTTGAAATTTTTGGTAACTAATATTAAAGTCAATGCATTGAATGTAAAAAATTTCCAAAAATTATTTTTGAGCAAAAACTGCTGCAAAAATACTAGTATAGATTCACAACTAAGTTACGAGGAGCGACTTGTTGACTAAGGACATCTCCATTGGTCCTCTATTTTTGCCTCTATAATAGAGGAACTCTATAATAGAGGTGAGTTTTACTCCAATGGTCCTCTATTATCACATCTAAAATAGAGATTGCTATTTTTTCCTCTATTTATAGAGGAACCCTATTTTTTTTAATAAAGTTTTCTCTATAAATAGAGGAAAAAATAGCAATCTATATTTTATAAAAGACTATTGGAGGAAAACTCATCTCTATTATAAAGTTTCTGTATTATTATAGGGAAGAAAATAGAGAAAATTGGTCTAATGGGCCGTAGCCTAAATACTCTTTAATATCCGTCTGATTAACAAGGCCCAAAAGTAAAGGCTATTTAACCACGAGCCATCCAATTTTGGGGATCCCTACTATATATAATGACATCCCAAATTATTAATTTTAATTATCTGTCTATTTTTGCTAGGGTTTTTTTGTGTGTTTTTGCTAGGGTTTGTTTTGTTGAGGGATGAGTCTTCGATTTGCCCTGCAAAAGAGAAAGGCAAGAAGAGTGAGATTGTGATGATGAAGAACCAGAAGCGTGGATGCTAAACGAAGAAGAAGAAGAATCGTGAAAGAGGAGAAGTGGAGAAGAACAATGAAGTGTTATGGGTCTGTTGGTGTATGAGTGGTCAAGGCCCATGTCAAAGAAGAATTGTTAAAGGGTTTAGTTAAGACCCACTTGGTTGTAATGTTGTTTTATTAAGTTTTAACTAAGTTAGTTAAGTCTAAGTCTAGAGTTGGTACAAGTTGATGAGAACTGTTAAGAGTATAAGTTAGGACATTGACATGTAAGGTGTGTAGCCGAGCTAGTGGAGAGTTGTTAGTCTAGAGCTTTTGAGTAAACTATGTAAGTGTGGAAAACCTTGTTATAAGGGGGTGTATGTGGGAGTGTAAGTGATATGAGAAAAATGAATGAATGAGAGTTCTAAGAAAATTGAGTTCTTTGAGTGAAGAAAGAAAAGAAACAAACTTGAAATCAAAGCAAAAATCAACACTTTTCCGATCATGGAACCTCAATCGATGGATGTTGAGACGGCGACGGCGGAGGAGGAATCTGCCCCTCCTGTCACGAAGAAACCCAAAGTCGAAGAGGAAGAGGAAGAGGAAGACAATCATGAAAATTCTGACAGTGACGACGACGGCTTAATGGTTATTAACAATATAAGGTTGAGAGTCGTGCGAGAAGAGGAACGGGAGTGGGATGTGGACAGCTTCGATGGTCGCGAATACGAATCAGACCCCGAAGTTCGTAAGCTGTTCGCCGACGAGAAGGATTATGAAGAATACCGTCTTGACAAGATCGAGATGCTCGAGAGTAAGGTAAACTGTAGTTTTGTTTGTTTCTTTGTATATATTTCAACGAGATTTTCGTAGAATACAATTTTTGCCACAAAAAAAAGGAGATGATGAAATTATTCTTTGTTGTTTTACTTTCTTTCAGGGGTTTATACCAGATTTCACGAACGGAATCTACGATTATGGTAATCTGGACGAACCATGTGGTGAAAACAAGACTATTAAAGATGACCTGACAGATTTGGCTTCCTTGTGCATTAATAAACTCAACGAGGACAAGGTCAGTGACTGAGTATGAATGATCGTCATATGTGAATTAAATCTATATATATGTGTATATTTATGGAACTCACTACTACATAAATATATATATTTGATAGGGAACGTGTGTGAAATTGGAGGAGATTGTGGGAGCTACTGTAAGTGGGGGATTTCGAATGAAGGTTTATATAACGTTTATGGCTCGGGAGGATGAGAAGGGGCCTCTTGTTGAGTATCAAGCCAAGGCGTTGAGGTATTGTGCACATCGTCAACCTTCCGTTCCTATACTCTGCCGACCAAGCCCCAAACCCAACGCAGACATGTAATATATTTATTTGCTTTTTTGTGCAAGTGGTGATGTGGAGAGAGAAAAACTGAATAATATATTATTTTAATTTTGAGTATATTTAAATTTGCAGACTCAGGCTCTTGTAAGTTGAGGCGGGAGCTTGTCAAGATGATGAAGACATATTGAAGTTAGGCTCGATCTCTAGTTTGTCTCAATGTTGGCCGAAATTTGGGAGTTATATCTATGGAGTTTAGTGTTTAGTACTATATGTATCTTATTATTTTGGATTTTGAATCTGGTGACTTTGGTTGTTACAGTAGCGAGAGAGGGATGACGAGAGAGAGGTTTTACGAGTGGGAGATAGTGAGAGAGGGATGAGGAGACAGAGGTTTTGGGACGACTCGACCTAAGATGATCGATACTAGGATGTTGCTCCTGAGAAGTTTATAACATCAAATTATCAGATATAAGAATTAGAGAATAATTAAATAGATTTTGTATTGACTTACTTTTATGTAGGATGATGATATTTATGAATTTTGCTAATTTTTTTTTTTTTTTGTGTTAACGTACATATAACTTGTAGACAAGTATAAGTAAACTTTAAGGATACCTCTAATCATAACCATGGTTTTACAAAATAAATCATTCCACTTCATCAAAACTGTCCTAATTAGACCCTCTCCACTAGAATAAAATAAAATTTGTTATTATTTTTTAAGCGTAATTACTTTTCTGAAGTCATAAATTTATCATAAATATAAAAAAGTACATAAAATTTCATCACCAAGTTAGTGACGATTTTGTGACGATATAACATTATAGGGAGATATGTGACAGATTACACGTTGCATTGATTTAGCGACGATTATTGGGAGTCGTTAACTTTGTGAATTTTTAGTGACAAAATATGTGTCTATGTTGTGTGTTGAAATATTCCATTACTAATTCGTCGTAGCCATAGTGAAAGATTAGCAACGTTCTCTTTGCGTTGATTTAGCGATGATATTTATAAGACACAAACGTTGCGACAAATTAGTGACGATTATGTCTTTGTGTAAAGCTAGTAAAAACGACTTTTTGTCGTCACTAAGTCGTTGTTATAGCTTGTTTGTGACTTTTAATGACGAATTTGGCCGTTACTAAAACCATGTTTTTTTATAGTGAATAAATTTTACAATTTTGGCAGAAGTTGACAATAAAAATTCCCAGTGGCGAAATAAATAACCTTTAAATATATATACTTATAATATAGATTTTTATAGGAAAGGTGGTACCTCCGGTTCCATTATAGAATGTATAACCTTGGCTTGGTACTCAACAAGAGGCCCATCACGATACTCACAAGCCATGAACGTGATGTACAACTGTCAACTTCCATTAGCTTGTAACTCTCACAAAATTTACCAATTCCAAAGTCGTTCTGTTAAAGATATGTATAAAAACTCAAAGATTATTCAAAACCAAAAATCATATCTAAACGGTAAGAAATTTCGACCTTTATTAATTACCTTGGTCTCGTTGAATTTCATAATACACACACTAGCAAGATCTGCAATTAAGTCCCTCTCACCATTCTTCCTCTCTATATAAAGGTCGTAGATTCCGACAGAAGGATCAGGAAGAAAACCCCATATAACTAACGAGACCATTCTTCCTCCTCCACCCGACTTGTGTCTCACCTGAAACAATACCAAAATATTAAATACATTTTATTTCTGATCAAAATTAGTTTAAACCAATTAGGCATAAAAAAAAATATCTTTGCAGTTAAAGAAACCAATGAAACTGAACGATATCTTCTTCGTCAAGTAAGCGAATAGGTTTCAACATATCTGCATTTATATAGAGAAAGGAAAGAAACTGCAGTTATATAGAGAAAGGAAAGAAAGCCTTAAGCCTGTTATTGTAGTATATGTCTTAATATTGCTGGTTGGGAGATAACTTACGAATCCTGGGATTGATTTTAAATTCGAGACAATCAAAGCTATCGACGTCCCACTTCGGTTCTTTTGAAACGTATCTATACTGAACCCACTCGCTGTCCGTGCCGAAATCCATATCGATGTCGCTGGCTCGCTGCTATCTTCGTCTTCCGATCCTCCTCGTCGACCTTTTGCTTTTTGATACGCAAAGAAGAGTCAACATCCTCCTCCAACGCCAATAACTCCTTCGTCAAACCTCGTTTCGCCATATTCATCGCTTAGTATTGTAGCCATTGTAGAGAAACGAAGAAACCCTAGAACAAACCGAGCTAGTTGGGAATTCCTTAAATAAACTGAAATTATAAGGCCTTGTTTGGTAAAAGTGTAACAAGAAGTTACCGTTATGCCCTCAATTTTCATATTCAGATAAACTGAAATTAGAGGCCTTTTGGCGACGTCGTCTCATTAATAAATCAAACCTGGCTCACTAGACGACCGAACGTTTTAGTAAATATACTAGATTAGGACCCGTGCTCTAGCATGGGTTGAAGTTCTTTTTATTTATATATATAATATATGATTTCAAAGATCACAATTAATGCTAGATTAGAACCTTAAAAACTTTTAAAATCAATCATATAAATTATATTTTATTTTAAAATTATAATATAATAAAAGAAATTTTAACCCGTGCTCTAGCACGGTCCTAATCTAGCATTAAGGTTTAATTTTTAATTTCTAAATACGATCCCGAAGATCACGATTAATCTTGTTAAATTAGTGAGATTTGATTCTTTTTTATTATTGAGTGTATATTTTTATCCCTTTAATAACTTTTTTTATTGATGTGATTTATGAATAAAATCTTTGAAAAATAAATTGGTAATATTGTGATTTTAGATATTTAGAACCATATATGTGATTTTCCGAAAATAATACTAAAACAATGTTGTGTACTTCCGTTTTATTATAAAGGGGATACAGTGAGATTTATATCATATATTTTGATTCAAATAGAATATTTGTATGATGATCCGATCAATCAGACTTATGATCACTTACTTTACATTGTCCTCGTCACGCATCTTTATTATTCCAGTTTTTACCCGCTGGTGCTTCAAAACTACCAAAATCGCACGTATAGATACCGTAGAGAGTAATCGCAAGAACGCCAAGCAACAGGAATTGTTTCATAATATGCTAGTTTTGATAAATGGACATGCTACTACAGCCTTGTGGTGCACGAGAGAAACATGTTATCATACGCAAGATTTATTCCTTAGTAAACAACAACTCTGACAAGTTTCAGCCACCGTCGCCGTATCCGTTATTAATAACTTCAACATATTTTAGATTACTACGTACAAACTATCAAAACTATATATGTAGTTCGTTTTGTTTCATTATAGCAAGCGTTTGGTAATCCTTTGTATCAATCGTTCCGCCAAACAACAAAACTTTGCCTCCACAAGTTATCTTTTCTAGACAAGAAACCACTGTCAAATGAGACCTATCTAGTACTAAGATTAGTTACTAAAAGGAGAAGCACAAGGTTAAATGGATCACTCCATCGTATCTTTGTCTTCACTAGCCAAAAAGGAGCTTTGAATGTGAGAGCTGTTCTTATTTTACCGGAGGGGTTTGAATTAGCCCCCCCCGATCGTATTTCACCCGAGATGAAAGAAAAGATGGGAGATCTGTCTTTTCAGAATTATCGCCCCAATAAAAAAAATATTCTTGTGATAGGTCCTGTTCCTGGTCAAAAATATAGTGAAATAACCTTTCCTATTCTTGCTCCGGACCCTGCTACTAATAAAGATGTTCACTTCTTAAAATATCCTATATACGTAGGTGGAAACAGGGGAAGGGGTCAGATTTATCCTGATGGTAGCAAAAGTAACAATACAGTTTATAATGCTACGGCAGGAGGGATAATAAGCAAAATTTTACGAAAAGAAAAAGGGGGATACGAAATAACCATAGTGGATGCATCAAATGGACGCGAAGTGATTGATATTATCCCTCGAGGCCTAGAACTTCTTGTTTCCGAGGGCGAATCCATTAAACTCGATCAACCATTAACGAGTAATCCTAATGTGGGTGGATTTGGTCAGGGGGATGCGGAAATCGTACTTCAAGATACATTACGTGTCCAAGGCCTTTTGTTCTTCTTAGGATCGGTTGTTTTGGCACAAATCTTTTTGGTTCTTAAAAAGAAACAGTTTGAGAAGGTTCAATTATCCGAAATGAATTTTTAGATCTGTCTATTTAGCTTTATCAAATTCGTAAAAAAGAACAAAAAAATTATGAAAAGCCTTTTGCCTCTTTTTAGATTTGCTATTCTAGATGTCAGAAATTACTTGTATCATAGTCCTAATACTAGTATGTATATTGAGAAGAATTAACTTTACCCCCCCCCCTTTATTTATTTTTCAATAAAAATTTGAAAAACGAAAAGAGGTGTGATGTAACTCTGTCGTTATTGACCAATTGAAATTGATAGAATGTATGAATAATCAAGAGTTTTTTTTCTAGTCGAATGGCAAAATTTGACTAGATACTAAAATCAGATAAGGAACGCACGCGCCGAAAAAAAAGGGAACCATAAATCGGCGAAACAACAAGTTTTAGGGACTATAGGGAGTATTTTTTATCTTGCTAGTCTTCGACACAAGAAAAGGAATTTTAGACATCCTTTTCTTGTGTCCATCTTGTCCGTCTTGATTCAATGGAGTGAAGACAAAGATGCGATGGAGTGATCCATTTAACTTTGTGCTTAGTACTAGATAATAAATATTTATGTTATACATATGGACTACTGAGTGGAGTACTCATGCATTAATATTTATGTTATATTTCATTTTAAATCCAATCTACGTGTATTTATATATACATTTTTCAAGTACATTTAGCAAATAAATTCTAAAGTTGTCAATTATTTACAAGACTGTCATTGCCATTAATTATTAATTTATTTTTCATTTAATTAATAAATATTAAGTTTATATTTTTGAAAACAAGATTTCTCATTCTAAATAAATTTCCAAAACAATTGGAACCACTCCCTTTAACATTAAGTATTAATTTTATAACTGATTTAATTAATACTAAGTTTCCAATTTTACAAAACAATATTTTCTTCATACACAAATTTCATAAACAATCGGTCTAACCAATAAACGAAATGATTTTCGATCTTGGAGGAGGATCCGTGACCGAGATTTTTGATCTCAACGCATTGATTTCCCCCTAAAATAAATGTTCAAAATCAAATATAAAATATATCATTCAAAAAAATCAACGGTATAATTTTAAAAGGTAACAAACCTATTTACCATTCAATTTGATATCTTATTCAAAAATAATAATAAAATATAAAATATATTGCTTGCTCACAGTTTCTTTTTTGTTTTATATTACGTATTTAAAAATAATTTTTACTTTCACGGGTTTCTTATGATGAGTTTTTGAGAATTAAAAATCTTTGAATATATTGCCTGATCCGCCTAGCCTGGCGGGTTTGGAATATATAACCAACACTAAAACTATTAGTTTATCTCATATATACTATAGAGTTGTAATCATAGTTTTGAAAAATTAACTTATAAATTATTTAGTATATGAATTACAAAATATTACACATACTATAACACATTCTTAAGATTCCAAAAAAAATATACACATAAAAATATACACTAACATACTATATAGACATATCTGTTTAATTCTAGAGAACAAAACAAATCTAGAATTTTATATTCTATATAATAACAAATTTAATGTAATTAGATTATAAAACGTAAGAAGAAGAAAAAAAATTCTAAACAAAATTCTAAATTAATTAGAAAAAGTTAATTAATTGAAAATTTAAAAACTAAATAAATTAAAAATTATTGTTTAAAATACAATAATTTATAAATTAGTCCCGCGATGTACCGCGGGTGAAATCCTAGTATTTCATAAAAACTTAGAAAGAAGAAAGGAGATTTTAGATGTCTAAATAAACTTTTGTTCAAATTTTGTTTTAAAAAATGTCTAAATCAACTAAGTTTCACCGCGCGCAAATTAAACAAAGTTAAATGTTCAAGTTCTTTATCATGATCTAGAATCTAGATTAAGTCGAAGCAATATGTAGTAAAACTATAGACAGTATAAAAATCATTAAAACTAAATATAGGTTATATTTCCAAAAAGAGCGACTCAGCTTGACTGGTTCAAACGCTGCGGTTGCGGTTGCGATTGCGGGAGATTGCGGAAGCGGGCGATTGCGGTTTCAAGCGTTATTAAGCGTTTTGAACGACTGGTTTAGCGGTTTAAAATTGGTGCGTTTGCGGGAGGTTTACGACTGGTTGACCAGCGGGTGCAATAGCGGTTGGAACATAAATAAATGTGATATATAATTATATAAATGTTTTAAAATATCAAAACTTTATTAAACTTGATTTATAATTAAAATTCATTAAAAATACTAAAATAATTATTTAAAAAACAAATAAATTTCATAGTGAAATACTTATTACTTTATGCATTTGACTTTTTATCAAAAATTTAATCAAGTAATTTGATAAATGACTAAACATATGCTTTAGATCGTAGATCTTCTTTCTTAAATCTCACACATTCAATAAGTTCTGTGGGGCAGTATTTGCATCGGTAGTATTGATCAAGCGAGAGTTGAGAAGAGACACTCGTGATTTGGTTTTATATTTTTCACAAATAATCTTATTTTTTAAAATTTCTGATGAAATGTTATATTTATTTAGATTTTTTTGAACTTATGTGTGATGTGCCATTAAATTTACATCAAGTTTTCCGGATTATTGTTAATTGAAATCTTATTTTCTTCCAATTGTTTATTTTTAATATTCTCAATTGTATCCGTAGTTCATTTTCTCCCATCCTTAATGAATAAAATAGTTAGATAAATGATATATATATAAAATATTTCATTATCATTGATTTGTTTCAAGTTTTTTCAAAAAAAACAAAAAAAATTTCCAAACGCAAACGCCCGCAACCGCAAACGTTTGCAGGAAGCAGCTTTTGGAATTCAGTGGTTGGAAGCGATTGGGAGTGGCTGGAAGCGATTGGAAGCGGTTTGTGTGATTGGCAACAATCGCTAGCAACCGCTACCACTCGCAAACGCAGCGTTTGCGGGAGGTAGCGGGAGAACCAGTCGACACCTTAATCAACAAGCGATATGAGAAGTAAAGACAACACAATAATCTTTAATCCGGAATAAATGGTTCTTTGGTCCGAGTCAGTGATGTAGTTCATGCCACATGCGCCGTTCAATGAATAATATTCATGCCATGACCCATTGATACAAAAAAAAAAAAAAAAAAAAAAAAAAAACAACAACAACATAATTGCAGCTGTGACTAAAACAACAACATAATTGCAACATAATTACTTTCTTTTTTTGTCCGAATGGATTTCAAAATTTATTATCTTTTTATTTGTTAAATTCAACCAGAGTTTTTTTTTTCTCTCTCGAAACGATCCAAATAATGATTGTTGGAATTGTAATAGCTAGTATTATATATTATTGATTTGAAAGGTAAGTTTTAGAAATTAAGGAACCTAAATTACTTTTCTATCACTTCTTTTCGGTTAGAATACATGTATTGAGAGAGAAGAATGTGATTGGACATAAAATGGGTATTAAATACATCTGTATCAGTGATAGATGTCACTATCAGTAAATGAAGATGGTAAAATTGATTTTACTTTTAGGGGTCAGAGGGAAACATGATCTTTTTCTTTTTGATCAGCGACTGAACGGTGATGGTTTGAGACAAAACGAAGAGAATACGATGAACTTATTATGATGTGTTTGTAATAACAAAGCTGAAATCCTTTTTTAGTTTTTTCACACACAAGAAAAATCCCATGGTTTTTAGTACAACTTAACAAGACCAGGAGATAAAAATATCTACTGTATAACCTAACCTAGGCGGCAAAAGGAGAACATTCTTCTAAACCCTAAAACCAAATTTTAATTTATTAAAATCACCTTTTCTCGCTCGTTTCCACGTTTTTTTGGCATATTTAAAAAAATGAGCATTTCAAATAACGAAACGAGTCGGGTAGAATCGAGTCGGGTCGGGTCAGAACAAAATTGCAGAGGAGGGAGATTCGCGGTTGGCTTGAACGTGTACCTAGAGAGTCATGATCAGCTTTGAATACTGATCTCGAATGTAATGCTTGTTCTACGAGAAGAAACTTGCTTGCACTATATTAGTCTTGAGTAGCTTCGTGTTTTGGTCTTAGTAAAGATATGTGTATGTTATTTGATTCGGGTGCAAGAGATTGATGATGAAATCAGAAGCAGTATGTTGTGAAAGTCTTGAGTCTGATACTTTCACCCGTGTACAGAGATGTTTGAAAGGAAGCAACGTCTGTCAAAATTATTTGGTGATCCGAGAACAATCACTGTTATCTTCCATTTTTTTATAGCCTATTTGTCATGAGAAAAAACAGCAATATTAGTTAGTTAGTGGATTAATGTTGTCATACAGAAATAATATGTTAGTATAAGGTTTTTTTTTTTTTTGACAATCCTTAGTATAAGGTATTACATGATATGTTATGTATATTTAAATTCCGCACATAAATCCTTAATAATTTTGACTCCAATAGTGGGAAAATGTTTTCAGCATAAAACGTTTATGGAAGGGATATAAGCTTATAAAAATGTGAGGGGTAAACATTAGGTAAACATATAGTAATTTTTTAAAAAATTATCATTTTATTTTTATTCCTACATATGTTCCATGTTACTACTCTCTTAAATGCATTTTGCCATTTTGGTTCAAATCCTCATGTTTTTTTTTTTTTTTTTCTTTTGGTAGGACTCAACATCCTCATGTTAGTCACACACTAAACTACTAAAAAATAAGATCGAGAAGACTTGACTATTCCAACGTACGTGTGAGGAAATATTAGTATACTGATACAGATCTGCCTTTATGAGAGAACGCTCATGAACCACTAATTTTACTAACCAAAACAGAAAGCTTTTCGGAAGAGTCAATCTAGTTACCAATTTTTATATTTATTCTTGTTCAGTTGTTCTTGTGGTCTCCATTACATGTTCAAAGGTAACACACATCTCTTATATATTAATTAAGGAAAATTTTGACAAAAAAAAACTGAGGTGTCAGCATTACAGAGCTCAGGATACTCTTTCTTTTATTTGTCATCAGTTTTTAAAAATATTTACATTTATTTACCATTGTATTTTTCCAAAAATACAATTAAAACCCAAAATTAAATTTTTATATTATCTTTCTAACTTAATTATATCCTTTAATTATATTTTCATAAAATCTTTAAAATGAATTTTAAGAATCCTTTGTTCATATGATATAAATCATATAATAATATAAGATTGATATTATAATAACTCTCACGGGTTAAATTTTAATTATTATACAATTTTTTTATAGATATATACTACACAATCGAATTTTAAATATTTCAATTACCCATAAATATAATAGATTTTGTAAATAAAAATTACAATAAAAACAGTAAATAATTATTTTATACCGCACTATGTGCGGGTTGTTACCTAGTATATATATATCTATACTAGTATTTTTGCAGCAGTTTTTACTCCAAAATACTATATGGAAAGTTTTTTCATTAAATGCCATTTAATTCTATCATTTCTATTCATTCATTCGATGGGCCATTATTTGATATATCCATGGATCAACTTATTTAAAGGGCCTTCGATTTTATTTAAAAAGGCCTTGAAGTTTTGTTTGAGCCTATTCCTGTTTTTCTTACAAGACTAACAACCTATTACATCTAAACAGCAAGACTTAACGCATGATATACGATTGCTATATTTATGACGCAAATGAATGCCTAAACCTGGCAAGTTAAAACAATTGACATCTAAACATTCAATTAAATTCATGATATACGATCTCCTCAATTTTGACCCAATCGATATCCTAGACCAAAGGCCAATTATTAGAATAAATGCTATATAACTTACCTCAAAATTAGGAGGCTGTATATACATTATTATTAGGTTCCTTTATAAGACTTTATATAAAATATTTGAAGGACATAATAAGGAAGAAATTTTTCAAAGCCTTCCTTATTACATCAACATAATCAACATAAACTAATGTTCTCAACCGATCTTCTCCTTGGTCACCAAGAATTACATTAATACTTCCTTTAACAGTAAACTCCACACAACAATATAAAGGAAAATACTTAGGTTCACTCCTAGGATGAACCTTCTTGTTCACTACTTCCTTTTCAACCAATCAGAATCTTCTATACATTATTTTATTTTAAAAAATAAATCAAAATTAAATTAAAAAGTAAAACAGATTAAGGAAACAAATTATGTATAATTCTTTTTAAGAAAAGTTAAATATTGGCTTGGTTTATATTTTACAATTAAAATAAAATGATGTATCAGTTTGGCTTTACAAATAAGGTGATTAGGGTTTAGATTTTACAATTCAAACAAAATTATATGTCGGTTTGGGTTTACAAATGAAATGGTTAGGGTTTAGATTTTATAATTAAAACGAAATTATATGTCGGTTTTGGTTTACAAACGAAGTGGTTAGGGTTTAGATTTTACAATTAAAACGAAATTATATGTCGGTTTGGGTTTACAAATGAGATGGTTAGGGTTTAGATTTTATAATTAGAATGAAATTATATGTCGGTTTGGGTTTACAAATGAGATGGTTAGGGTTTAGATTTTACAATTAGAATAAAATTATATGTCGGTTTGGATTTACAAATGAGATGGTTAAGGTTTAGATTTTACAATTAGAATGAAATTATATATCGGTTTGGGTTTATAAATAAGCGGTTTAAGTTTTTAATTTTACAGATTTTGTTTCCTTATTTTGTAAGAAGGTGAATAAATAGGTTTTTAAATGTATTATGACATGTCAGATTCTCATTGGCTAAAATAACGAGAGAACAAAAGGGTTCACCTTAGGAGTGAACCTAAGAATTGTTCCAATATAAATAATTCTTGGCCGATTGAGAACTAACCTCAGATCTTACCACAGCAAAAACACATATATCTTACCAACATTATTTAATTCGTCTATTCAATGGCAGCTTCATTTCATTTTCTCCAATAACTGTGTTCTTACAAATCTTCATGGAGGATCCAAGTCAAGATCTTGCATTGATGGCGCCAATACACTGTCCAAACCGGAGAAACCTTAGAGATGGTGTTTGCGGATACACAGGTCATTACTTTACATAATAACTTTTAAAGATAATTTTTATGGTATACGTCTAACCCTGCTACGTTTCATATATATATATATATATCTTAGGGTGTAAAAATACATGCAAGCGTGAAGAAGGATTTAGTTCCACGTTTTGCTCCTCAGCTTGGAGTTGGTGAGTGGAGGTTTGTAGAAACCTTCGGCCTTACTCATGCAACTGGTCAGTTTCGCCCAACCATTCATTTGTACAAGATTGGTTTCCAAACTAGCACGGTTGTCTCACGTTGTGAAGATGTATCTGCATCCAACTACTTGGGTCTTGCTAAGTTTGAGCCAATTTTGAATGGGGAGATTAATCCCTGTATTTTAGTTGGTAAGTCTAAATTTTATTAACAAATATATGATCAGTTACGCGTAAGTTTGTGCTACTATTAGGGAACTATAATTTAATTTTGTAGATGCAATCGGCCAAGTTGTTAACATAGGAGAACTGGAGGAAAAAGAAACTAATAACAAGCCAAATCATAAGCTCGATTTCGAGTTGAGATGAAAAGTAAGTTGTGTTGGAAAAAATGATTGGAAAGTAACGGCTTGGTTGTTAAAAACTTTTATTTATTTCGTAACTCACTTTTTATATAGGGATGTAAGGCTACCTTGCACATTATGGGGTTCACTTGCCGAACAAGTTTTTAGGACTTGCCAGGAAGCTGATGGAGCAACAGTGATATGTGTGATCAGATTTGCGAAAGTCAAAAAACTATAAATAATTTATAAGACCACCATTAGTGGGAGGAACGGAAAACGTTACTCAAAAAAATAAAAAGAATTATTTTTAGTACAGATTTTATTTTTTTATTTATTTTTTAATATATGATCCAGTAAATAAGTGACACTTGTCTTATTTTTTATGAGTATCGATTCTCAGATTGCTCTAAGAAGAATCGATTCTTCTACTTTTTCCTTCTCTCTCTTCCTTTTATTATTTTTTATTAAGAGTATTTGTAAGAGCAATCATCAGTAATGATGCTCTAACGTACATGTTGATGGAGCAACAACAACATATTAGCAGTTTATTGAGTATGTGACTTACACATAGTAAAAGTACATATTAATAAATAATTTTATAAAAAAAGGAAATAGGATACGTTTGAAATAACAAACAGATTTATTATCTTTGATATGTTTTAAGAAAAAAATGGTCTTTAGCTTGACAGAATTTATGCAAAAAATTGTGTATATTATTAGATAAATATATACATAAAATAACATAATATTATTCACTTATACACATATTAATTCAATATCGTTACCATATATAAAATTTTTAAAAATAAAAAGACAACAAACTTAGACACAAATTATATTATAATAGTATAATGACTATATTTTAAAAAATAAAATAAAAATTTGTCTCGCGGTGTACCGCGGGTCCTGATCTAGTTTCGTTATATATAATTGTAACATTAATTAACTAAGACAGATCCAGAACCAGAAGGTTTTCTCTCAACAAAGCATATGGTACAATCAGTCCTCTGTCAAGATTCCAAAATAGCCATCTATAACGGTCTCTACTCTAGGCACTGATTGACTTCTTTTTACCAGCCACGAGGCCCACGACGGTTCGGGATGTGTTGGTAATGATAAGTAGCAAATGTTTCCTCTTTCTATAATTATAGGCTACCATTTAGCCCCCGTTCTGGAAGGTGTGGTTGGCCACACTGCTCATAATAGCCTTCTTACTTTTTGTATCAGCCATCTTACTATAAAATAAATTTATAGAACCGTCACCCGACAACGCACCAACATTTCATTTCTTACTTTGGTACATATATTAATGTTAAAAGATACTAGTATATAGCAAGGAAAGAAGAAAAAAACATGAATCAAGTGTCTTATTGAGTTATTTCATAGATATAAGATTATTTATAAAGTCAAACATATCTTCAGTTAAAAAGGAAAAAGATACTAGATTATTGTCAAAAAAAAAAAAAAGGAAAAAGATAGATAACAGAACAAATGTCACAAATACAAAAAAATATCATTCTTCGACAAAACGACTTTAAAAAGAAAAAATATATTCTGAAATTAATTTTGCGGAAAAATTATTAGGTTTTTTTTTTTAATTATTGGTCAAAATAACTAATTTGGTTAAGAAAGAGAGAGAGAGAGGTACGTATGTATTGTCTCATGCATCTCTCTATACATATACTATGTCAAACAGGGTGTAGGAGAGAGAACTAATTATCAAGTCTTCTATGGGTACAGAATGATAATACCCCTTAAATAAAAGATTTTGGAGAATCTTGTGAAAACGAGATGACAAGATTTAGATGAATAAAGGAATAACATAGGGTATTTTGGTTTGAAACATCGCTTCTTTAATTTGATATGGGGTTATTGTCTTTTCAGTATAAGAAGAGGTTGGTCATTTGAATCCAATAATAGATCAATACTAGGCCAGTTTGCGCTGGTGCGATATATAAAGGTTGTGCTAATATATATGCGCTTCCTTGTAAACAACGTAGTATTATTAATTTATTTGATAAATGAGACAAAAAGAGCTATATTGTATTTTAGAGTACTGTCGTTTCTCTATAAATAAATCTTACATATGTTATCATGAGACTACCCCTGTTGCTTAGCTTTCTCAGGGTTTTTACCTGATTACAAAAAACGACATTTGTTTTGGTAGTTTGGATCGCAGCGGGTAAAAACAAGATTAGCAGTTACCCACCACCCTAACCAATTAAACTACCAAAATCGTAGATACCGCAGAATGTAATCCCACGAAAGCTAAGCAACAGGAATTGTACGTATCTGACAAGTTTATTTCCACCACCGTCACCGTAAGTCCGTAACTAATACAGTAATACTTGACATATGTTAGATTACTACGAGCTATCTAAACACAAGTCAAAGAGATCTCCAAACACATATTACTTGGACTGAATCTGTTCATTCATACTACCAAATTAAACACCAATTCCATACAAGAGTGTTACTATTTCGCTTGAAAAATAAAACGCATCTCAGAATCGAATGAGATCATCGTTCTTGGAAGAAGACTGTTCCTTTTTCGGGTCATGAACAGCATTAGTCGAAGAGTCACCGCCGCTTTTCTTACCGAATATCATCTCATCAAGATCATCCATCATGTCATCCCCACTAGGCCACTACCACCTCCATGGAATCCACCACGGACACCAGATGATTTTCTAACCAGAGATTCTTCTTTTCCATGAACCGGATAGTCTTCGGGCTCTTCAGCAACAGGAATCATGGCTGGTTCGTGTGCGGTTAGCGGAGCAGAGGGTTTGTTCATCTCCTCATACTTTGGACAGTGGTTTGAGACTGACGACATTGTTGTACAAGTGTTGTTGTCAAGTCATCCTACAAATTACGGAGATAATGAAAATATATCGCTCGTTATCTATGTTTATATTAGATAATAGGAAATTATGCCTATTAATTCCGAGTTGATTTACCTGTAAAGCATAATGTTGAGAAGAAGAGGACAGAACCGTGGAAAGAAGTTCAATGCTGTTTCTTGCTATGTCGAAAGCTTCCTTTGTCTGCTCAGCGGTAAAGCTTCTTACAGGAGCATCTTACTGAACATGTTCAGGCTCATGCACATGCCGAGGAAGATCCGCATTTACTTCTGGTGCTGGAGTTGACCGAGCAGGAGTAAAAATAGGTGCTAAGCTCTCGTTGTCTCGTCCAGGGAAGCGAATACCTCTTGCTTTCAAGCTCTGTGGTATAGCAACAAAAATATAAGACAAAAACATTAAGACCTGATCATAATGAATTCTGACATCAGATTCTCACAGCTTTTCATTTTTCAATCAGTTCCTGCAACAAGCTAGTCGATTGAGCCAATTCAATGAAACAATAGTCATTCATCTGTTTTATACAAAAGTCCTATGCTTTATCTGTTTTATACAACTTCAACTCAGCACGAGATGGAAATGAATTAAGATAGTGTAATAAAATAGTGTAAATGAAACCTGTATGGTAGAGTTCAGTGCCGTAGCATTAGTTGGTACCAGGTCATAGTTACCTTATAAGTTTCTTCGAATACTGGTAGGTAGCGGAGTTCACTGGTCGATTCTCCCCTTCAATCAGTATCAAAGCTTTGTTGCGATTATTCACAACTGTCTGTGGATCCTCAATCAGCTTTACCATTTCATCAAGGACTCTTTCTGCTGCCACCTCTGAAAAAGCCTTCTCACAGTTCTTAACACATGTCTCGAGCAAAACCAAGGCAAGGTATTGAATTCTCGGCTGCTTCATCATTATCCTCTTCTTTATTCCACGGATCAACTCAATGCTATTAATTGTCTCTTGGTTTATCATATCACATATTTCCAAATTCATATCCCAGTCAGGTTCCTCAAGATTCTCCGTAGTAGCATCCTCCACTATTTTATCGGTCGGGTGTGGACCTTGAAAAAGTTCCTTCACTTTGAAGCTCATTGAGCTCACACCAGCACTGATCTTGTTGCTCACTCCCGAACCTCCGATCTTCAGGCGCTCATCAAATGCGGTAACTTTGTCCATAAGATTGTCACTCATCTTTGCTGATACTCAAACCTGTAAAGAAAAGTTAGAAAACATGTCAGCCTAGTCATGCCCAAGAAGCTGGAACTGTAGACACAGAACACTACAGAAAATAGGCTGAAACATCAACTTATTCAAATATGCACAATTAATACTAAACAAAAACGAGCAAAAAGGAGCTGCTTGTTGTATGCTCATACAAAGGAGCCGTCAGAATCCAAACATGAATCTGCATAGCTCACCTACAGTATTCATTTGCAAGGGATCACAACTAACAGTCAGAAAACACTTAAGAATTCTGCAGAGATTCACCCAAATACACAAAAAGGTCCAAATCTGAGAATCAAGGAATGTACTACGTAATAAAGGAAGAATTACGAACCTAAGTTAGGCATCTATTTCAAGCTTATAGCTAGGGAAGGAAATAAGCATATCCATTTTCCAGAGAAGAATCATGTCTAAGTTCGCACTAAGATGTATAGGCATGTTTAAACTACTGCTAAGTACTGAAACCTAAAAATTCCAAGATCAATGGAAGATAACAGTGATTGTTCTCAGATCACCAAATAATTTTGACAGACGTTGCTTCCTTTCAAACATCTCTGTACACGGGTGAAAGTATCAGACTCAAGACTTTCACAACATACTGCTTCTGATTTCATCATCAATCTCTTGCACCCGAATCAAATAACATACACATATCTTTACTAAGACCAAAAAACGAAGCTACTCAAGACTAATATAGTGCAAGCAAGTTTCTTCTCGTAGAACAAGCATTACATTCGAGATCAGTATTCAAAGCTGATCATGACTCTCTAGGTACACGTTCAAGCCAACCGCGAATCTCCCTCCTCTGCAGATATTGAATCCGATGGTGGTTGTGCAGTAGCTACAGAAGATAGTTGATAGCTCACGGTAAATAAACCAAAACATGCCGAAGAAATGATTTGAAAATAGTAGAAGAAAGTAACAACAAAAACAGACACGTAACTGCTTTCGCCTGGGGTCTCACTCTCACTCGTGGTCGTTATTGTCTCTGATGGTTCATCAATTGTTTCCATGTCAATAGTCATTGTGTCATCAACATCTGCTTCTTCTACCTCTGTCATTATCTCATCCTTATCGCCTCCCATTGCTTCAACAATTCCATTTGGTGGCCAGTTTGCAGCATCCGTTTTTGTGTCTGTGGTTGCTGCATTTGGATCCTCAGTGGTTTGTGATTGTGGGTCTTTACTGATGGCTAACATAGAAGTAACCAACAGATTTTGCAAATTGTCCACAAGATTAATGAAGAAATGTGTATTTCAAGTATAAAATCGAATCACAAGGGTAAGAATTTCAAATCCATACATTTTCTAATGCAAGAGCTAGTTTTGAGAGATTTGGGTAGATGCTCCTTGCAGCCAAAAGGATCTGCAACAAAAATCAATTAAAAAGCTTTGTGGTAATGATCTAAACCAAAAGCTTATAACCTCTCAAGCAAAATAAGGTGTAGATTTTTAGAAGACACTTTATTGGCATGCTTTGACAATTACAACTTTTGCAAGAGTTACGAATTACAATTGCAATTTATTACTCCTGAACTTGTAAGATGATTAGAAACTGTAAAACATGGAAAATCCTGAATAAATTCAAGAAAATAAGTTTGTTTCGAAATCTATGAGAATGGGGAATATAGCAGAGTGAAGGTATATAGTCAACCGATTTTAGGCTCTTACAATACCACACAAGTGAGTTTTATTATTAAATCATGACGGGCTAATGAGAACATGATATCTCGCCATCTCGGACATTGAGGGAAATAATGGACCAAGAAATGCATCTACTTACCTCACAGAGCCTTTGCAATGTACAAATGGAGGGCCTTCACCAAAACTAAGAAGGGCTGCCAAACAAGACGAAAACAACAGAAAACCAATTAGGCATACTTCAAACGGTGAAAAAAATTAAAACAAGAACACTCAAAGTTGTAAATACATAAATAAAACTGGAAATGGTCAGAAACACATAAAAACAACCTACACAACTGATTTGCAAATCCCCTGACACAATTCTTACCGTATGCCTATTTCCCACACTGTACAATGACAAGCCATTTCATTTCATATACACAGGCTACTTTCTTGAAGTTTCAGAGATAGAATTGCTTAGTAGCGATTTTGAACAGATAGATTATAAATTGATGAGATTAAAATTGATTGATTAAGACATTAAGCCAAGCCTCATCTCACAATTTCAAACTCTTATTATCTACACAATTTTTTTGGCAATGAAAGTAACAAATGAGAAGCTATAGAATATAGACCTTCATCCAATCGACTAACCAGCATAACAGAGGTAAGATAGCACTGCTATCATAGCAGTCAACTAGATGTAGCATAACAGAGATGAGACCGTAAAACCCAGAACTACTCAGAAAGAAACCCATGCATCATTACATTGAACTCTATAGAACAATACGGTAAGGATAAGATAGGATGCCAGTTTAAGTGCGTAATCCAGCAATGCCTAGTCATAGCAATTCAAAAAAGTGGTATTACCAGAACTTCCCGGTAGATGCTACTGCTTCTAGTGTGATCTTTACTTCTTCCTCAGGAATATCTGCTTTCTGCTCAGCTCCACTGCAAAAGAAAGATGGATCTGTATCAGCACAGAGATGAGGTACTATGAAAACTGGAGCAAAGCTAGATCCTGAACCGTAAACTTGACAAAAAAACTTAATCATCAGATATTTGAGATGAATGAAGCTAAAGGCCAGAACTCGTGACCGAGCAGCCGACTAAAAAATTATGAACCTGAGTAGTGTTCTTCTGGCATTATCCTCCTCCTAAACATATAAGGTCATGCGACCAGCTTAATAAACTTTAAATCAGATATAAACTCACTCGTTTGCAAAAGTTTTGACAAACTAGAGTAAAGCTAGATCCTGAACCGTCAAAAAAGTGACTTTCATCGATTCGAAACGCAGATATATCGAAGAAACAAAACTAGAATTGCACAGTAGAGCTCAGGAACACTATATGAACTATCAACATTAACTTATAAAAGATGGAGAGAAAATCCAAAGCGCAGAAGCAAGCAAGAGTGAAAAGATTTGGAGTAAACATACGACTGCTCGAGAACTTGGGGATCCTGGCGTTGAACGCCGTCACTGGGAGGAGCGACGGAGGGAATCTCGGGTTCCGATGATGATGGATTCTCCATTTTGAGGCTTCAGAGACTAATCTCCGCGGATTTTATCGAATAAAAAGCCCCCAAAATTCTCAATTGGATTCTCAACTTTGTTCTAACCCGACCGACCCGACCCTTCCCGGACCGGATCCGATTCGACCCAACCAAATGTTATTGGAAAATGCTTCTTTTTTATATGCGAAAAAATGTGAAGACGAGAAAAGGTGATTAATAAATTAATCTGGATTTATTAGGGTTTAGATAGAAAAATATTAGGTTAAGTAAGACTTACACAGTAGATATTTTTTCTTCTCGTCTTTCTAGTTGTAAAAAGTAAAAACCATGGATTTTTTTGCTCCGTGTGTTAACAAACTAATTAAAAGTTTGTGTTAAAAACCATGGATTTCTTGCTTTCTTGCTTTTCAATCAATTGCACAGAACAAAAAAAAAGAAATCAGAAAATTGGTATAAAACTTAACTTTCTACCCAAAAACAAAAAAAGTTGTGGAAAACTAAAGATCTCAAATTAACATTCTTTTTTACAACACATCATACTTCATAGTATTCCTCTTCTTCATTTTACCATCGGGTCAGTCGCTGACCAAAAAATACAGGAAGACCCATGCTTCATCTCTGACCCTAAAAAGTAAAAAGTAAAATCAATTTTACCACCTTTCATTTGTTGATAGTGACATATTATTGTCTATATTTAATAGGAATCTATATTTACATTTTGCTTCTTTGTCTTTTCTTTTGTTATAGGTTGGTAGGGTATGATTTCCCTATCACCTCTATTGTAATAAGTATATATAGAAATTGGATTTATGTTGTTTCTGAAACTTACCTTTCAAATCAATCATAGAACTATTGTTGTTTTATGAGAGAGAACAAAAAAACTGTGGCTCATCAGTAACTTTAGTCGCACTTGCAAAATTAAATTGTCTTTTGTCGATGGTTCTTCATGGTATGAATATGATTCATTGAACGAGCATGGGGTGAATCATTGATTAACTTGGACCATAGTACCCTTTATCTCCAATCCTTGCTGATTTTTGAGTTGCTTATTTGTGAAATGTAACCTTAACCTATGTTATAAAAAATGTATCCTAATCTTGATAAAGAATTTGAATAATTTAACTTTGTTTTGCGGCAAATCTTGAAGATTCAGAATATTAAAATATACTTCTTCTTTTTTTCTCCTGTCTATTTACTTTTGTTTGTTGTATTAATTAATGTTTGTGTTGAGATTGCCTTCCAACAAAAAAAAAAAAAAAACACAAAGAATAATGATATTTTCTCATACACGTCTCTCTCTATATGGCTTCATCATGAATATATATATTACCACAATCTTATTAGTGAAATGTCAAATGTGGATTGGTATTAAAAATAAAAGTAAAAAAGAAGAAGCTGAACTAAATCTTAAAAAATATACATGCATAGCCCATATTATATAAAAATCTCCCATTACAGCCTATGCAAAATATACTCAACCGTTGTCATAATCTATGCTGCTAATAAGATATTGCTACAAATCGTTCTACAAATCGTTTTTTTTTTTAATTACACCTAACTACAAGTCTACAATATGCTTTTATCCATTGGTTCGATGTGTTCATGATACATATTTTTTTACCTGCAGGCGGGACAAGTTGATGAGACAGAGATATTGATTGACTTGTATAGGCCATGTTTTAATTACTGGTATTATTTTTTTGATTAATTAAAAATAATATCTACCAAGTCAATGACGATCTATTAATTTGCTAATTACTCTTAATAAGTAATGCAAACCAGGGTACCTAGCTACTACCTGATCAATCATATTATCAACCTTATATTTTTTCTTAAAATAGTCTACAACCCGATGTAAACATTGGTTGTTGTGAGCATATATGACCAGCAAGTAATGATCTAATTTGTTTCCTCCTACATACACAGAACAGAACCAAGTTCATCGTTATCATCTCTTGCCAGTCGCCCCCATACCCCTAGCTAGTCCTACGCTTCCGTACAGTTTGGTTTTAATTTTTGGATAAAACATATAGAAGTTTCAAATGAAAAAAAAAGTTGTCTTTTATTTAAAATAGTAACTAACACACAAAAGTATTTAATAATATAACTATATCTGTTAGTTACTATTTTAAATAAAGATCCTGAACCGTAATTCATCGATTCGAAACGCAGATATATCGAAGAAACAAAACTAGAATTGCACAGTAGAGCTCAGGAACACTATATGAACTAGCAGCATTAACTTATAAAAGATGGCAGTGAAAATCTAAAGCGCAGAAGCAAGCAAGAGTGAAAAGATTTGAAGTAAACATACGACTGCTCGAGAACTTGGGGATCCTGGCGTTGAACGCCGTCACTGGGAGGAGCGACGGAGGGAATTTCGGGTTCCGATGATGATGGATTCTCCATTTTAGCTAATCTCCGGATTTTATTGAATTAAAGCCCCCAAAATTCTGAAATACGCAATTCGTCAGGGGATGAAAGAGGAAATTTTCAATTTTGTTCTGACCCGACCCGACTCGATTCTATCCGACTCGTTTCGTTATTTGAAATGCTCTTTTTTAAAAAAAAATATGCCAAAAAACGTGGAGACGAGCGAGAAAAGGTGATTTTAATAAATTAAAATTTGGTTTTAGGGTTTAGAAGAATATTCTCCTTTTGCCGCCTAGGTTAGGTTATACAGTAGATATTTTTATCTCCTGGTCTTGTTAAGTTGTACTAAAAACCATGGGATTTTTCTTGTGTGTGAAAAAACTAAAAAAGGATTTCAGCTTTGTTATTACAAACACATCATAATAAGTTCATCGTATTCTCTTCGTTTTGTCTCAAACCATCACCGTTCAGTCGCTGACCAAAAAGAAAAAGATCATGCTTTCTTTCTGACCCCTAAAAGTAAAATCAATTTTACCATATTCATTCACTGATAGTGACATCTATCACTGATACAAATGTATTTAATACCCATTTCATGTCCAATCACATCCTTCTCTCTCAATACATGTATTCTAACCGAAAAAAAGAGATAAAAAAGTAATTTAGGTTGCTTAATTTCTAAAACTTACCTTTCAAATCAATAATATATAATACTAGCTATTACAATTACAACAATCATTATTTGGATCGTTTCGAGAAAGAAAAAAAAAAAAAAAAGAACTCTGGTTGAATTTAACAAATCAAAAGATAATAAATTTTGAAACCCATTCGGACAAAAAAAGAAAGTTAACTTGTACGAGTCGTATCAGTAATTTTAGTCACAGCTGCAATTATGTTGTTGTTATTTTTTTTGTATCAATGGGTCATGCTTCCTGGGCATGAATATTATTCATTGAACGGCGCATGTGGCATGAACTACATCACTGACTCGGACCAAAGAACCATTTATTCCGGATTAAAGATTTTTGTGTTGTCTTTCTTACTCATATCGCTTGTTGATTAAGACTTTAAGCTGAGTCGCTCTTTTCGGAAATATAACCTATATTTAGTTTTAATGATTTTTAAACTGTCTATAGTTTTACTACATATTGCTTCGACTTAATCTAGATCATGATAAAGAACTTGAACATTTAACTTTGTTTAATTTGCGCGCGGTGAAACCTAGTTGATTTAGACATTTTTTAAAACAAAATTTGAACAAAAGTTTATTTAGACATTTAAAATCTCCTTTCTTCTTTCTAAGTTTTTAAGAAATATATACGTAGATTGGATTTAAAATGAAATATAACATAAATATTAATGCATGAGTACCCCACTCAGTAGTCCATATGTATAACATCTCCCATTTGAGTATACTTTTGCAGATACGCAGTCGTTCTCATAATCTCTGCTAATAAGATATTGCTACAAATTGTTTGTTCCTATATATTAACTATTTATTGTGAAAATTTCATAGCAAACAAACAAACAAAAAAAAGAAACTATACTTATGGTGAATGCATATTTGTATAGTACCTAGTACCTACAACGTTTTAGTCCATTGTGCACTGTGCAGGGTAGTGTTTGTTCTTTTCTGCAGGCGGGACAGGTAAGAAGAGCCAAATATATTGACTTATTTAAAATATAACAATTCACAAAGTTATGATTTATGACCAATATATTATAACTTTTGGACTTGTAATCGCAAGAAGAAAACATTTTTCTCTTTATGTTAAAAATTTGGAATGATCAAATTGGGTTTATGCAAGTTAACTTTATATACCTAATTTTGGTACATTATTATGACTTCATGCACTTATTATATAGAGAAAAAGAGTAAATTTTTTTATAGTTATAAATTAATTAGGGTATAACGTGTTCTTAGAATTCACCCAAACAACGCAAAGGATATTATTATTTTTGTTCCATGTAAGTCTGATTTGTTCTTTTTTTTTTGGTGAATAAGTCTGAATTGTTCATTGTTATCCTCTCTCTCTCTCTTTCTCTCTCTCTCTCTCGCCATTAATAAAGGGAACACCCTAAACCTACGCCTTCTCTCTGCATACAGTCAATACAGACAGAGGCTGCGCCTGTCCAACGAGTAATATGACGTCATTTTTCTTTCCCTTTTTTTCCAATGATAAATAGATATTCGTGGTTTTCAAATTAAAATCACAATCACAATCACTTAATGAGCTCTAACAATAATACAAGCAAATAAATTTTATACCGTATACTAAGAAAGAGAGATTGGACAATTTGTTCATTTATAGAAATAAACAAAAATTACATGTTCAAGATTATATTTGTTAATAACAATAATACACTGTATAGAAAGAGATAAATGTACTATGTGATTATATTGACTTATAATAACAATAATAATACGGTAGGTTTGTGGTTTTTCTGAAGTTTTATTTTTTTTATTCCGTTTTATCCTTCCATTGTTTAAATTAGGTTTCGAGATCGTCAAGTTAATTAGAAATCTCATACGGTATATTTTTTTTATATCTAGTAGTATTAGTTAGTTTCGAGCTAAAATGGGTAATTTACTAAACGACATGTAACTTTTAGCTTAGCAAATTGGAGCAAGAATGATCAGAGGAGACTACCTCATTTTACAAATAAGTATTATATAAATACTGTGGTCTTTCTCTTTCATATGTGTTCCCCTTGTTCATCAAGAAATATGAAATTGCATAAATCATCGAACTTGCTAAAACTGTATATGAAATAATGTCTACATACAATATATAAAGTTTATGATTTTATAACTGAATATTCTGATATCATTATAGTCAAAGTTCAGATTATAATCTTAAATCATTGATAAAAGGTTCCCCAACAGAAAATTGTTTATTATATAAATTGCATGGGCCAGCCTACGCTGATATTTAACATATTAATTAGATTTGTTTAATTTTAAAAATAAAAATTTATGAAATTAAGAAGTTATTGCAGTACTGCGTAATATCTTCTGTTATGTCTTTATTCTTGAGAATCCGTTTTGAAATACTGGACCTAAAGTTCGATCTCAAAGGCATAGACAGCCAATCATTTATTTTCGGTTATGAATCAATTTGTTTTAGGAAAATTAAGCCAAACTTCCAGAATATACATACATAAATTATGTAAGTTTTTAACCAGGTATCACTATACCGCAACTTACTATACGTATCATCTTATTAATTTTTACTTACATAACAGACAATAAATATCACAGGGATGGACGGTAACGTTCGTTAAGAATTTTTTGAATAACTTACTATATATTTCCTAGGTGTTTAAATTTCTAAATGTATATAATATGGTCTAGTTTCTTTTTTTTGTTGATAAAGAAAGAGTGTTTTATTATATATATATATCTAGCCCTATCCAGGTTGTAAAATGTTTTACGAATGAATTGTTTTAAAGGTTTCTGCAATGCAAACATTGATTGAGCGCTTGAGCATGCGGTCGTACATCCAATTTTGTCATCTTATACACACACACACCACCCCCTCTTCTTGCTGCAAAATTGTTGACGTTACACGTCCTTTTCATAATTTGACCATATGTATGTTCTTTGTCTCCTGACTGTCTAATTAATTAACTACTATAATGGACTGACTTAATAATGTTCATATTAATTTATGATAACCAAATTACACTCAAATTTATATGGCTCACATGATAATGCCACAGATGGAACTTTTTATAATTAAAGCACATTGTATTTAATTACAAATGTATATACCTGTTATTAACATTCATATTTATGATATACCAAATTATACTCAAATTTATTACGGTCACACTTTGTTTATTACTAGCTATATTTGATTTTAATACTACTTAAAGAATTAGTTTATATATCGACTTGCTTATTCTAGATAATTTTTCTACATCTTAAGATTCTAAACCTAAAAATGATTCTTCAATGAACTTTAATTATCTAATTTGATAAAAGTAAAAGCTAATACATCAAGACATACACACACACACACACACGCACTTATTTATTTTAAATTCTCGTTTTATATTTGTCATTAACTGCTTCTCTTTTCGATAAATTAATGGGTTTGTTTGCAACTCAAAACAATTGAAAGTTGAAGGAAAAAAGAAAATAAAAACAAAATTAAGAATGAAGCTTCATCTTTATCTGCTCACTCTCCATGTACTCGATATAGTCTAGTCTAGTCCCCCTATCATCTATATATCTCTCTACGCAGATCCCTCTCTCACTTTTATTCCCCAGAGAAAAATCAACAAAATCCCTCGTTCTCTCTCTCTCTATCTCTCTCTCTCTCTCTCTCTCTCTCTCCTCTCTCTCTCTCTCTCTCTCTTTCTTCTTTCTGTTTTTTTTCTTTCTTCTTCTTCGTCTTGCAAATCAACAACAATGGAGGCAGCTGGTGATTTTGGGGGTCTCGGCAAAAAAAGGGCAAAAAGCAAGCCAAACATGATGCAGAGGTTCGAAGGGAACTAGAAAGGATAAGAGAAGACAATCTCGCTTTCCCAGCTCCCGCTTATCTACTTCCACCGGAGGTCATCTTTTGTTCTCTCTTTTTTACTTCTTAATAAAAAAAATGTTTCAAAACTTTTGTTAGTTTATAGTTTCTCTCTTGTTGCTTGCTGCGCCGTTGTTTGGATCATGCTTATTAGTTTTTTTTTTTTTTTTTTCTAGTGTCTACACGAAATTTGTGGATATGAGATTTAAGTGTTCTTGTACTCAGATCTTCTGAATTAATATGTATGTTTGTTAAACAAAAAATAAAACCCATCGTACTATATATATATGGTGTTGGTAGTCATATTTTGTTCTCTCGTTTTTTTACTTCTCAATAAAGAAAAATTAAAAAATGTTCCAAAGCCTTTGTTAGTAGATTCTATCTTGTTGCTTGCTGCGCCATTGTTGTCATGCTTATTACTTTTTTTTTTCCTATTTTTTAATGTCTACACGAAATTTGTGGATATGAGATTTAAGTGTCCTTCGTACTCAGATCTTCTGACCTAAAATCTGAACCACTGTATGTTTGTTAAAACCATTGTAGCGCTATGCGGATGGTAGTGTAATCGTGAGGCATCTTCGCGAGAATCCAGATCTACTTCGGGGAATTGTCTATCAAACAAGAGGTATCATCAATACATTTGTAAATAAAATATACATATATGCTCTAATAATATTGGGGTTATTATATATAGTTTCTGCGTACGTAAATTAGAAACTCCACTTCAACGCCACTAATTATTGTTTGTTTTTTTTTTTGTATATATCATGTAGATGATTGCTGGGTGATATCTCTTTCAGAGATTCTACTGTTTAGCCTCAACAGGTCGTCCTTTCAATCAACACCGTAAGTTGGACACCGGAAGTTCATCAGAGATGTGAAATTTTCGCC
>CP094637.1:9031894-9236006 GCA_023657505.1 Camelina hispida | reverse complement strand
GATACTAGGATTTTTGTGCGTCCTAGCAGGTCTCAATTAACCTTATGTAGTTGTAGTACTTAAGGTGTCAATCCAAATGGGAAACTTTACTAACAATCAAGATGCAATCAAGCAGTCACAAGTTAAGCCAGATTCGAAATGAGTTTTTGTCTAACAACCTAGAGTGAACGAGATGCAAGAACAAAACGAGTTTACTGAACAAGAGCTAAAATGCAATAACTTAAGAGAGCAAAAATAAGCTAAACGAGCAGAGACAAATGAGCAAGCTATTGGAACAGAAATAAAGAACAAGCTTAAGGATGCAGAAACAATCAGATAAAATAGAAGTCCTAAGGATGGGAGTAATTGATGTCGGTGGAGTATCCTAGTCTACAGAGTGTTTAACATGCCACAAGCAAACTATCCCTAAACAATGAACATCACAACTTAGCTAATCCAATCTCTTGACAGAAGCTACTCAAACTCAACCACTTCCAAACCTAGCTCTCGCTAGAGAAACATGATCAAGCATGGCATGAAAATCAAGTTCATTCACGTCAACAAACATCCTAGACAACTAATCTCTTAGGCTAGGAACGTAAGTCTCTGGCACTAGTTGGTCAGACATTTCATCGAACACCTTTTGGATGCGGAAATGTCTAAAACCCAGTTCCAATTGATCAGAGAGAACTAGTATTTCTAACTCTAGTCCAGAAGGGAATCATACAATCAAAGCTTAAACACACTACATCCTAAGATCCTCCACCTAATCTATCCCATCCTCAAGAACTACCACACTACTCAGATCCGAAAATCATCATCAAAGATACAAACTCAGAAAACATTGAAACAAGCATTCTTAGATAGGTAAAAATGAGATGAACAAGATTGTAGAAGAAATCGAATCAAAATACTGAATAAATTAAAAGGTATCGGGATACAAAGTGTCAAGCGTTTTAGGTGGCTAGGGTAAACCTTAAGGGAAAGAACAAAAACGAGATAAAAGCTAAGATGTCAAGTGAAAACTTAACAAAACCTATTTATAGGAAAACATGGAAATCTCTAAAACATAAAACGACAATGTAGAACGTCGGTTCGGGAATCCTTCTCGGATGCGTCTTCGGGACATAACCAGGACATCGGTTTCAGAGCGTCGATAGAGTCGCATCGTGAGTGTTAATCGAGTCGCGACGTAAGAGTGTCGATCGTCGCGACGTGAGGGTGAAACTGTCGATCGAGTCGCGACGTGAGGGTGCTCAGAAACTGTCGATCGAGTCGCGACGTGAGGGTGCTCAGAAACTGTCGATCGAGTCGCGACGTGAGGGTGCTCAGGAGCTGCTGATCGAGTCGCATCTTGAGGGTGCTCGAGGAGCCATCCTGGGACGTCTTGGTCGAGTCGCGTCTTGAGGGTGCTCGGGAGCTATCCTGGGACGTCTTGGTCGAGTCGCTGCTAACATCCGATCGAGTGGGAGCTCTCCTTTGCATGCGGGTCGAGTCGCGTCTTGAGGGTGCTTTGGAGCTATCCTGGGACGTCTTGGTCGAGTCGCTGCTAACATCCGATCGAGTGGGAGCTCTCCTTTGCATGCGGGTCGAGTCGGATTTCTGAACGTACATGCATCCACTAAAACGGAGATAACTCATGAACCACGACTCCGATTGGTTTGAAATAAACTGCATTGGAAAGATGACTCAATTCTCTACAACTTTGATGAAGACGTCGAAAGCTGAATCCCAAAGTAAAATCTTCACTCGACTCGATCAAAGACGTGGAAGCTTGCGTCGCTGGGTAGTGTAGATCGAGTCGCTTAACTGCTCTCCTGATCCTTATTTGCATTTGATTGTTTGGACACCTCCTAAAACACCTGAAACAACTCCAAAATGCAAGATGTGTGCAAGACCAATGCAAAGACTACCTAGATATGCATGTTGTGCAAAAGAGACTAAAAACAATACAAAGCAATGAGTTAAGAGAACAAAATGAATGACAAATGCATCATGAAAATGTGTAAAATATATACATATCAACTCCCCAAACTTATTCTTTGCTTGCCCTCAAGCAAACAACCAAGAACAAAGTATGGAAGAGAGGTTTGAAGATGGGGTCTCAGAACCTAAAACATGCTGAATAGAGTAGTTAGAATCAAGGTCCTTGTTTTTAGTTCTATGATGCATGGTGAAGGAACTCTATTTAAAAACTTTAGACAAGCTCATCACAACCTGAAACGATTCCGAACCTAGTCTACACATGCCATCATTTCTATCATTCCTTTAACATTTATTAACAAAGAACCATGAATCAAGCTATGCAATGTCATCAAACTCATTTGGCTGGGGTGAAAGGGTAGAGAAAAATGGTCTCCTTTGCAAGTGGTTTTAACAATATTGAACAAGGATCTCTCACGAAAATGAGTTGAGCTTAAGAGAAGGCTAAAGGTTGAAACCAACTGATACATACAAGAGCAGTACCCGTCTACCCAAAGGTCCCAAGGAAACTTAGCTCTAACTTTCTAACCCAGAAGTTGGTCATATCTCTACCCTTCGTCGATATCTCTTCTAAAACCCATTCTCTCATTCTTTTAACTTAGCCTTAGGAGGAGGTTACTTCATATCAATCTAGCGGATGGGAAACTTTTTTTTTATCACTATGGTTCTCTTTTTTTTCTTCTTAGAATTCTAGACTTCTTAAGCGTTTTGCTTTCTCTTCCTTGTCTAAACTTTTCTTTCTATGCCCAGAACCAATAACTCTTTTACATTTCACAACCAACATCCTTTACTAGACTTGTAAACCTTGAAAACACATTCCCCCTCCTAATGACCCGTTTTTTTCTTTCTCTTTTGAACAAATCCAATCCCAAAACCCAAAGTCGAGTTCTCACCTAGTCCTACTAGTCCGGATAGCGCGAACTAGAACTACACAGGATCTTACTCTTGTCGGTTAGAACCTAACACTTTCTAGCAAGCTCAACTCGGAAAAGGCCTGACACTCAAGAATATAATTGGCTTGAAAGACGGTTGGTTAAGGGTGCGGGAAACTGTTCCAAAAATGGGAATCAGCTACTTGGATTGACAAGGGTGGTAAAAATGTGAAAGACAATCCAAGTATGTATATGGTATCCATGAGTTCAGCTTCAATGCATAACAAGATAATTGCAAGTCAGGTTTAGGTTCAGATAGATAGGGAATGACGTCAATTCAAAACATGCTTCAATCTTACATTTTCAAGTTCAATCAACAAGCATCAAAGGACTAATAACAAGGGCCTTGATCCTATCCTATTGAATCCAACATGCTAACAAGGTTCAATCATCATCAACCCCTATGCTAAATGCAACATTCCTAAATGAACAACACTAGACTCAATCCTAATATGCAAATGCAAACTACATGAACACTCTGTTTTTGTGGAAATTTTGGAATTTTTGAAATTTTTATGGCTTTTCTATGCAAATAGATGAATGCAGACTCAAACATGATATGATGCAAAAATTTGAAATAAGAATCACAGAAAACATCATCAGATACATCATCTCCAACCCTCCCCAACTTAAATTACACAGTCCGTGTGTAAGAGAAATTTGAAGTAGGATTTGAGAATCATAATAGAAACAATGCAAGGATGAGATGGTATATACAAAGGAAATGTAGGAGTACCTCAGTTGTAAATGAAGGAGTCGGTGCTCGCGACGGCGGATCGAGTGAGATGATGGTTGGTTCCGGGAGCAGCTACGGTTCGTCGTCGATCGAGTGGGAGTGATGGTTGTTCCGGGAGCAGCTCTGGTTCGTGTGACTTTGTGTGGTGATGACGGGGACGAACGAAAGGAACTTTGACGAATGGTGTGACTCGAGCGTGAATGAGGGTGTGGTGATACTGATCGAGTCGTAAGAACGGCAACTAGTACCGTTGGTCGTCGTCGAGTCGGAACCTTGTTTCTCGATCGAGCGGAATAAAGAGGCTGTTTCAGCAGGTTCTCTAGGACGGTGGATCGAGTCGGAGAGAACGTTGTTTCGGGAGCAGCTCTAAGTCGTCAAGAGCTTCACGAGCTCCTCTTCTATTGCTTCATTCCATGTTTGCAAAACCCAACACTCTGCTATTTGTATTTTTTCATTTGCCACTTTAGTTGGCCATACTCCCTTCTGTGGATTCCTGAACAGCAGGAAACGAAAAACAAAAATTAAAAACACAAGATCCTAGATTGTATTTACAGAGATACCTTTGGGACTTCCTCCCAAGTGAGCTTGTTTAAAGTCTCTAGCTTGACTTTGCATACTCCTTATGCTTTGGGAGGTTCATAGAGAGGCTTCAGAGACCCTCTAGAATGTCTTGTCTAGCCAGATACTCTTTAACATTCTGCCCAGGTTCAACAACAAATGAACTGCTCTTCTTCATTATCCCAAACCTCTTCCTTAATTTCCTTGGAGGAGAACTTCTCATTGTACCTTGGAGCTTCTTGATTTGCCCACTCATCTCCTTCACCATAGCTGTTAACTCTCTCACTGAATCCCCTAGAATCTTGGTAGTTTGGAGTTCAGACAAACTGTCAAGCGCGGGAAGACTTGACTCTTGCGGTTGGTGAAGTTTAGGAAGCAGGTCATGACGCTTAGGGAGAGCAACAACTGCACTCGAGTTGGAACACGGTCGAGTGCCCCTTCGAGTTTTTCTTTGGTAACCCAAACTCCTGTTTCTGCCTCATTCACACCCTCAAAGATGTCAAACCCAGCATTCTCTTCAATCACGAAGGTCTGCCCATCAATAGTTGGCTTCTTCTTAGCATCCTTGATATCAAACTTCATCTTGAAATTCTTACCCAGATTGAGATCAATCATCCCCTTCTTGACATCAATGACTGCTCCAGCTGTAGCTAAGAAAGGCCTTCCCAGGATTAGTGGATCTTTAGGCTCTTCATCCATTCCCAGCACCACAAAGTCAGTAGGAATCTCAGCTTGTCCAATTTTGATGGGCAGGTTCTCTAATAGACCATGAGGCAATCTAGTAGTCCTATCAGCCAATATTAAGCGGAGGTTGCATGACTTGTATTCGTTGAATCCTAGCCTCTGAGCTACAGAGAGTGGCATGAGGCTTACTGAAGCACCAAGGTCGCATAGGCACTTTTGAAGGTTAATGGACCTAGAGAACAAGGCAAGGTGAAAGAACCAGGATCCTCTAGCTTCTTTGGGATAATCATCTTCTGAATAACAGCCTTGCATTCATGAATAACCCCACCTATGTCATGCACTGCCCTCTCATCTTCCAGAGCCTTAGCTTGAGCTCCTTTAGCTATCTCCTCCTTCTCTTTGGTCTTTTCAGTTACCAAGTCAGTTAAAAACTTTTGATATTGAGGCACAAGTGCAAATGCATCAAGCAAAGGCATCCTAAGTTCAATCTCCTTGACTTGGTTTTCAAAAAGAGTTTTATACTTCTCAGTAAGCTGCTTCTTAAACCTCACTGGAAATGGTAGAGTTGGCTTGTATGGTGGAGGAATGAATCTCACAGGTTTATCCTTGAGAGCAGCGGGTTCTTTAGTAGCTTCAGGATCAGATTGTTTGGCTGACTTAATTGGATCTTTGAGCACATCGACGGGATCCTTTATCTGAACTACATCTTGAAGAAAATCCTCCCCATCTAAACTCTCATTGTCCTCAGTGAGCCGTACATCTACAGCTTGGGTGGTGATGGCATGGATAGTAGCATAGTCTTTGGGATTTTGAACTGCTTTTCCAGGTAGTTGGCCAAGTGTTGGGGTAGAAGTAGAAACAGTCTTGCCTTCCATGTACTTCATCTTGGAGTTAAGAGCTTCAAACTTGACATTAAGATCATTGTATGAACACTCCATTCGCTGACTGAGTTCAGCAAACTTCTTAGCAGTATCCAGAGATCCGCTAGCTTGACCTTGAAGAATTTGTTGCAGCATGTGCTTCATTTCTTGATCTGGAGCTTGAGTAGGTTGAACTTGTTGAGGGCGGAATCCTGGTGGTGGTCCTGAGGGAGCTTGGTATCCTTGCTGGAACTGTTGTTTAGGGACGAATCCCTGATTGTAAGGCACAAAAGGTTTTTGTTGACCTTGTTGTTGCTGCTGAGGAGGGTACACCTGATCCTGTGGATTTGCAACGTTGGTGCTCCGGTAAGACAAATTGGGGTTCGTCTGATAGGGGTTGTAACCCTTGTTGTATCCACCTTGATTCTGGACAAAGCTGATCTCCTCAGACTGCTCACCCTCCCCATCTTGGACTTGGAAAGGTCGTCCTCAGAGACGAAGTGGACGCTCCTCTGCTGGCTCAGCAAGATACGGTCAAGCTTCTCATTGACATTCTTGAGGTCCTTCTTGTACTTCTCTTCAGACCCAGCGTCGCCGCGAAATGTGCGGTCATAATCCTCATTGTAATTGCCGTCGGACTGAGCGAGATTCTCCACCAGTTGCCAACCTTCATCGACGTCCTTGTTCAGGAAGTTACCGTTAGAAGCGGTGTCAAGCAGCATACGTATTTTGGGAAGGACACCACGGTAGAGAGTACTCAGTAATGACTCGTTGCTGAAACCATGGTGTGGGCACTGGCTGTGGTAACCCTTGAAACGCTCCCATGCTTCACAGAATGATTCTGAGCTCTTCTGAGTGAAGCTGGAAATCTCATTCCTGAGACGTGCTGTTCTAGAGTTGGAGAAAAACTTGGCCAAGAATGCCTTCTTGCAACCATCCCAGGTGGTGATTGATCCCTTGGGAAGGTTTTTCTCCCATTGATGAGCTTTGTCTCCAAGGGAGAATGGGAAGAGGCGCAACTTGTAACCATCCTCACTCACGCCGTTGATCTTCGTGAGACTGCAAAGACGGTCGAACTCGTCCAAGTGGTCGAGTGGATCCTCCATAGGCAACCCGTGGAACTTGTTTCCTTGGATCATGGTGATCATACTGCCCTTGATTTCGAAGTTGTTGTTCTGCACGGCGGGAGGGACGATTCCAGCACGCTGAGTATGAGTATTCGGTGCATCCCCAGCACCAATGTTTCGCGGTCCCGGAGGTGGTCCATTCGGTTGTTCCATAGTGACGGGTGCGGGATGATCAGTGAGTTGACGAGCTTGGCGTGGTCGTTGCAACCGATTGATTTCGTCGATAACAGGAAGGAGATTCTGATGCCCCCTTGATCTGGTGTGCATGCAAGGTTGCAATCAACAGGTACCTGAGATGCAAAACGAACAAGCAGACAACCAAAGCAAGTCAGTACCCAGAAAGATAAGTGTAATAGAACTTAATCTTGCAAAACTTGAAATCTTAAATGTAGCGAAACGAATCCCAAATGGCAACGGCGCCAAATTGATACTAGGATTTTTGTGCGTCTAGCAGGTCTCAATTAACCTTATGTAGTTGTAGTACTTAAGGTGTCAATCCAAATGGGAAACTTTACTAACAATCAAGATGCAATCAAGCAGTCACAAGTTAAGCCAGATTCGAAATGAGTTTTTGTCTAACAACCTAGAGTGAACGAGATGCAAGAACAAAACGAGTTTACTGAACAAAGCTAAAATGCAATAACTTAAGAGAGCAAAAATAAGCTAAACGAGCAGAGACAAATGAGCAAGCTATTGGAACAGAAATAAAGAACAAGCTTAAGGATGAGAAACAATCAGATAAAATAGAAGTCCTAAGGATGGGAGTAATTGATGTCGGTGGAGTATCCTAGTCTACAGAGTGTTTAACATGCCACAAGCAAACTATCCCTAAACAATGAACATCACAACTTAGCTAATCCAATCTCTTGACAGAAGCTACTCAAACTCAACCACTTCCAAACCTAGCTCTCGCTAGAGAAACATGATCAAGCATGGCATGAAAATCAAGTTCATTCACGTCAACAAACATCCTAGACACTAATCTCTTAGGCTAGGAACGTAAGTCTCTGGCACTAGTTGGTCAGACATTTCATCGAACACCTTTTGGATGCGGAAATGTCTAAAACCCAGTTCCAATTGATCAGAGAGAAACTAGTATTTCTAACTCTAGTCCAGAAGGGAATCATACAATCAAAGCTTAAACACACTACATCCTAAGATCCTCCACCTAATCTATCCCATCCTCAAGAACTACCACACTACTCAGATCCGAAAATCATCATCAAAGATACAAACTCAGAAAACATTGAAACAAGCATTCTTAGATAGGTAAAAATGAGATGAACAAGATTGTAGAAGAAATCGAATCAAAATACTGAATAAATTAAAAGGTATCGGGATACAAAGTGTCAAGCGTTTTAGGTGGCTAGGGTAAACCTTAAGGGAAAGAACAAAAACGAGATAAAAGCTAAGATGTCAAGTGAAAACTTAACAAAACCTATTTATAGGAAAACATGGAAATCTCTAAAACATAAAACGACAATGTAGAACGTCGGTTCGGGAATCCTTCTCGGATGCGTCTTCGGGACATAACCAGGACATCGGTTTCAGCGCGTCGATAGAGTCGCATCGTGAGTGTTAATCGAGTCGCGACGTAAGAGTGTCGATCGAGTCGCGACGTGAGGGTGCTCAGAAACTGTCGATCGAGTCGCGACGTGAGGGTGCTCAGAAACTGTCGATCGAGTCGCGACGTGAGGGTGCTCAGAAACTGTCGATCGAGTCGCGACGTGAGGGTGCTCAGGAGCTGCTGATCGAGTCGCATCTTGAGGGTGCTCGAGAGCCATCCTGGGACGTCTTGGTCGAGTCGCGTCTTGAGGGTGCTCGGGAGCTATCTGGGACGTCTTGGTCGAATCGCTGCTAACATCCGATCGAGTGGGAGCTCTCCTTTGCATGCGGGTCGAGTCGCGTCTTGAGGGTGCTTTGGAGCTATCCTGGGACTTCTTGGTCGAGTCGCTGCTAACATCCGATCGAGTGGGAGCTCTCCTTTGCATGCGGGTCGAGTCGGATTTCTAAACGTACATGCATCCACTAAAACGGAGATAACTCATGAACTACGACTCCGATTGGTTTGAAATAAACTGCATTGGAAAGATGACTCAATTCTCTACAACTTTGATGAAGACGTCGAAAGCTGAATCCCAAAGTAAAATCTTCACTCGACTCGATCAAAGACGTGGAAGCTTGCGTCGCTGGGTAGAGTAGATCGAGTCGCTTAACTGCTCTCCTGATCCTTATTTGCATTTGATTGTTTGGACACCTCCTAAAACACCTGAAACAACTCCAAAATGCAAGATGTGTGCAAGACCAATGCAAAGACTATCTAGATATGCATGTTGTGCAAAAGAGACTAAAAACAATACAAAGCAATGAGTTAAGAGAACAAAATGAATGACAAATGCATCATGAAAATGTGTAAAATATATACATATCAACATCCTCAAAGTCCTCCACAACCGGAATACCGCTAACCGTAGACTTCCCCACTGACTCTGGCATAGATATAGTAACCAGATAAGCCTCACGGCCCTTCTCGATCATCTTCCCTGCCTGAACGGCTGAGATCACGAGACTCCCGAAGTCGGTCAATCCCTGAAAAACCAACTTCCCTCCTGGACGCTCAAACTCCACTCTACCCCGATAGCAGTCCAAATGCACCTTATACCGATGCAACCAATCCATACCAAGAATGACATCATATAACTCCACTGGACTGATAAGCAAATCCGCTGGCCACGACTCTCCCGCGATCTGAATATCAACTCCTCCAGCTCGTCCAATAACCCTCAGGAACTTGCCTCCCGCAACTCTGACAACTCCTGAACGCTCTCCAGAATCCCCTCTGATCCCGCACTCTCGGCACACTCCGGAGTAATGAAGCTATGAGAAGCTCCAGAATCAAACATAACATGGGACTTAAACCCGCCCACCAACAAGGTCCCTACACAAATCTTATGTGTTGAGAACCTAACACTTGACCACAAGCAAAAACAAATATAATTGAACTATTGAATTAACCAAGTTCGAATCTCAAAAGTTATACCTGTGATCGCTCCTGCACTAGTGCCACCGGCCTCCTGAGTCGAATACACCTGAGACGACGGCTCGATCCAACCCACCGGCTGCACACCGTGCTGCACAACCTGCTGCGTCCCCGGCTGAGCTCCAGCCTGCAACACTGCTACTGCCCTCTGCTGCAACTTGGGACAACGAGGCTTGATATGCCCCGTCTCTCTGCAGTAGTAACACACCCGAGTATCTGCCCGCGGCTCCATCACCGCCCGCTGCTCTGTCACTACCCGCTGCTCACCTCTCTGTGGACAGCTAGTCAACTTGTGGTCCCTGCTACCATACCCAAAGCATCTCGCACCCCCATGCCTCGATCTCTGCATGACATCAAACTTCCGCTTCTGCCCTTGCGCAGGCTTGCCGCCCTTGCTAGGAACAGAAGACGGCTGAGACTGCTGTGGCTGCACTGAAGAACTGACCACAACTACCTGTGACCTCAAGTCATCCTCTATCCCAGCTGCAACCTCAACCAACTCCGCTCTCGTAGCATAACTCCTCACTCTGCACCGAGTCCTCAAATCATCACGCAGAGCCAACAAAACCTCCGCACCTGAGCCGCCTCTGGCTCCATGCCCTGCCTGCATACCCCACAAGCCGACTGAACTCTGCATCCAGCTCCGCACTGTACGGTCTCCCTGAGTCAACCCCAAGAACCGTGCCTCCATACGATCAAGAGCCTCCTGAGGAAAATACTTGGAGTTAAACTCACTCACAAAATCTCCCCAAGACATACCCTGCTGCACCCTCCGTGCTGTCACCGACCTCCACCACACACGTGCATCTCCAAGTAAAACACTGCCAGATCCACCCTGTACCGGTCGGGACACCTAAGCGAAAGGAAAATATCCTCCATCCGCTCTCTCCACTCATCCGCTACACTCGGATCGGTACTCCCGAAATACCCTGCTCCACATGCCGCAGCTGCTCCATCATCCGCACATACTGTGCATCCACTACCTCGGTCCCCGGCTGCACACCTGCCTGCAAACCCGCTGCAGGCTGCACCACTGGAACCTGTCCACCACCCACTGGCGGCACTACTGGATCCTGCCCACCAACCACTGGCGGCACCACTGGTTCCTGCCCACCAACCACTGGCGGCACCACTGGACCCTGCCCACCAACCACTGGCGGCACAACTGCTGGAAGTCGCTGCAAAGCCTGAGCTACCTGAGCTAGCAAGTCTATCAAGACATCCTCCCTGCCCGGAGCACCTCCCGCTGCAACCCCCACACCCGGGGCAACACCGTGACCAACACCGTCACCCAAACCAGCCTGGTCTCCAGACACAATAGGATCAGCCTGTGACTCCGCTACCTCCTCACTGGCCATGCTCTGGGTCACACTCTCACTGGCCACAGGAACCTGACCTCGTCCCCGACCACGACCACGACCACGACCACGACCACAACCACGACCACGCCCGCGACCAGCAGCAACCCCACCTCTAACCATCTGTGCCATCCAAGAACAGAAGGCTAAGCAAACAATAATTCTAATACACAAAAACACAACTCACCGTGGAATCACAAACAGGCTCGAAGGGGATGTTCTAGGACTTCATGCCACACACACAGTTGACCAAATCACACAATCAATCATAGCATGGAATCCTAAAACATCAACAACAACAAAAGCACAATGAACCCTAGACCTAGAACCGTAAGGGCTCTGATACCAAAATGAAACAACCCTTCCCGTTTTTTTTTTTTTTTTTTTTTTTTATGTATATCTTAATTTACTAGTGGTCCCATACCCACTAACAACCTAGCATCAATCAATAACAGCGGATAACAAATAAAACAATTTCCATTATTTCAATAACATTCCAACATGAAAGTCAATATCAAATAATACCATAATCCAAATAAAGAAAATAACCAAGACTAACGTCCTACAACGTTCCATTGACTTAATCTAGCAACCTAACAATAGCTAGACCACAATCAATCAAGTCTCTAGAACATCCCTTCCTCCTCGCCTTGATTCCACGATCACACTTTGCCTTTACCTGCACCACAAACACATATTGCAATGCATGAGTATTTTACAAACACTCAATAAAGCAATCCTCCCATCTACTGGGCTATACACACAAGCAATAGAGTAACCAATAACCACACATAACAATCAACACACATCAATCAACGAACCAGGACTCAGCATCGACCGATGCCAACATGCATCGACCGATGCCAACTGAGGAAGCATCGATCGATACAGAAGCTGCATCGACCGATGCAAGTTGCACTTGCATCGACCGATACCCAATCTGCATCGACCGACGCATGCTCGACGCAACACGAAAACCCTAAAGTTTATCGCGCCGTCCTCGCACTTGCATCGACCGATGCAAGCAATTCATCGATCGACGCAACGTCGAGCACCGTGATTTCCCCGAAGCTTCTCGCCGGATCTCGTTCCTACAACCACAGAAACTCATTCCCAAGCCACAAGAAAGCTTCCTAACGTCCTTAACTACGATCTATCACGTCTAACCACCTAAAACAAGCAAGTTAAAGGTTCCTCTAGCTTAGATCAGCCATGGTCATGCACTTACCTGTGCCAAGACGAATCTGAACAATAAACACGCAAGAAAACGCTTCTAGGAAGCTCCTACAACGATCCCAGCTACAGATCTCTACAGGAACGCACCAAAACTCCAAGAAATCTCCAGAAACTCTCAAGAACTTTTCTCTCTTTCGCTTTCTCTCAAAGACGGCCAAAAACCACGAATGAAACCAAAACTCGTTTTAAGGGTTTCCTTTTCCCCTAACTCAAAACGCAGCGTTTGACTTAAGTCAAAACGCAGAATTTAGACCTTGCATCGACCGATGCACAACTTGCATCGACCGATGCAGAACCTAAACCGGGATTTTGGTTCACGGGCGTTACAGCAAGGTTTATACCTGAATCAAAATTATCAAATCAGACTTGGTGATTTTGTTACATTGAAGATGAAATCACTAGAGCGTGTTTAATTCATTGAGCTAGTAGAAAGATCTGATTCTTTCCATCTCTCAATGATAGTCCTGCATCTTGGAATTGTTTTCTCTCGGACAAGCTAATCACTTGATGATCTTCAGTCATTTGTATATATCTCCCATTGAGACTGCCAAATGCAATTTTGATTTCCCAGAAAATACATTTTTTTTCTTTTAACAAAATCTTTTAAAATTCTATCTCAAAAGGTAGGATTTTGAGGAGAATATTTTCAACTAGAAAACAAAACAAAATCTTCTAAAATCATTCAAAGTAGCAGTTTTTTAAAAAGTTGTGATATTTTGAATAACAGTAGATTTCAAGTAAGTTTTACAAATCATTGATTGAATAACAAGGGATTGTAAATTATTTTAAATGATTTTACATAAATCTAAATTGAATAACATAGGATTTTAAAAGATTTTTAAAAATCATCAATTGAATAACAAGTGATTTTAAAAATACTCTAAAATATTTTAAAATACCAAGTTGAATACCCCCTCTAGAGCTTTTTTTTGGCCACTTGCACTGCATGTAGATCTCTCCAAAATTCGTATTAGTTATGTGTTAGTTTTCTTTGTTCGGTCACATTATTTACGTTAAGTTTTGAATCTATATTAATATTTTTAACGTCCAATTTGGTTTATGCCCTTTAAGTTTTGCTTATTTAATTTGTTTTATTTACAGCGTTAACCCCTAACGATTTTCCTAAAATTTCATAGAAACTCAATTAGTGGAAGTATTTAAATCGACCTAATTTGATATGCTTATTGTCATAAATAGCTTGACAACATCTATATATTTCAATTTTTCCAAAAACAACTCTACGCATTAAATTTTAATTCCCATAAAAATCATCAAAAACTATTTTAATAGATCTTTAGAGACTGTATGATCTCTTAAATTTAAATTACAAAGCCGAATTTGAGTAACAAATTATTACAATCGCAATACTAATTATAACATTAATAAAGTTCATAAAAACGGAAACCCCAATTTAGAAACTCAATAATCAGGTATATTTAACTTTAGCATCAAAAAACACATTTAATATAGTATATATCACGTTAAGAAACTGAATATTATTCAGCGATAATTTTATCAACTCAAATAGGAAAACACTAAAATCTCTCTTTTATTGCTACGGATCGTAAAATCTTTGCTAATCAAGTATTTTCCATGTATAAATATCAACTTCACAAACGAAACACAACACCCACAACCAAAACTACTAATATGACGATTTTGAAACACGGGTTAAACCACATGACAGTTTGTTGTTATATGACGAGAAATATTATTAACATGACAGTTTGAGTTAACATTAGTATAAATATAAAACATTATTAATTCTGTTTTGAAACACGGGTTAAATCTTCATTTAATTATTTGGTCAATACCACTAATATTAGAATATTAATCATATTAAATCAGAGTAATTTAACTAAAATTTTGTAAAACAATTAAATCATTGGTAAAATTGTGACTTAATCCGACAATAACTTATAAATTACATATTTTTGTATTTATTTCCCCTATTATTGTTCTAATAATTGACAATCCAAAAAAAATTATTATTTAACTAAACAAAACAAACTAAATATAAAAAACAAACTAAATATAAAAAAACAAATAAAAATTAAAACGTTATTATTTTTAAAAACTTGTCCCGCGGTGTACCGCGGGTTAAAATTTAGTATGCATTTAAACTTTAATGTTAGAAATATATAGCCAAAGAAACAATATAAATTAAGAATAATTAAATTCTGATAAAAAATAAACTTAGTAAATCTAAGAATTAAATATAACAAAATATTTAATATTTATAAATAAAGAAAAAAGAAGAAGAAAATCTGGGTGGACCAAAAAGATGTGATATTCCCATTTTTATTAAGTGTAAAGTAAAATAAAATATTCCCTAGGTCTACTCTTTATATATATATGATCTTCCCATATTGATAGAGTAAGTTATAAGAAAAGAAAAAAAAATAAGTAGTTGAGTAAGTTATAATGGCATATTTAAGTAGATAGTAACGAAAAAAATATTTCTTGATATATTTTAATGACACATTTAATAAATCAAAAGTCTTGTTCTTGTAAATATGTTTACTTTAAGATGTGTAACTGCAATTATATTTGTAAATCACTCTAGAGACGATACATCAGCATTTTCAATAAAATGCTTCCCTATTAATATATAGAGAATTTCGTAGACTTTTCCAGAGAATCTATCTTGTGGTATTTATCGAAATTCTAGAAATTCAAATATAAATATTTTAAAACGCTAATGGTTTTTTAAAAAAAATCAATATTTTTATCGGCTAGAGAATAACTAATTAAGTCTTATGGTCCAGTTTCTGAATTGTCAGCCCAAATTGAACAGTTTAAAAAAAACTTGATTAGCCCAAAACTGTGTTGAATTGGAATAGAGATGATTGATATAGCCTAATCAAAGAGAGGTTCGGTTTGAAAGAGAGGATATATTAGATTCGGTTTTGTTGTTGCTGTACTCCATTATTTTTTAAAAAGATCTTTTTTTTTCTCAAGATAACAATCAATTACTAATTTATACAAGTCCAAAATATTATCTAGATCGAAACTAAATAGAAAAAATATGTACGATAACATCATATTTCATTATATATCATAAAATATTCCATTGATAAATATAAATAGATTATTAGAAATTATCAAAATCTTGCTTAAAACCTCTATATAACCCCTAACGTTTTACCATCGTAAAACCATCACAAGAAAAGTAAATTGTTGCTTCCTCTCGTCCAACAAAACTCTAACTTTCCAAGAATTCAGAAAAGAAGATGAATACTCCAACAGTTCTTGTTGCTATAATTCTCTTTACATGCTGTGTCACATCCCAAGTCACAGCAAGGATTCTGGAGGAGCCAACTCCATCATTACGTAATGAAAAGCTCCAGTGGTGGTACCACAAGCCACGCTTCCCATCCCATAGAGCCGGAAGAGCCTTACCTCCACTCCCGGCAGGCCACTTCCACCCAACTCCATTCAACCCACCACCGGAAGTTGCCAAATGCTTGGCTGATTGCAAGGAGGTAAAAACTTGTTTTGCAGATATCAGAAAAGCATTCATCACCCACAAACCTGCTATTGGATCTGATTGTTGCGCTGCAATCCAAAATATGAAAGAAGATTGTGTGAAGACCGTGTTTGGATCTTTCCATAACCACTTCTTCAATGGCCTTATCAAAAGACATTGCTCTAACAAGGCGGTTTCGTCTCCTGCTTCATCTCCTGCCCCTTCGCCAGCTTAGAATTCGAAGTATTGATTTATTAGGAGTTTTTTTTTAAGCTAAGTTTTTATTTTATAATCCACTTTGATCTTGATTTACAATTCGTTCTACCTATTCGAATAACAACAAAAAGTCTTCTATAATTTATTTATTTTGTTCAATATCTATATAATTTAGTTAACTTCTAATTTCAGTTCTTTAAACTACGATGATCCTTTTTTCAATTATTATTACAAATTTACAAGTAGTATATGAGTTTTATGGTTTTTGGTCAGGATTCCACAGTCATAAAAAGGAAGGTTGAACATCATATAATATTTTGAACAAGACAATGAAGAAAATTTGTTTTCATTGCTCTAATTATGAGGTAGCAGTCAAAATTCACTTTGAAGGTCAAAGATTAAAATATATTTTTTTATAAAAAGAAAAAAAAAAGAGCAATGGTAAAAAAAATCAGCCATCAATAATAAAATTATTTCATAATGTTGCAATAGTATCAAACGACATACAAATCAAAATAAAACGAAACTTGGTTCAACAATAAAGGAAACGGAACCTTCAAATCTCCAGATCAATGCAAACGCATTATTAATAAAGTCTTCAAACATCTTTCGTAAAATATTCGATTAACAGATACCATTCGTCTTATTCTTCCTGTCAGAGACAAACTTCTTCCAGCCTTTGATGATGTCTCTCTGCTTCTCGATATCAATATCGCTCTTCTTAACCGTCACCACCAAGTTATCGCTGTTAGCTTCACTCTTCTCTTCCCCAAGTGATATTTTGTGGATCACTCGCGAAGGAAGCTCATCGAGCTCATGCATCACTTTCTCAATATCGCTCACAAGTCTCTCAGCCAGTGTTCTAGAGAAATCTTCTCTGATGACCACTCGAAGGACAGTTACGTGTTGTGCATCTGGAGGCATTGTATAGGCTGGTACTATCCATCCATACCTACATTGCAAATATTTGTAGAGATATTAATTACATATTACGTATTCATCATACATATAACATATCTAATTACTTAGTTGATGAATCTTTGGACCTAACTACATTGAAATGAGAAAGAGTTTTTAAAATTTCGTAGTAAATAAGACAGCTAACCTGCGAAGCATGTCGGAAATTTCGAACTCAGTGTGACAGCTGCTATCTTTCAATGAGAAAGCGACAAGTGGAACTCCCTCGTCCTTCGAAACAATGTTGAACCTCTCTGTCTTCTCGAGTCCTTGCTTTAGCACGATCATATTCTCTCTGCAATTCTCCATCACATTTTTGTAACCCTGTGTTACACATTTAATTGTTAAGTAATGTCTAGTTAATTAGCATAATTTTTCCATAAATCTTGGACAGACATACCTCGTGGCCCAATCGGATGAGTTGGTAGTACTGAGCTATGATTTGACTAGAACCTGCGTTTATTGACAGAATAACAATGAATAAAATAAAAAATAAAAAAAAAATTTCGAATACGACAACCTCTAAGTTACGTTTTCCCCCTTTATTAAAATGGAAACAAATTTGACTTCCAGCATTTTGTTTTATATTTATGATGGATTACCACCGATTCCTTAAATTATAGTTCAAAGTTATAAAAAATGGAACATTTTATGTGAAGTTTCCCTATTTTAAAATGGAATAAAAGTTTGACCGCAGTTGCTCCATCACAATGATGATCAACTACTAGACTACTATAATATTTATTTTAGAAAAAGACTAGTAGACTATTACGAAAATAATTAATAAAAAATAAAAATGATTACGAAATCACTTTTTGTATATTAAAATGGTAAGCAAATTTTATATCCATCACTTGATCATGACTAGTAATTAAAAGTTGAACAAAAAAGGATTAGGAGTAGCAAGGAAAATAACAATTAAAGAAGTAAATTTACCTTTGGAGAAATTGAGAGTGAAAGTGGGTTGGTCAGCACCAAGGTAATTGATATGGAAGATGAGATCCTCAGGCAAATCCTCTTTGTTTCTCCAAATCACCCAACCAATTCCTGCGTACACAAGTCCATACTTGTGACCACTCACATTGATACTCTTCACCAACGGCAGTCTAAAGTCCCATTCCAACTCCGGATACAAAAACGGTGCTATGAAGCCTCCACTTGCCGCATCCACGTGAATGGGTGTGTCCCAACTATAAAAAAAACATATTTTAGTTTTTAAAATATATATATATATAACTTAGATATTCTTTATCGTGTACTGTCATGTAAAAACAATCCATTAACTAATTACCCGGTTTCTTTGTTTTTCTCAACCAAAAGATCGTTCAAGAGTTTAACATCTTCGAACTCTCCATTAAGAGTGGAACCAAGAATGGCCGCAACACAAATAGTGTTCTCGTCAACCATGTCAACAGCTTTTTGCGGGTCCATTACATAGTACCCTTCACTCAATTTCACTTCCTTGAGCTCAACCTCAAAGTACCTAGCGAATTTCTCCCAACACACCTAAACATTTTGAATATAGTTTATAAGAAAATGATTGATCAAAATAATTAAAGATCATTTAAGAATTGATTTAGAAAACGTTAGCTAAATTTACTTGAACATTGGCTCCAGTGACAATGTTGGGTTTATCGACAGGTTTGCCTTCAGCTTTGCGCTTGTTCTGCCATGTACGCTTGAAGGCCAAACCGGCCAACATTATGGCCTCCGATGATCCAACGGTTCCTACTCCGATGGCTGTCTCCGTCTCTCCTAACGGTGCATTGAATAGATGTGCAATCATGTTCACACATCGGTTCTGTTTTTATTTGTTTATTTCCATATTGACACAAAAAGAATTATTAGTGAAATAACCCACTTGACTAATCACTTTATCACATCGAGATTGATGCTTACTTATAATATGTACTATAATCTTAGTGGATAATTAACAACGTGACAGATGTAAAAGCAAAGTGCAAAACTAAGATAATACAGTACACACTACGTCGTGGAGATAAGTCATAACAATACTATTCTATAATCCAACATGATATCATGTACTTTACCTTATGATGTAAAACAATTACAATCAGATAGTTGACAAAAGAATAAATACATGTTAAGACTTTGGTCATTTTTTAAGTTGTCAATTTAAATTTGGAGGAATGTAATAATTTGAAAGTTTCTATTGTTTTCTCATATTTATTTCCGTGATGCGCCGATCAAAAATATACTATAATAATAAATAAATAAATAAGTTATCCAGCAATTTCAAATGTCTGGTATTTGCGGAAATAAAGTAGTACAAATATTCCCCCTAATCATTACTGTATAGTCCAAACTATTCCAAAATTGATCAACACAGCCAGAGAAAAAGTCAATCTAGTTGGTTCATATTTTATACATATTGAAATATATGTCCAATGAAAAAGCATCTTATTAAATGATAAAAACTACAAATAGTTTCAAATATTAATAAGACATAGATTTATAAAAGACCCTCACAAATCAGAGAATAACCCAACTACTACGACGTGGACACCTAGTATTTCCAAGATCCAACCTCCCCCATATAATTACTGTTTACATATGCGGTAATAAAGTCTAATTAATATACAACGTACACTTCAATACTATATAGTAAATCACCCAAATTTGATCAACACAGCCAAAATATAAAAGTCAAACTAAGTTGGTATACATATAGAAATAAGATCAGTCAATAACAAATTAGCATTTTATTAGACTATTAGTTATACTAATTAATCATGGTCTTAATTACAGCAATCCCGAAACATCCATCATGCTATGGTATGCCGTATCATCTCGATCCAAATATATCAATGGACAATGGAGTTTATTTTAACTCGACCACATTCTCTATCACACAAGTCGTTTGGAAAGAAAAAAATCAAGATCCTACAATCATTAATATTCATATATAAGCGATAAGTTAAATAATTATGTTTAAAACCAAATTCTGAAACAATCATGACTATATGTGATAAGAAAAAAAAGAAAAAAAAATACCTGGAGTTCGGTGGTGACGGGGTACTCGTCCATGTCAACATAGTTCTTGTTAATGGAGGACATGATGAGTTTATCGCACTCAGGCTCCATCCACGTCGTCACGAAAGAGGCTAAGTTTAGCCTTGGGTTACCGTCAAGCATCAACTCGTCGTTGATGATCTGATACGCTGCTTCTTTTGGCATGGAGTTTTCGGGCATCTTGTACCTGATCATGGTTTTATTCCCCAATATTACATATATATATATATATATATATTATGTATATATAATGTGATCAAGATTTTGGTTATGTATATAGATTACCTAGGGAGTGAAGTTCGGACGTATCGTGAAGCGAATGTGGAGTGGACAGAGCCATCCGAATCCGACGCGGCATGGGAGAGCACCATCACGGTGATGAGACAGAGAGAGAGACTACCAAGAGATGATTATTAGAGAGAAAGTGGTATTGAGGAAAGTGCTGAATGGGAATGGAGGAATAAGAGAAACACCTTAGGGGGGTTTATATCAATTAAATTAGTTAATGATATTGATTGATTGGGTTACCATGTGGGTTACTTGGGTTGGGTAATAATATATTATATAAACGATTTTTTGGAAACTTCCTTTGTGAGAATATTTCTTCCCCAAGGCCTAAACTTTGTTTGAATTAGCAGAATAATCCCTCTAGTTTCATTTTCAGTGTTAAGACTTTTGATCCATCAATCTCTTTTTGAGAAATTTTTTTTTCTTTTAAAAATCTAAATTAGAATCCTATGGAAAATAAAGCACACTGAAAACACGGTTTCTTTTCTTTCTTTGTTGTTTTTGATCAAAAGATTTCTAAAAAGACTATACACGGTAAAAATATTCAAAGCTAAGTAAATGATGAATGAGAGATCCGGGGAATAGAGAAGCTTTTTACGGAATATATATGCATAATGCATTGAATTGAATATTTGACTATGTGATGTGAATACAAAATTCTTCTTAGAAAAGTCTATTTTTGCTAATTTGTTTTTTTCTTAAAAGGCAAAATGTTTGTTTAAATTAGCGGGGAATATTTAACTTTGTCTTCATAATACGATTAGACCACATGTTTTCACTTTTTACATTGTTAGAACACTGAAGATGACGCATATGGATGGTTTCACTTTCTATGAACGTCGTTATTCGTTAGTATTCTTTTTAGCCGCACAGGGAAAATGGTTACTGAAATATAAAATGAAACAAGTCATAATGTAGTACGTGAATTTTTCATGTCATACTATACTAGTATACTACGCCTACGTAATTAAGATTAAAGGTCTTGCATAGTGTACAGTTGATGTTTGTAATCATATATATATTTACCTACTTATAATACCCAACTAAGAACTAACTGTAAAGGTATTGCATATTATTCAATTAGTCTCTATTATTGAGTCCTAATGCGTCATATAATTAACTTTACCTTTCATATTTTATCTAAAAAATAAAAGATTATATCTATCTACACTATTAAAAGGGAAGCATTTTTAATAAGTAGACATAGATTAAGAAATTATTAGAATGAAATACTACTAAAAACTGAATAAAGATATGTATAATTCTTGAAACCAAACAGATTGAAAGTGAAGTTAAATTAGAGCCAAACAGATTGATAGTAATTATATTAGCCGAAAAAATATTAAATGATAGTAATACATAAAAATCAGAAACAATAACACCCTACCATGAAATCTCAATAAATCAACCCACAAAATTAATCAAATAATTAGCGTCTAACTTAATAAGGAAACTAACACCAACATCTCGGAAAAAAACAACTAAACATAAATAATAACGAAATCAGAATCAAATATATCCCTAATAATTTGTACTTGCCATAACTAATTGACAATTAAATAATAAACAACTACGTTAGTACAAAATCAAAACAGTCACTAATATAACAACTAATGGACTTTTTTCTTAAAAGATCTACCAATATAACAAATGTTTTCCTATATTGAATTGCATTGATCACAGTAGTAAAATTATTTTTTAAAATTACGAATTATTATTTTCCTAAACTACTAATCATTCCAAGTAATTTTAGGAACTATAAATATTAAAAATATATTTTTAATGATGAAAGATTTTCCTATAATTCTAAATGACAACCTATTTGTTTTTGTATAAATACTGCTTCTATTGACAAGCGATCACTCGGATTCATCGATGTAGTTCTATTAAAATATTTTTTTGGTGTTTTTTATTGTTTGGTGTTATTTTGGTGTTTCTTTGGTTCCACTAAAATCAAAATATTCATTTTGGTGTTTGTTTTTTCACATGCCTTAACTTATTGATTTGTTTCAGATTTTTGTTCTTAGAGACTAACCTAATGGCATCTTGAGTATGAAGCAAAAAGAAACTAGGAGGTGCAACTATTAAGTTAATTCACTAAACCAATAATTTACTAAATTCATGTATTATAGTCTCAAAATAACATGTAAACTAAAGTTATCATGTACATAAGATTAAGTACACATGAACATTAGGATTAGGATAGAAGGTTATGATAATTTCATGCCTATATATATATATATATATATATATATATTATTGAGAGTTTGATTCTGAGCGGTTAACAAGACAATGAAAATGCCATTTTTGAATAAATATGGCATCATCAGCTACATATATTGTACTAATATCTGTAAACCAGATTCTTAATTTAATATTAGATCATGTTCTTAAACCTATGTTTTTCACATTTTTTGTGTGGTTATATAACATGTAAAGCCAAAATCATAGGAAAAAACTGTTACGATGCTTTCTAGAAAAAAAATTCAGAATACATAAGCTACACCGATGTTACAATGCATAAACTGTTAGGATGCTTTCAAGAAAAATTAAATTTAGAATATGTTACTGTAGTGGCAATTTTATTTAGGTCATTCGGTTCATGAATTTTTTGGTGTTTTTAGCTGGTTTGATGGTTACCGAATTTAACAGAATTCTAGCTGATAACTAATCCAGATCACAATCGATCTGGGTTCGTTACCATGTTGATTCAAAATTTATGGTGAAGCAATAACAATATTATGGAAGCTACCCAATATAAGTTTATGTTCTAAATGTAATATCAAATAAATATATCTACCAATAAAATGTCGTATATACAATTCTGAATCTCTTACATATTTTCTTATTTGTTGGACTAAAATATAAAATCTCAAATAGTTAAATTATTATTAAAACCTTAGTTATGCGATGGAAAAAACTTAACATCACATTTTCTGTCCCAAAATAAACATACCGTTTACTCTTGAAACGACCGACATTTTTTTATTATAAATAATAAATAATAATATATATAAATAAACTAAAATATACCCACTAGCCACCTAACCACAATCACAATCAACAGCGGAATAACAATACCAATAACCATATCCAATAATATCCAATAACATACCAATATCATAGCATAAGCAATATCCAAATACCAAACAACAAGAAACATGAAACCGGCAACCTAGCAATGTTTCTAATGACTCAACTCTAACAACCTAGCAATGCCAGACAACATCCAATTGAGTCTCTAGAACATTCTCCTCTTCATTGCCTTGATTCTACGATCACACTTTGCCTTTACCTGCACACCACAAACAACAATTGAGATGCGTAAGTATTATCACAAATACTTAGTGAGGCAATCCTCCCATCTACTGGGCTATACACACAAGCAACATTGATTCCAAAGTTCCAAAACAAGCAACAAACAAACACACAAACCAGGAAATCAAACATCGTCTCGCTGGAAGGGAGGTGTCGACCGACACCAGCCTAGTGTCGATCGACACTGGCTCAATGGTGTCGACCGACACTACCCCACAGTGTCGATCGATGCCTGACTTTCTGGTGTCGACCGACACCAAGTGGTGTCGACCGACACCAAGTGGTGTCGATCGACACTCCCTCTGCAACTACGATCCGCGCAAAGTCGAGAGTCGAATCTCGCTCCCAATCTCCTCCAAATCGTCCAATACTCAAAACCCAAGCCTTATACCTCCGTAGGAACCTGTATCAACCAATCCCAGCAAGAAAAACACACAAACAAGCAACATCAAGCAAGAACAAGGGAATCAAAGGCTTAGATTAGCCATGGTCATGCACTCACTTCTCTGGGAAGATTCTGACAAGTAAGAACGAAATCCTCACTCCTAGCAAGCTTCTAGGACCTTTCCAGCCTTAGATCTCCCAAGAACAGCAAGGAATCTCACCAATCTTTTCCCAAAAGCTCAAGAACACTCTCTCTTTTGTTTTTCTCTTAAAAACGGCGAATACAGGACAAAAACACGACCTTAGGTCGTTTTCCCTCTTTTACAACTCGATTTTAGGAATTTCCTAAACCAACCACGCAAACCTGATAATTAAAATCGAACCGACCAAACCGGCTACAACTAGTGTCGATCGACACCTCATGTGGTGTCGATTGACACCTCACCAAAATCTCAATTTTAGGTTTGTGGGTGTTACAACTATGACTACTTTTTTTTTTTTTTAATGTAGTTCTCTTTATTGATAGCATAAACATATTCGATCATTCTTTTTTTCTAAACTGAAAGTAGAGTTGGGATCTTAAATATTAATAACATTCTTAAAAAATAGTTTACAAACATGTTAATAAACTTAGATTTTGAAATCAATCCCACACATACGTGCGGGTTTGAATCTAGTAGACATAAAAAAAAAGTGCACTTTTTCAATTTCATGAACTAGCTAAATTAAAGATTAAATAACATGTATTCATATCGCAAATAGTGAGATGAAATGTATATATATATATATATATATGAAATTAAACTCTGAAATGGTGAAGTTAAGATTATCTTTAATGTTATACTTATAAGAAAAATTAAAATCATTTTAAGGTCTTTTTCTGTTACATATATGTACATACAATGACTATGACAGAATTATAAATAGTAATATTTAATTAAAAAAAATAAAGAACAACGTATCCATGTGCGCTAATCATATATTAGTATACAGTTTATACACTACTAAAAGAAAGAAAACATGGAAAATCCAGTTACATACTCAATTACATATTCCTACGAATCCAATTTTAATTGTTTCATAATTCTTTGGACTACCATCATGTATCATTATATGTAATCAAATGGAGATCCTATAGACCTATATGTCCTCTATATACACAAAGCTAATTTACATTTTTCTTAATTAAAAGAATGTTACAAGGTATGCCTGATTATATGAGACCCGTATCGTTAAATCCTAATAAAGATTTCCATGTTATAAATAATAACGCAAGTAGATAAAATTATTTGTTATTCATATGTGTATAGTTATGTATATTGGCAAGTAAATATATGTATGCATATAGAGAAGAGAAAAAGAGAACAAGAGTGGAGGGAGAGAGCAAAACTAAACACTTCTTATTATTACTTCTCTTCTTATTTTCTCATGTTTGTACAATTCCTACTTATAGTGGAATAAAGAAGTGATGAGTCATACCACTTATTAGCTTGGTAATGACACATGTAAAAGTGTGATGACATGTGTTGATGGATTAATCACACTTGTTTTACAACACTCCCCCTTGATTATCCATCATCATTTACGAATTACGTATTGCCTCGTTAAAAACCTTATCATGGAAAACCCATTGGGATAAAAACCATGATGAGGAGAAAAGAGTACAATGACGTAAACTCCCCCTCAAAAAGACTTCAACGATCTCGTAGATGACGCATTCAAATATTGTGAATATGCTTTCTGAATGTTGAAGTAGAAAGGGCTTTTTTTAACATGCTTTGTAGTTTCCAACGAATAGTGATGCAATCTCCCCCTTCTTCATTGACATTCTCCATTGAGGTCGATCTTTTGTGTGTTATTTGCTGCCTCGTTAAAAACCTTGTCATGGAAAAACCCAGTGGGATAAAAACCATGATAAGGAAAAAAGAGTGCAGCCACGCGAATCATCATATTCTCCCCCTGAAAGTATTATCTTCAAACGATGCATTTTGATCTCTGAAGATGCATTCTGAATGAGGTATTCAGAAGCACCTTTGTAAATAGCTCTGCTATATTGTTACTTTAGTTGATGGACTGACTATCAACTTCCTTATTCTTCTTGAAGTCTTTAGTGTTAGAGAGGAATATGTCTTGTCTTGTCATTTTTGGTGTAGTTTCCTTTGATTTGGGGGACATATGCAACAGAGTCTTCAAACAGAGTTGTTGCATTTATGTTGCTTCTTGTTAATGGGTCTCAACAAGCATTAAATAGTTGATGCTGATCGAATCCTCAGTTCAAAGTTCTTCGCCAACATGTTGCGAGGCTCTCGTCTTGGGCGGGTAACTATTGGTTGACGTTCGAACATCATCTGAGCCATTAGGGATTCTTGATATGGCATATGAAGCAAAACTATTTGGCATGACTTGAATAAGCGATGGCCAAAATCTATCACTGAAACGTCGTGAAGTTGTTGTTTTGCGATATATCATTGTATTGATCCGATATAAATCTTCCATCTGCAAAACTAACTAAACCAAACTTGAGGGTTCCAAAATATAATAAACCCAAGTTATCATACCTTTGCAATAGAAGATACGTTTTAATTGATCTCAAAATCTACTCATAGAGAATGAGTTATATGCTGCAAAGAGATTAGTAGAAAATGCTATGCACAATTCATAAGATATATAAATGCTCGTCAGCATTTATATATGGTTTTATATGACTATATATATATATATGACTTTCTTTATAAGTGATTGGTATAACGTCTATTTTGAAAGATGTTTACAAGATCTTTATTCAAAATAACCCTTTAAGGGTTTTGATGATCATCAATGAGTTCTCGAGAACATAATTATGTTATCATATATCTTTCAGGATAAGCTCTTCAAGCATCCCATAAGGCATATTTCAAGCCTTTCATATAGCATCCATTTTTGATAAGGTATTTTAGCAAAACATGGCGCGACACACCATTTTGTTATATATCATTATACCCTTTTGATGTTTGGACCAGTAGTCCAAAAATTACCCGTCTTTCATACGAGTTTAATATAGACTTGATTACCTCTTTCTTGGCCAATATATATCTCTATACGCTTAAAAGCGGAGATTTATGATCCTCATTAATCACATTGCACGATATATTATTTTTATTATCGACATTATGTCTTTGATTCCATATTTCCCGTAATGACATGGTTAAGCGAGATCTCTTTAATCATTCTATAAATGATTTTATAAAGGTACCTGATTTCGTTATTAACCATATCAATCAGTTTATTTATTCTTCTTGAGGAGTATCTTGCTCTTCTTTAGGAGTCTATGTGCTCCTCTCTCGGAGTCTATTAGCTCTTCTTAAAGAGTATATCTACTCTTTTTTATGAGTTCATTTGCTCTTCTTTTGAAAATATAATTCTCTTTTTAATTTGCTCCTTTTTTGAGGATTTTATTTATCTTAGGAACCGAAGTAGTCTATCACGTTTCTTATGTGTCATAGACTTAATATGTCATCCGTCAGAGACATATTTTTATTGGAGCATTTTTAGCTAGGATGTGAGATTTCTCAGAACTACAAGTTCATATTCATTTATGTGAGGATCAATAATTATATGAAATCTCACCCATCAGCTTTTTGCATTTGATTTGCAATATATATTTTGAATAGTGATCTGTTGAAATTTTGAACTTTCAAGTTCATATTCATTAGATTCATTTGTTCAAAGATCGAGAACTATTCGATGATTCTCCCATAATAATGGGGAACTTTATCATCTAATATGATGATATGCAAATCTTGCAATAGGCGCATCTCTCATAAGATGGTTTTAGAGTGGAGACACATCTCCCTCATCTATATATTTCATCCTCTGTAGATGATAATTTTATGTGGTGTGGAGGAGCATTTACAATATATATATATATATATATATATATATATATATATATATATATATATATATATATATATCACACACCCATAAGATTCAAAATGAGAAATATTTAATCTCCAACCATGAATATATAACATTGGAGAAATATTTCTTTATAAATTGTTGGTCTCATATATAATATTGATTACATGCAAAACTGCATGTTTCATATTTTTACATGGAGTTTAAATCACCAAGAACCGTTTTGCAATCTCTTGGAGTTGCACTATGAACGATTCATCATAGTTAATTTCAAGAGTGAACATCATGGATGTTCTACTTTATCACATGCGACATATATATGTGATAAACGATAGGATATGACTTCACCATAGTTATATCGCTATGGGGTGTCAAATTCACCAAAGTTATTGTCGATGTGGGATTCCTTAAATTCTCCCCCTCGAGATGATAACTCTTGGAGTTCATTCATCTCGTACTGAATCCCACTTTAGGATCAACAACATACCAATTTTGGTTATGTCTAGTATCTTAGATCCTTATAAGATGTGATATTAGTATTACCCCTCCCAAGATGATGACTTTTATGTCCATCCACCTTTGACCGAATCTTATTTTGAGATCGGTTATATTTAGGGGTTTAATTTGGGGATTTATTAAGGAAATCAAATCATCATATATATACAATGAGCTTGTTAATCCAAAGGGATGGTGAATGGGCCAACACTATATGATTCTGGAGGCGTAGCCTACTACAGATTTAAGGAGGAGGTATATAACCATCAACTCCATAAGCAATAAATAGAAATTTAAATGAATTTAAATAATCTTAAATAAATTCAACATAAATTAGATGTTACCTGAAATATGAATGAAGTGCAATGCTTACAACCTCATGAAATGTGAACAGGGACATGCAATACTTTTTGAAAGAACTTTTGTTCCTCTGAACAAATTCTCAATGATTTTTAATATCATTGATTGACCGGGATGGCTTGACCGGTAATGTTATACTTGAAGCATAAAAGAATTTCATATTTACTATTATTTTGCCATCTTTATTTTTGCATAATATAATTACATACATGCATGTCTCCAATATGGTCGATCTTGCGATACCATATTTATTTATAGTCTCAATATAATAATTTTACGCAGACAATATTTCTTTGAAACTCCATGAGTTTATTTGAGACTTTGGAGAACACTAGACATCGATAATTATGAATCTGATGTCTTTGGAAATCGAGAGACTAACTCATCTAGACCTTCCAATTATTTTTTGCACTGTTTAAAATATATTGACATGTGCTTAAGATATTCTCATAAGAGAAATATATTTTCGATTAAAGACATTTCTTTGTCTTTAAATCTTATATAACACATCTAATTATTATTTACGAATAAATAAGATTAAATAAACAAACATATAAATTCAGAAAATAAAATTAAGAGCTATAGCCTTATATATAAGAATTTAATAGACATCATTTTTCTTTGATCGTAGGCAGAGCCTATCATATATAATGATCAATCCAGAAAAGACAAAGCTTTTTATTTGATCATTAATGAGGCAAAACCTCTATATGTACAACGATCAGTCCGAAAATGACATAGCCTTATCTTGATCGTATAGGAGGTATAGCCTGCCATTTTTAGCGATCTTTCCAGAAAAGACATAGTCTTTTGTTAGATCTGGAAGGAGGCAAAGCCTACCATATAAAATGATCTATCTATCCGGAAAAGACATAGATTTTATTTGATCGTGAAGGAGGCAGAGCCTACCATATATCCAACGATCTATCCGGATATGACTTAGCTATAGATTTGATCATAAAGGAGGCAACACCTACAACTTACGACGATCAATCCAGAAAAAGATATAATTTCACGATGTCTATAATATTTATGTTGTATAAATATAAACCGAAACAATATGAATTTACCTACCTCGTAAAAGCTCCAGCGGTAAAGACATCGTGCTGATAACGTGTTATAAATAATAACGCAAGTAGATAAAATTATTTGTTATTCATATGTGTATAGTTATGTATATTGGCAAGTAAATATATGTATGCATATAGAGAAGAGAAAAAGAGAACAAGAGTGGAGGGAGAGAGCAAAACTAAACACTTCTTATTATTACTTCTCTTCTCATTTTCTCATGTTTGTACAATTCCTACTTATAGTGGAATAAAGAAGTGATGAGTCATACCACTTATTAACTTGGTAATGACACATGTAAAAGTGTGATGACATGTGTTGATGGATTAATCACACTTGTTTTACAACATTCCAAACTTTTTTGTGTATAAAATGAGGAAAATTCTTTTAAATTGATTTATTTAATATTTTCTATAAAAACACTAACTATTTTTGTTACCAAATAATAATTTTGATTATTTCGTAGTTGATAAAAAGTACATTAACTATATTTTTTTTTATTTTACACCTATTATGGTTATCGTTTCAATCATAAATACTGTTAACTCCTTATACTTTTATCTAAATCCCTAATCATAACAAAAATATTAAACTTATCTAAAGTATATTCGCTCAACAACTTACGTTTCAGGCTGTCATTTTATAAGTACTATGATCTATGTAATTTTTGTTTCCATCTTATGTGTATATATCCGTATCGTTAAATTCTAATAAAGATTTCCAAACTTTTTTGTGTATAAAATGAGGAAAATTCTTTTAAATTGACTTATTTAATATTTTCTATAAAAACACTAACTATTTTTGTTACCAAATAATAATTTTGATTATTTCGTAGTTGATAAAACGTACATTAACTATATTTTTTTTTTTATTTTACACCTATTATGGTTATCGTTTTCAACAACGTTAACGCAATCATAAATACTGTTAACTCCTTAGGCCATGTTTATCGGCAAAACAATGAGGTGATCTTAGGCTTTTTTTAAATGAGAAATAATGAATAGTGTTTTTAAGATCAGGCCAAATGATCTTAATTAAGATCTGATCTTCAAGTGTTCTTTTGCTGATGTGTCGCCTTGTAAACGAAAGAAACGTTTTATTTTTTTCATTTCATTCGAAGTTTCGTTTTTATTTTTCTTCTTCTCTCACCGTCGTCCCCTTGTTTCCTCACTGTCGTCCCCTTGTTTGGTCATCATCTTCTTCATCGTCTCTTCAGTACCAGAAACCCTAATTTCGCAATCAAATGTCAAAATCCCCAAATCGAAACGGAGACAACAGAGGATCCAGCTCAACCGAAGAATTCTTCAAGCTCTTCCGGAGTAGGATTCGGTTCTCCGGCTAAGAAACTGAGTGCGGCGGATTCATCGGGGAATAAGAAAGGGAAAGGGAAGAGAGTGGTGAATCGGCATGCTCCGGTGGATAAACCTGTGTTTATGAGCGAAGAAGGAGCGGCGAAAGCAGAGGAGCAGAGACAGAACGAGAACGCGTTTCTTCTCGCTCCAATCCAATTCGTGAAGGTGATTTCGTGAATCCAGTTGTGTGATTTATTGATTCTTGTAGACTCGAGAACCAAGTTTTAGCTTATTGATGTTATCACTATACTTGACTTGTGTCATTCGAAGTAGAAATGTGTTGTGGTAGCTTTAACTCAAGAATGTGATAATGGGCAGATGCTGTATGTTATCAAGGATGGAGTTCGTGAATTGGATCAATGGTGTAACAAGCTCCTTAAGTACGGTGAAGCAGCAGTCTCCTCTGTGAAACGAGACGACAGTCCTAAGGTTCGTAATCTTCTAAAGACATATATAATCTCATGGAGAGACTCAATGGAATGTATCTGATGAAATGCATTTGGTGGAATCATATTAGTTGATCGAACATGTCTGAGGTATAATAAGTTCATTTTTACCGTCTCTCTTAGAAGATGACAATCTCATAGTCGAGACTAATTAAGAGGAGGTTATGATCAGGTTATAAGAGTAGGGAATGACATAACACTTGTTGGATGGGGAGCTCAGCTTACCATTATGGAACAAGCTTGTCTAGACTCTACTCCCTTGGGACAAAGAAACTGTTGAGGCCTCGGTTAAAAAGACTGGCAGACTTCTTGTAAGCTCTAACTTAAATGATAATGGCGGGTTTTGTTTTGTCTGGTCCATCTTATAAACTGTTTTGTTTTTGCTTGGGTTGCAGATAAGCCATGAGGCTCCAATAACAGGAGGTTTTGGAGCAGAGATCTCTACAACAATCCTTGAACGTTGTTTCTTGAAGGTAAGTAAATATTGATCTCAATTAATCCACCTACATAATTTACTCTTAATTGGTTTGTGTAACTGCATTTCGTCTTGCAGTTAGAAGCTCCAGTAAGCAGAGTTTGTGGTCTGGATACTCCGTTTCCACTTGTGTTTGAGCCATTCAACATGCCCACCAAGAACAAGGCAAGTTCCTTTTCTCTTTGAGATTTAACCGTGAACATTTTAGACTCAATTGTATACATAATCCAAGTTTTCTTATAAGACTAAAGAAGACTTGTTATTAAAATGTTATTTTATAAATTTTTATAATTGTAATATGTTTAATAAGAAAATTAATAAACATTATATTAAATAGTTTTAAACATACTTAAATTATATATTAAACATTAATTTTTGTATTTATTCAATATTTTAAAAATTCTATAAGAATATTATATTATTAAATCTTAAGATCTTATACCTGTTCTCCCTATAACTTCCTTCTTAACAAAAGATCTTAAGTCCTGATCTTACAATATTTTTACATTATTTCTCATCTAAGATCACCCTCACATGATCCCCCTATAAATATGCCCTTATACTTTTATCTAAATACCTAATCATAACAAAAATATTAAACTTATCTAAAGTATATTCGCTCAACAACTTACGTTTCAGGCTGTCATTTTATAAGTACTATGATCTATGTAATTTTTGTTTCCATCTTATGTGTATACTAGATTAGTACCCGTGCTACAGAACGGGTATTTATTTATACAACAAATTTAAATATTTTTATTTGATATATTTTTTAGCATTAAACAATATCAACATATAACCTTGATATTTTACAATTAATCCGAATTATAAGTTTATAACTTATTTTATCATAAAACTAACTACATTTTAATTGGTAAATAATAATAGAACATGCAAATAAGATATGCATCTGTTTCTGAGGAAAGAAGTACATATAACTTTAAATTGTGATATTACAAATAATAACTTTTAGAAATGATATTTATTAAAATGGCAAAGGGTTTATTATGTAAACCCTATAAATCTTGATTACCAAGCGAACCCTATAAATCTCGATTATCAAGCGAATCCTATAAATCTTGATCTCGAATCTCGATCATCATGCAACCCCGTAAAGGTAAATTATACAAATGATACACTTAAATACAACTAAAATGATTAATGTTTTAATTTTATAACCAACTAATGACTCATATATCTATTATATAGTCTAAAAAAATTATGTACTGACTGGACTCATATCTATTATTAAAAGTTGTGTAGACTATGTGTAAGTGGTATTTTTAATTTTAAATATTTTTGGCCATCGAAGGGGTCTCCAGAGTTAATCCTATTTAAATCGGAGATATTTAAATTTGTTATATTTCCTTATACAATATATAGAAGTAGGGTATATATTATTAGGTAAGATCAAAATATTGTTTAGTTTAACAAAAATCACAGTTTTATGTTTAGGGTTACCGAACTCGGAAGATTTCTCGAGTTAAAATATTTTATTTCATTTGTGTATATCATCTTTTATTTCTTCAAATGCTATTATTATTTCCGATTAGGCTTAAAGTGAATTCATTGCTATTGCTATTATTAAAAATTAATTCTGAATAATTGAATAAATAAGTGATATAGGATCTAACAGTAATCAAAGTACACCCGTAAATATTGAAAGATTATCAAATGTTATACTTAAAATTATTAATATGTCAATTCTATAACCAACTAATAATCCATATAACTATTATATGGTCTACCAAAAATAAGTCATGTACTTCCCTTTTATTAAAAAGGGGATACTTATATGGTTTCTTTTATGTGTCTCTGATTTTATTTGATGGTTTTAGAACTTTTGATGAGTCGAGGGAACTTGATATTTTCTTCATTAAGGAAGACAAGGTTCTTTAAACATCTTGGTTATCGTATTATTTGTAATATAACATCATTTTGGCAGTTTGTTTTATTCTAAATAACAATTCGTACTATGTGCAGAATAAAATAGTTATTAAATAATTTTATTCTAATTTATATATACAGGATCTAAAATAATTATCGTTAAAATTATTATTTGGGATCTAAAATTTATTTGTGTAGTATGTATTTTCAGTTTTATTTGAATATATAAAATTCTTGAATAATATTTAAGATTTAACATATGGAAATTATTATAATACGAATTTTATATTATCTCACCATATGAATCAAGAGTTCTTAAAATTTTATGAAAATATAGGTAAGTGATACAATTAAATTATAAAGAAATAAAATAATTAAATTTGGGTGTCATTTAAAAAAAAATACAATGGTATGTAAATAGAAATACTATTATAAACTGAAGACAAATAAAGAAATCATTTATCCAGTTGACAAATAAAGAAATCATTTCTCGACCTTTGTGGGCGCAACACTTCATTTGTTTTTATGAGAAAGATTATACATATAAGGGATATAAACCAAACTTTACCAAAATATATATATATATGGGATATGAACCAAATTAGAGTAATCTCTCAAGTGTGATTGGAGGATAAATTCTATTTGTGAAGCATACATAAACTAGAGTAAATCAGTTACGTATTATCAAACAAAAATTCTCATATGTCTATCTTATTGCTCATGCGTTTACTATGTGATTCTTTTTCACAGTGATGATTGTAGTGTTTAAATTTAGACGTGTGATAACAAAGATTCCTTGTCTCTGAAGATTTATATATAAGAATACCAATGACAATTTAAACAATGTTTAAGATCAAAAACCAAATGTTTTAAATTAAAGAAAACTAAATCATCTATAACTTTTACAATTAACATAAACATATAAACGTTGTATACAGTTTAACATAAATACACAAGTATAATATTTAAATAATAACACAAAACCAAACTAAAGTAAAAATATGTCTATTTACTTTGACATACGTGGTTTTGTTATAAAAAAAAAGGTAAAAAAGGAAACAAAACAAATAATAATGTAACAACAACTCAAACTATATAAACTTAGATGATTTGTAAACTACAAAAAAAAAAAAACACCACCAAATAAAACTACACTAATATATCTCCCATAAAAAGTAATAGGAGAAAAAAACACATAGCATATAGTAGAGTTAAGCCAACTATAAGATTAAATTTACCCGATTTAAATATAAATCAGATTTTTTAACATCAAATGTATTTCAAAATGTATAGAATAACATCCTGCAGCATCGCGCGGGTCTAACCTAGTTTAATTACGACTTCATGTTTTGGTGTTTTTAGTTTATATAGATACGAATAAATGAATTCGTAATTGGCAATCGCTTGTTTAGTATAGACGTTAATTTAACATGTATCACAAAATAAATATGCTAGAGTCAGAAAGAAAAAAAAATGGAGAGTGTTTCATCTATATTAATATTTTTAAGTACATTTTGTGCTTTATCCTTTAAAATATACTTATTTACAATATTTATTTACAAAATTCATCCCTACAAATTGCACAAAATATAACTAAATATGGCAATTCAAAATCGAGTACTCAATTAATATGTCTATAAAATCGTTACACCAATCTGATTTCTAAAATATCTCTTCTAAAATAATTTTTCTTTTCCTAAATCCATTTTTGTTTATACTTATATAATCTTTACATTTAACATTATATTCTTAAATTGATATCTTGAATCGGGTATTATCCTTATAATATCTCCACTTCATTGTTATTTTCCTTATCAATTAAAATATTACAATCATTGTTTATAAGTAGTTTAAAATACTATATACTATAATGTAATTATATGGCGGGATGGGTTATAGACTTGACGGGTTTGAATTGACATTACTATAAATTTAAAATATTATTAACTCAATGTTAAAATACGGGTTAAATTCTCATTTAATTATTTGGTCAACACTACAAATATTAGAATATAAGACATATCAAATCAAGGTAATTTAACTAAATTATTAAAAAAATTAAATCATTATCAAAATTGTGTCTTAATCAGATAATATCTTATAAATTAATTTTATGTATTTTATTATTTATACTAATAATGAACAATCTAAATACTACTTAACTAAATATCACAAACAAATAGAAATTAAAATTCTATTTATAATAAAAATTGTCCCGCAGTATACCGCGAGTTAAAATCTAGTATGTAACAAAACCATGTGTCACTCTAATGTTACATTCTTATTTGTAGGAAGAAAATCATCCTACAACAAATGATACCAAATTTCAGCTAGACATACTAGTAAATAAATTTTAAGGGTTTTAAAAATATATATATATATATATATATATTTTAATTATTTTTTATTTCATACATGAAAATTATATATTTCTATACATATCAAAATATAATATGTAAGATTTTTTTTTGTTACCAATATGTCTTTCTCTTATTGAATTAATTTTAATAACAAATCCTAAAATTTAACACTCTTAATAAATAGAAGTTTTAATTTTTATCTTCAAATTGTGAATTGGTTGATACATTCATAATAATAATGGCTTGATTTTCTTATGTATCTAGGAATTATTAATTAAGAAGGCTATCTAAATAGTGTTTTTTGAATATTGTAAATGAGATTTAATTTAGAAATTACATACTTGTAATAATATAACAAAATAAATGTTATTTTGTCAATTATTGTGTGAGAAAACATGTGCAAACATGACGTCATCATCTTATTCTTTTTTCCAACTATTGAGCCACAATATGTTGATCCATTAGCCAAATTCCTACATTTTCATCATCTTTTTATGATCACTTCTAAAATATTTGAGATTCCCTCTTTAAACATGCAACACCTTGTTGAATTTCTTTTCTTTTTACAAACTCGAATAATATATGCAGAAAAAGTTATTGTTCAATATAATCGATGAGGTAATTCAGTTTTTTTTAGTTAGACCATCAACCAAAAATGAGAGGAAAATATGGAAAAAATTAACTTTCATAGTTCGTTTAATTTGAAAAATACAATTTTACTTAATGACATATGTGAGTATGTGACCTGTTTTACAAAGAGATTTTGTTTGGCTTTTAATTTGCGACACTAATAAAATGATACCTAAGTAATTTAATACATTGAATGTTAAAATGTATCTTTAGTTATCCTTTACTATATTTTAGTGAAAAAAAAATATTTTTATCATCTTACAGATTTACAACCATTAATGATGTACGCGCTAAATAAAACTTAGATGGATATAAATCTAAAATTCAAACACTACATAATTGAAATAAATAGAAAATATAAATTATAAATTACCTTTTGAAGTAACGTTCCCCAAAAGTTGAGAATCTGTAATTGAGATTTCTTTCATTAATGGTTTTGTTTCTTTTTGAGGCTTCCATTTCTTTGTTCAAAAAAAAAAGTAAAATAACTTTTTTAAACTAGTGACCCACAAAAGAAATCTTTTATACATTGTTTACCTAATATAGTTTTCTTTGTATTTTATTTAAATAGCTTTTACATTGTTCATATCTTTTGTATACTTTTCTAGCTATCATTTGGATAAACAAAAAATGGATTCTAGTCGTGATGACAGTTCAAGCGATGAACGGGGTACTTCTACGGACACCAATAACAATCAGGATAGGAGGAATTACCATCGCCACACTAATCAACAAATTCAAAGGCTCGAAGCGTAAGATCTTCATATAATTTTATCAATTTATATCACTTTTTTTTTTTTGAAAAATAAGCTTCTTAATTCATAGTTAATCTTTAAAAAAAAAAAATGGATTGAAGGTATTTCAAGGAGTGTCCTCATCCAGACGATTTGCAGAGACGTCAATTGGGTGAAGAACTGAATCTGAAACCAAAACAAATCAAATTCTGGTTTCAAAACAAAAGAACCCAAGCCAAGGTAATTTGTTTGGTCTTACATATTGTTGTTTTATACTAGAGTTTACTTTAGAATACAAAAGGATTTAATTTGAATTTACCTAATTATGATGATTTACTAGTCATAATTGTAATTGTTCTACATCATTATTGTTATTTTTTTGTTGTTTACCACAAGAAATTTACACAGTTATTGCATATTCAAAAATTAGATTGATGCATAAGATTTTTTTTTTTTTTATGCATGAAATTTGCCTAAATTTTAACTATAAAACACTAAGATTATGAGAGTGACAAAAAAAAAAAACACTAATATTATGCCTAAATTTTAACAATAAAACACTAAGATTAATTGATTTTTTTCCTAGTCTCTCAATGAAAGAGCAGACAACGCAGTACTTAGAGCAGAGAACATGAGGATGAGCCGTGAAAATGAAGCACTGGAAGACGCACTAAAAAATGTGGTTTGCGGTCCATGTAGTGGTCGTGGTTTTGGTAGAGAGGAAAAACAACGCAATATCCAAAAACTGCGTGCGGAAAATGCTTTTCTCAAAAGAGAGGTGTGTATTTATGCAAATACTTAAAAAAAAAAAAAAAAAAAAAAAACTTTCATGAGTTCCTTTGTCGCTATATATATATATATATATATATGGAATTCTAATTTCTAACACTAATGAAAACATTTAGTCACTAATACTTTTGTTGATCAAATTATGAATATCAGTTTGAAAGATTCTCAAACTTCCTAGCTCAACAAGGAGGTCACTCAATGCCTAGCGTTGATGCCTTTACGTATCCCCATGGTCCATCAACCTATGGATCGACCTCCAATAATCGTCGTGCCTCGTATGGAACATCCTCTAACCATCTTCCCCATCCTTCATGCTCATTAAGAGGACCATATGCTCGTGGAAACATCAGCATCAACCAACCACATCAGCTGCAAAAAGAGATGCCACTGCATCATTCCCCTCAGCTATCTCAAATGGAGAAACTGGTGATGTTTGAAACAGCAGCGAAAGCGGTGGCAGAAGTTATGAATCTCATTCAAATGGAAGAACTGTGGAAGAAATCGTCTATTGATGATAGGCTCGTCATTGATCCAACCAACTACGAGAAATGTTTTGGGAAGAGTAGCCATTTCAAGGGCCCAAGTGGTCGCCCTGAGTCTTCTAAGGAAGTCGTGGTGGTTCAAATGGATGCAAGTATCTTGGTTGACATGTTCTTAGATACGGTACGTACTTCATGCCATTTTGTTTCTAAGCTAATTAACATCAACAAATGAATTATTATTTTTCTTAATACTTTATTTATCCAAAAACTACAATATAATCTTCTTATTTGTTCAATTTTGTTAGAAAAATTTAGAATTCTTGCATTAATAGAAAATTGTAAATATGAAAAATTAATTCTCTTTATAATACGTCTCAGTAATATATGTGTACGTCCCTCTCAAAATTACATTTCTAACACAAATATATTGCAGGAGAAATGGGCGAGGCTTTTTCCAACAATTGTCAACGAAGCTAAAACTATGTACGTGTTGGATTCAGTGGACAACGGAAGACAAACCATGGCGAGAGTGGTATATATCTATGAATCTTATGATATTTTACATTTTTATTTTTTTAAATTCTTAGGTTTACATAAACACTTGGTGGTAAACAAAATTGGACGTAAAAAAGTGACTTTTCTACGATTTGCTTAAAATAAAATAGATATCTGAGCAAATGCACATACTGTCTCCATTGGTGCCACCGAGAGAGTTTATAATCCTAAGAAGTTGCCAACAAATGGAAGAAAATGTCTGGATGATAGCTGACGTGTCCTGTAACCTCCCAAACGTTGAATTGAATTCTATGGCTCCGATTTGCACCAAACATCCCTCTGGTGTACTCATTGAAGCATTGTCCAATGGTTGCTCTAAGGTCTCTCTAGCTCTCTTCTTTCTTTTTATTCTTTTTTTGATATAATCTTTTCACATATTTTTCAATTTCTCCATATTGATCTAGACATCTACAGAAGTCATTAGTGTATGTATATATCTACAATGACTATCATAAAAATATGTGTGATTGAAAGCAAAACAAATAACAAAGAAAATGGGCAGGTGACGTGGATAGAGCACGTGGAAGTAACTGATAAAATGCGACCACATCGGCTTTACAGAGACCTCTTCTTATACGGCGGTTTGGGCTACGGAGCTCGACGTTGGACCGTTACTCTTGAGAGGATGTGTGAGAGGCTGTATCTCTCCTCCATATCCGACTTACCCAACAATGACTACGCTGGAGGTACCCAAAAAAAACCCAACAGGATCAATACAAAATATTAATTAGTTTATCAATTATTCGTACAATAAACAAGTAACTCGATCGACATGTTTTATATATGCATGCGTATTTAATATCGACAACAAGTGCTAGCTAGTTTCAAGACTTTAATTGGTATTTAAACTACTGTTATAAGAGTTCAACATGGTTTCATCTTTTGTAGTTGTGCAAACAATAGAAGGCAGGAGGAGCGTAATGAAATTGGGAGAAAGAATGTTGAAGGACTTTTCATGGATGATAAAAATGGAAAAGAAACTCGAATTCTCGCAACAGTCTGAAACCAACAACAGCGGAGTTACGATTGCCGTGCGGTTTAACCACGAGGCTGGTCAACCGCCCGGTCTCATTATCTGCGCTGGTTCATCTTTATGCCTCCCTCTCCCTCCTCCCCAAGTATACGATTTCCTCAGAAATCTGAACATTCGTCACCAGGCAAGAATATAATCATATTATAGAGTTGTTAATTATCACAAAAGTCCATATTTAATCAGCTTATTTTAAGAATAATATGATGTCGTTATTTTCACATTCTAATTGTTTTTAATTATTGGTAACTAACAAGAAATCTAATATGCTTGTATGTAAAAAAAGTGGGACGTTCTCTGCAATGGGAATGCAGTGACTGAGGCTGCTCGTTTTGTCACCGGAACCGACAAGAAGAACTATGTGAATTTTATCGAGGTACATTACTCCTGCTAATTAAAACGTTATGATTTTATAATTTAAATATGTATCATAACCAGCATTTAAATATAGATGTTATAAAGTAACCAAAAAAATCCATGGAACGGGTCAACTTTGTTTCATGGAAGGTCTATTACAATTTCGATATCTTTGGCATTGCATTAAACATTATTATATATGTAGGCTTCAGGTGGAGGGGACAATAATAGTAAATTGATGATACTACAAGATGGCTTCATAGATGCATTAGGAGGTATGGTGGTCTACGCTCCAATGGGTCTAGATATAGCAGCAGCCGCCATTTCAGGCCAAGTCGATCCTTCCACCATTCCAATCCTCCCTTCAGGTTTCGTCATCTCCCGCGACGGCCGTCCTACTTCCACCGAGGATCCCGACGGTGGTAGCTCAACACTCCTCACCGTGGCCTTCCAGATCCTTGTCTGTGATCCGAGTAACATTGCTAATATCAACATGGAAGAATCTGCCACCACAGTCAATACCGTGATCAGCTCCACAGTTCAAAGGATCAAAGCCATGCTTAACTTAACTGCGACTGATGGTCATTGAGAGAGAGTTTGAATGAAAGAAGTTATACCAGTTCGCAGATCTCAACTCTTTTAGTTTTCTTTCCTTTGCAAATAAAGTATTCTCAGATGATTCTCTAAGGAGAAAGTCATGTTTTTTTCGTTGGTTATAATAAAATTTCTAAGGCAAGGGCCTTGGATATAAACAATATTTATTATGTATGTTGTTGCCTTTTTGCATGGCATGTTTGTGATATTTAAGATGTTATTCCAGTATTCATCGGTTTTCTAAGTAACACCGGCTAAATAAAATCGATTCACTTGGTTTAAACACTTAAACCGAACGGTACAATAATAAAGTGGTATAGAGAAGACAACGGACATACCCATCCATTGTCACTCTCATCACTAACTCTCTCTCTCCCGTATACTATAAATACCCTTCCGCTTTAATTCGAGAACACTCTTCATTCCTCAAATCTCAAATCTCAATCTCTCTCCCTCGTGCGTTTTGATTTCTCTCGTCGAATCGGAATCTCTAATCGGAAAAAATTTCAATGGCCGCCGTAACCGAGAAGCTCCCACAGCTCAAATCCGCCGTTAATGGACTTACTGAGATGAGGTATTGAGCGGTGTCGATCCCGGATCTGGTAATCTTCTTCATCGTTTAGACTGTCATCTGTTACCTTTTTTTTTGTTTCAGTGCCAATGAGAAGAGCGGATTCATCAACCTCGTTTCACGTTACCTCAGGTTCGTCCTTGAATCGTCTGCTTCTGAATTTGGTATCTTCGTATGTTGTATTGATTGAATCGTGAATCATCGGTGAAGATCATATGTTCTTTTAAATTCTTTTCGTTTCACTCTTTGTTGTCATAGATTGCATGAGAATTAGTTTGAGTTTCACTAGTTTAGTGTTTGCTTTCTCTGTTAATTTTTGATTTTTGAAACGATTTGAGTTATATATCTGAAAAGTCGTATCGGATCTGGAGAATGGAATCAGATCTAGAAACGGAGATTGCTTTACATTTAGATGTGGAATTAATTCTAAATACCTCTGTATCTTTCAATTTGAATTTGAAGCGGTGAGGCTCAGCACATTGAATGGAGCAAGATCCAGACACCTACTGATGAGATTGTTGTTCCTTATGATAAAATGGCTAACGTCTCTGAAGGTATTGTTCTTTCTTGGAATGTTACGAATCTGTTACTGATGTTTGATTTTTGTATGGTGAATGTTCTGTGGACTAGTGTTTCGTTGGATCGTTTTCTTTATAGCATTAAAGAATTTTGTTTTTGTTATGTTTTGTTTTAACATAATGAAGATGCTTCCGAGACCAAATATTTGTTGGACAAGCTTGTTGTGCTAAAGCTTAATGGAGGTTTGGGAACGACAATGGGATGCACTGGTCCAAAGTAAGCTCTCTAATCTTGTGTCACTATCAGTATTCAGTTCAATTTTTCGTTTATTCGTGCTTGGACTTCGTTGCTCAAGTCTCTTTGAGATGGCAATGCAAAGATAATATTCAATTCTGAGTACATTTCCAAGCCTGAATATCTAGCCATCTAGGCTCCATAATCTATATCTCTTGGTCTATAAGATTTATTGCCATCGGTAACAGACTTGATGTCCTAGTCTAGCTAGTAAACAATTATCTGTCAGCTTTGACAATAGCAGGGATGTGATAGTAGTTCCCACTTCAGGGATGAGAACTTACATTCCATGTTTATAGATTGGGTTAGTGTATACGCCATCTTCGATTTCATGCTAATTTTCTTGAGGTCTCTGTATCAAGTCCTTCCCTGATGCTCTATGCTACATTTTATTCAAACAATAGGTTTCATTTACTTTTCCTGTTTCTTTGCAGATCGGTTATCGAAGTTCGTGATGGTTTGACATTTCTTGACCTGATTGTTATCCAGATTGAGGTTCGTCATTTTTCATTTTATTTTTCTGATAATCTTTTGTGCCTTTACATAATCTCACATAGCACTTTCCTACAGAATCTCAACAACAAGTATGGCTGCAAGGTTCCTTTGGTTCTTATGAACTCATTCAATACACATGATGACACGCAAAAGGTATTTCTATTTCCCCGAGGATCACATCTTTTTAGTTATACATTTATCTTATACTTGTAGGCTGACTGATTTTTGTCTTGTTCAGATTGTGGAAAAATACACCAACTCAAATGTTGATATTCACACTTTTAATCAGGTATTTCATGTCAATGCCATTACAAGTAAAGAGACTAAAACCTTGTTTATTTGAACGATCCAGGTCAACCCTGGAACTAATTATATTGACTTTAACTATGTAGAGCAAGTATCCTCGTGTTGTTGCTGATGAGTTTGTGCCGTGGCCTAGCAAAGGAAAGACTGACAAGGATGGATGGTACGTTTTCCAGTCAATATTGCATTTACATTTGAGATTCCATTTGCATTTGGACATCCTTCTCTTTGCTATCACATTAAATCACTAATAAAAGATGTATCTTTGAAGGTATCCTCCTGGTCACGGCGATGTATTCCCGTCCCTCATGAACAGTGGCAAGCTTGATGCTTTCTTATCACAGGTTCTGTTTTTGATGTAGTCTATTGTTATTTTTGTTTCCAGAATGTATCCTTGATGTCTTTGTCTTTCACTTTTACCATTTTAATTCTGATTCTGTCTTTCTCACAATTCAGGGTAAGGAGTATGTGTTCGTAGCCAACTCAGACAACTTGGGCGCTATTGTTGACTTAAGTATATCTCCTTCATAGTTTTCTCTTTTATGGCTTTCCTCTAGTTCCATTCAGGATAATAGCATTTAACCAGAGACTAATTGTTGATTGTCCTTGACTCGATGCTGCATCAGAAATCTTGAAGCATCTGATCCAGAACAAAAATGAGTACTGTATGGAGGTTACACCCAAAACTCTAGCTGATGTAAAGGGAGGAACTCTCATCTCTTATGAAGGAAAAGTTCAGGTAAATTTTTTGGATGTAGCTTTCCTGCTGAATGATTATTAGAAAGTTTCTACTCAAATCTGATGTCATCAGAAGTTACTAATCAAAGTTGGCGTTATTACATACTAAATAAAAATTGTATGTGCATTCTACAATGTCTCTTCTTATTATATGTGACATCTTCGAATAATAGATAATCCAGGCTAGAGATATATTTATTGTCATTGTCTTCTTTCGCAACTCATTATCTTCTCACTGTTCCATTTTTCTTGTGTATCTCAGCTTTTGGAGATTGCTCAGGTTCCTGATGAACATGTAAGTCCACACTTCTTATTTGTTTTCCTTTTATTCTAGATCTCTCTTGCTCATTATATAGATTTTATTTTTTCACTAACTCTTTGCTCCTTACATTTTTTACACTTCTTATGTGGTATAAAATGGCAGAAAGTATAAGTGTTTCTCTGAGAACGAAACGAAATTGCTTATCCCTAGCTACTTGTGTGTGGCTAAGAATGACATTGCTCGTATTTCGTGTAGGTAAATGAATTCAAATCAATTGAGAAATTCAAGATTTTCAACACAAATAACCTGTAAGTAGTAGCTCTATGGTCCATAAAACGTTCCGAATAACAAGTATATATGCGGACACCTAACTGTTAACTATTACAGTTGGGTTAACTTGAAAGCAATCAAAAAGCTTGTGGAAGCTGATGCACTTAAAATGGAGATCATCCCAAACCCAAAGGTACTAGATTTCCAATCACGCCATGCAACATATCTGATGTATTGCAATTTGCATAATTTGTCTAAAATCTTTGCAGGAAGTTGATGGAGTCAAAGTTCTTCAACTGGAAACTGCAGCTGGTGCTGCGATAAGAGTAGGCATTGCGCTTTATATTTAACTAACAGAATTTTCAATAAACAGAGTTGTTAATTTTCTTCATTATTTACCTGTTTTCAAACAGTTTTTTGATAATGCAATCGGTGTGAATGTTCCTCGCTCACGGTTCTTGCCAGTGAAGGCGACTTCAGACTTGCTTCTTGTTCAGGTAAACCATTCCACTCCTTCCCCTCTCAAATTCCCAAAAATCCATTAAATGAGAAACAGAGAGTTAACAATTTTTAGTCATCTTTCACAGTCGGATCTGTACACACTCGTTGATGGCTTTGTCACAAGAAACAAAGCTAGGACAAACCCCACAAACCCAGCTATTGAATTGGGACCCGAATTTAAAAAGGTAAAGTTCCCTGTGTAGGATATCTGATATAAAGTATCTCACTCTAATTGTAATCCTGCTTCTGAAGCTAGAGCCTGTAACTTAATTTGAAATATATACAAAGACAAAATGATTCTAACATCCTAGTTGTAACTGTGATTTTCTTTTTTGTATTTGGTCGATAAACAGGTCGCGAGCTTCCTTAGCCGGTTCAAGTCCATTCCAAGTATAGTTGAGCTTGATAGCCTTAAGGTCTCGGGTGATGTCTCGTTTGGCTCTAGCGTTGTTCTGAAGGGCAAAGTGTCAGTAAAGGCAAACTCCGGGACTAAACTTGAAATCCCTGACAATGCCGCGCTCGAGAATAAGGTAACGTTTATTTATGTCACTGTGATTGTAAAAATATCACTAGACTCATCTTCTGGTCTTGTGTTCTTACAGGACATCAATGGTCCAAAGGATCTGTGAAGAAATTAAAAAGAGTTTTGATGCTTCGTCTTCTGACTTCCTCTTCCCTACTAAATGAGAGCACTTTTTGTAAAACTTTTTTCATGTGAAAAGATCACAAGAACAACGAGAAGTGGTTTTTTTTTCTTTTGTGCAGTTAAGCCCCACAAAGTACGTTTTGAGTTTACTATTTCCTTACATTGATTTTTTTTTTTTTTTTTTTTTTCTTTCACTAATTGATGCGAAGTTTCTCATGTCTTTTTGCCTTTTTGGATAATGGTGAAATGAACTCTTTCTGTTGAAGTTATCTTTGCTTGCGATCACAATTTTTCTGTGGCTTATCTTTTTTTGCTTCCAAGTAACTGAAATAGTGGAAAATACGATTTTACAATAAAGGTTTAGGGGGTGTATTGAAACCATGATTTTGGAAGATTTGATGAAATTTAGGAAATTTGAAATTTTGAAAGATTTTAGGGAAGTTGATATGATTTATTGTCAAATTTTTCAAATCCCACATAAAACCATGAGATTTGGATTTCTATTTTTAACTAAACAAATCCCACCTAAATCTTCCAGAATCTCAAAAATCATTAAAATCCAAATCACAAACAGTTTTGAATAACAGTGGATTTTAAAGTAGATTTTTAAATCATCAGTTCAATAACAGTGAATTTTAATAGACTTTTTAAAATACATGATTGAATAACATAGGATTTGTAAGTTTCACACAAATCACTCAAAATGTCAAGTTGAATACACCGTAGCATACATTTTTTTTGGGAGATTCTAGAAAATAGTACCAAAATAAGTTTTTTTTTTCAAATTTAGCACAATATCTCTAAAATTCCAAAAATAGCATCATTAGTCTTTCAAAATTAAATCATAAATTCAAAACTAAACCTTACCCCTCAAAACTATACCCTAAATATGAAATTGAGAACCCAAACATAAAAAAACAAATTCTAAAAATTCATTTAAAATATTTTAATGTGTTAAAATAGTGTTATTTTTGAAATCTATGGAATATGTGCTATAGTTGTCATAAAACTTGTTTTAGTGCTATTTTGGATATTTCTCTCTTTTTTTTTCCCATACTGTTCTGTAATATTTTATAATGTATTTTTGTTGGACTGTTATAATCTTATGGATTTATAGAAGATGGTCAGTATGTATAAGAAGATGGACAGTAACACAGTATAGAAAAAGGAAGATAAAATTAGAACTTAATTCTCTTGTGCCCTATCCCAAAAATCATTTTCTCGTTTCCCCCTCTATAATATCTAAATTATTTTCTTTTTCTTTTTAATGGAAAAATTGGTGAATGACCATAAAATTTATAGAAATTTTGTTAATTACCAACTCAACCAAGATCCATTCGGGTTATCCACTAAAATCGGATCTTAAGTTTTATCTTAACTTTTATCTCCCGATTCATTGCTCCTTCTTTCTTCTCCGGTGAACCAAAAAAAGTTTGGTCGATCTCTTCTTGGATCTTCTCCGATCAAACATCTCATCTGTTTTCTCAGCATCTTAATCAAATCTGATATATTTCTTCAGTTTCTTCTCTCTTTCAAAGGTAAGCCTCTCAAATCTCATGAAAGTAGGGTTTGTAAACTATGATTTCAATTCAAAATTAGATTAAAAGAAATATGTTTCTTTTGTTAATCCTGTTGAAAATTGATCATTTGCCTAACATGGTACTGATGATATCAGAGGAAGGTGATGAAGAGAAGTGGTGTTGTGAAGACGATGAGAGGATCGTGAGATGAAGAAGATGCGAAGATGTGTTTTGTGTCGTACAAGAAAGAAGGAGAAGAAAGAAGAAAAGGCTTATGGGCCATGTTGTTTTATAAGAAGGCTCGTATATGCTATTGGGTTATTTTGTGTTAGAAAACAATTATGCAAGTAATTAGGTTAAAATAAAATGTAGTATAAATATGTAAGGTTGTGGTAAAAACAAGATAAGGAGAATGAGAGGTTAAGCAAGTGGCTGACCAAAATCCTTCATGGTATCAGAGCTCCAAGGTCTTGGTGGCCTGGAAGTTTGAAGAATATGCACAAGAAACAAAGAGAAGTCAAAGGCACAAGCTGGGTACCATAGAAGAAAACAGAGGACGGAGAAATCAGGTACAAATCTGATATCTAAACTTGGTCTTGGGTAAAGATGCAGAATCAACAAGTGATTTCAGTGTCGGGGAACAAGTATAACTTATGGGTTATAAAGACAAGAGTTCTACTTAGGTCTAGAGGGTTGTGGAAAGTAGTAATTGAAGGAATCCAAGATGAGAAGAAAAAGAATACAGATTGGGAGGAGTTAAAGGTGAAAGATCAGGCAGCCTTACAGTTGTTGTGTAGTGCTGTCTCTGAAGAGATTTACAGTAGCTATTTGTCTGACACTGAATCTTCAAAAGATGCATGGGATGTACTGCAACAGAGTTTCAAAATGTTCAAAAGGAAGCACAAACTCAAGCACAAGCAGACAAACAAAATCAAGAACAAAACAACCAACAAGAAGCATTGTTCACAGCAACTCATGGACAAGAAGCAAGCGGTGAAGATGTGTGGGTGGTTGATAGTGGAGCCACTAGCCACATGGCTAGAGATGAAGGCTGGTTTTCAAAGTTAAACACAAGTATCACAACACAGGTGAGGCTAGGCTTCGGTGAAATGGTACAAAGTAAAGGGAGAGGATTAGTCACTGTGATGACAGAGACTGGAAAAAGGGTCTTGACAAATGTCCTTTTGGTTCCTTGTCTGAAACAAAACTACCTAAGTGTTCCTCAACTGATGGATGATGGCTAAGGGATCATGTTTGGTGGATCAAGATGCACAATCACAAATAAAAAGGGAGAGAAGATATTGGAGGCAGCCATGAGAAATGATTGCTATTCTATTAAGTTTTCAAGAATGAAGAATGAAGTACAACAAGGAGAAGGACCACAAAGAGGGGCAGAAACAGAACCTGGAAATTATGGAGAAGAATGTGGAACTGGAGAACTTGTTGACTTGTAGGAGAGTGTAGAAAAACAATCACTAAGCCGTGTGATTAAGGGAGAATCAAGCAATGAACAACAAGAAATCCATCAATACTTGATGGTAGAGGGTGTAGAACAAGAGTTCAACAATCAACAAGTTGAGAATCAAACTGACTGGACTGAGAATATGGCTTACCAACCAAGGGTGAATGCAAGTGAGGATGGTATTGGTCTCAAGGAGCAAAGTAGAGCAGAAACTGTCATAAGGGAAACTGAGCATGTCTACCAAGAAGTTGATAAAACATGTCAGAATTCAGAGCAACACAATGTATCAAATGCATTTGGAAACTTAACTGAAAGGAAGAATGGACCTGCAGGAGTTGTAGCAGGCTCGACTGTGAAGAATACTCGTGGTAAGACTGAGGTAGCTCTAGGAAAGACTCATGAGATAGTAATCACAGAGTGTACAATGATAATTGGTTCGAGCAAGACTCAAGAGAGAGAACCTGCAAAAGAACCACACCTTGAGTTAATTAAAGAATCAAAGATTTAGAGCCCCAAGGGAAGTAATCCAAGTTTTAGAGTGAGATGCGAAGAGGTCAAGGAAATAAATATGAGGCATGACTCACAACTCACCCGAGTAATGGAAAAGGATTAAGATCACACTTATGTTACTGCTGAAAGGTACCTGCAAGAGAGAGGAGTGAATCAGGTTAAGAAAGCATAAGGAAAAATGAAGAGACAAGAAGAGAAACGGATTCAAGGATTAAGAAAGGAGTATAAGAAGAAGAAAAAGTGGATTATGGAAAATAAAGGAAAAACGAAGAGGAGATCGACGACCTAGATCACTCGCAAGAGTACCTGCAAAACAAAGAAAACCATCAGTCTTCAGCCATGATTGATAAGAAACAAAAGGGGATCAACTCAATTGTCGGATATGAGAAAGTGATGAGTCCTATCAACTATGATGAGATTGTGAAGATTAAGAAAGTGAGGGAGAAAGAGGAATCACATGTAAGGGTTGCAGACGTCGTAAAACACTTTCGCTCAAAGGATGAAGAAAGTGTCAAAGAAGAACAAGAAAATGCAAAGATCAACAAGCTCACATGCATGATGAGGGAGAAATTGGAAAACTAAGAAGATTGAAATGATGAGGGAGATGAGAAGCACAAGCTCACATGCATGGCGCCTGCTTGAGAAGGAGATTGATAAGCAAGATTATGAAGAGTGCCAAATGCAAAAGACGAAACCTCATATCCGAGATGATGAGGGTGATGAGAAGCTGAGTTGCATTAAGATGGGAATCAAACCAGAGACAATAACAAACTTAACGAAAATTAAAAGGTTTGTAAGGTTTGGAATAATGAGGGAGCTAATGAACTCACAAGTAAATTTTGCAGAGGTTGTGAAAGAAATATGTTCATGGCGCAAAGGAGGAACGGGAGTAGTTAAAGGAGCAAAGGGATCCAATCCCTAAATTGGAATTTGGAAATTTGGGGGTTAGGCAAAAGGATCAAGAGGGAGTGTTGGAAATTGATCCTTTGCCTAACATGGTACTGATGATATCAGAGGAAGGTGATGAAGAGAAGTGGTGTTGTGAATACGATGAGAGGATCGTGAGATGAAGAAGATGAGAATATGTGTTTTGTGTCGTACAAGAAAGAAGGAGAAGAAAGAAGAAAAGGCTTATGGGCCATGTAGTTTTATAAGAAGGCCCATTTATGCTATTGGGTTATTTTGTTTTAGAAAACAATTATGCAAGTAATTAGGTTAAAATAGAATGTAGTATAAATATGTAAGGTTGTGGTAAAAACAAGATAAGGAGAATGAGAGGTTAAGCAAGTGGCACCAAAATCCTTCAAATCCCAGGTATATCGATGCCACCCAAAACGAAAAACGATATTACTTCGAAGAAAAGGAGAATGGACAATCTTCCGGCAGAAAAACCTCATCCTTCGTCAGCCTCAACCGCTCCTCCTCCAGCAGCCTCAATCGTTTCTCCTCCAGCAGCCTCAATCGCTTCTCCTCCTCCTGAAAAAATCACAGCTCCTCCGCCAATAGAAATGGGTGAAGCAACTCCGCCTCATTCACGATAAGAAATCTCTCCTCCTCGGCCAACGTCAAACGAAGAACATCTTAATCCCCCATGGCTACCACAGGTAAATAGAATGAAATTTGGTCGGTAGAAGTCGAATAGGGACCTTTGTGTTTTGGTGCAAATAAGGTTGCCTGTACAACTACGGGTACAACTATTCATTACAGTTATCTTTGTGGATTTGCAGGATAATGATGAGGATACTCAACCAATACATCCAGAGTTTTACTTAGACCAAATAAATTATACAAAGTGTTGTAAGTTATCATCAAGGTTCGAGGAGAACAAAACCATAGCTGGGTTAGAGAAAATCCTGGGGAAGATGAGAAAGATTGGTTTCGTTTACACCCGCAATTTCAGCATATTTGGCACATGCATAGGGAGGAAATCATTTTTTACTTAGAATTGTGGATGATGTTGACGCATGTGTAACATTTCCATGGGGAAGGTACACATTTGACAACACGATTACAAACATCTTCTGTATGATGAAGCATTTTAAGGGTCGTGTGAACTCATCATGGTTAGATATAGTCATATATTTTTGGTCTTGTGTAGATATCGGCGTTTAAGGTTTGTTTTAATTCTGAAAATCTCAATATTCACAGGTAATTCACAGCATTTTGGAACCTGAACTGTCGGAGGTTCCTCTTATGGCCAGCATTACGGAAGATGATGAGATACAATCGAGTGATCCACTTGCTATGAGTTGGGAGCAGCGTCTATGTGTAGAAAAGAAGAAGATATGCTGGAAAGGACTACATGATTTAGATGTGGCTTCTCGACGACGAGATATGACAGAAGAGCAGCAAGAAGATGAGATTTTCTAACTACAGTCTTCCAAAGCTGTGAATAATCTTAAATCTCTTGAAAGTAAACTGATGAGGGCGGTGAATGCTGGGTTTAAACTGCTCAATAAGAATATTTTTAAGCGGTATAATCTGTTAGACAAAAATGTGAAAGATATTGAACTTTCTGTGAACGATGCATTGAATAGAGGTAAAGGGTTGAATCTTGAGGCTAGTGATGATTTGAACGGATCTGATTCTGGGTTTGAGAAGGATGCATCAGCAAAAACTAGAAAAGAGGTTGGTGAAGAAGATGAAGAAGAAACAGGAGAAGAGGTTGATGAAGCATCAGCAGAAACTGGAAAAGAGGCTGGTGAAGCTTCAGCAGATGCAGTATCAAAAAATGATGAGGGGGTAGTGAAGAAGATGAAGCAGAAACAGGAGAAGAGGCTGGTGAAGAAGATGAAGCAGAAACAAGAGAAGAGGCTGATGAGATGGTTGGTGAAGAAGAAAAAGCAGAAACTAGAGAAGAGGCTAATGAGATGGTTGGTGAAACTTCAGCAGAAACTAGAGAAGAAGCTGATGAGATGGTTGGTGAAGCTTCAGCAGATGCAGTACTAGGAAATGAGGAGGTGTCTGCTGATATGAGCGATGGCTAGACGTTGCTGAAGGTGAAGACTTGTGTTAAGAAGATGAAGAGAACATGTCAACCTTCAAAATACTTGAAGAGTCCGTATACAAAGGGAAAGAGGGGAAAGAAGTGAATCATAGTTGTGTGTGCAACTCGTAATAGATTACTTTTGGTACTTTTTTGTAATGGATTTGGTTGGATTGTATTTGGATGTTTTTGGTGTGGATTGTATTGGATGTTTTTGGTAATGGAATTTTTAGGTACAAGATGAATATTTTGGGTACAACTGATATATTTTAGGTACAACTGAGACCGTTTTATTAAATGAATTATTGAAATTTATTTATTAAAAGTGAATTTTAAACGGATCAAAAAGAAATTGTGTAAATATTGGATTAAAAAGAAATTGTGTAAAAAATGGATTAAGAATAAAATTTGTAATAAAAATGGATTAAATTGAAAATGTGGATGAAAATGAATCTCATTTAACTCATTTACCACATTTTTTGAAAAAAAAAATATTAAAATGAATCTCATTTAACTCATTTACCATATGTATCAGAAAATAATTAAATTTTGCCAAATTGTTTCATGTAATTGTACTTCAAACTTATAGTTGTACAAGCATAAACATAGTTGTACTTTACTACTTTTCCCTTATTACCAGTAGGACTTTACAATAAATTAAATATTTCTAGTTGTACTTTTCACATTAGTTAATTATATTACATTTTATACAATTTCATAAGATAATATGTCTAAAATAACTGATTTACATGTTTTGACATAATTACTTGGATGAAAATAGCAAAGTGACCATGAAAGCATTAGGAATATTTGTTCTATTTATCAAAGTGACCATAAAATTTACATGGTCAAAGTGACCACAATAGTTGTTCTCTTTGTATTAACTAACATAAATATAGATGGATTTAGTTGAATTTTAAAATTTAGTACTTATAAAGTTCAAAGTTATATTTAGTCATACCTTAGTTTTACCACGAATATGAGAATAGTTAAGTTTTAAATTAAATGTAGGTGTACCCTAATTGTAAATATTACAGTCAGTTGTACTGTAACTGCAGAAACCAGTCTTGCAACAAAAAAAACAGAACAATCGAGTCTTACAACCAAAAACTGTAACGACCATCAAAGTGATATAGAAATTAATCACGAAAAACATCATACAAGCTTCCAGCAGTAGTTTTTCTCTTCTTTCTTCCATGTTCTCCTAGGGAAGGAATCCTTTTCGTCCGTGGTCTTCCTCTTTTCTTTTTATTTTCATCAATCGGAGGAGGAAAGACAAACTTCTCTTGTACGTGATCAGGTACAACCCACTGAGACATATGGGGAACTGGATATATCGTTCGGCAATACGCCAATGACCACTGCTCTATCCAATAATATTTGGAGCATAAATCTTGTAGATGAAACTCATTTTCTATATTCTTAGCTGCTTCCATCGCAGCAGCTATTGCATGCTCACACAGATACTGATCAATATCAAATTGCTTGCAAGAGCAAGTTTTGTTTTTCAGGTCCACCAAATAGCCAACTCCATCAACTCCGATCACATTGTACTCCAAAAAGTAGCTATTTAGTTCAATCACCGGTAACAACTTCGCATCTGCACATCTCGAGTGCAACACTTTCTCAACATAAAGCACCATCATTTGCGTAATTGGTGCATCTGCAGCTTCCTTTCTATGTTTGTCAAACCACTCTGCCAATTTATCAACAATAGCATCAATCATTGGTAAGAGTGATAATTGTCTCGCTTCTTTGAAAACACCATTAATCGATTCAACAGAATTGATGGTGTCTATGTTGTATCTTTCTCTTGGAAAATAACATCTTGCCCAATTTTTTTCTTCAACATATGTATCTAGATAATTTGCTCGAGCAGGATACCTTGTTCTGAAATCACCATAAAGTTCTTTGAACATAGCTTCTGTATAAGACCTAGCACATGTGATGAATTTTTTCCAACAGTTTTTTTGCTGATCTTACTGCATGCTCCTTTCACATTTTGAGCCAAATGGTATATACAATAACCATGTTTAGACAAAGGGTACACTTCACGTACTGAATTGATAAGGCTTGGACATCTATCAGAAATAAACACAAGCTCCGGACCATCTAGTATTATTGATTTCAACTTATTGAAAAACTAACTCTGACTCGCTTCTTTCTCACCATCAACTACACCAAAAGCAATAGGATAATGGTAATGATCAGGGTCTTGAGCTGAAGCAACAATGAGCACTCCACCTTGTGAAGTCTTAAGGTGAGTACCATCCACAATAATCACTTTTCTCATAGCAACAAACCCTTCAATGCAAGCTCCTAATGCAAAGAATAAGTACTAAAATCTCTTCTTCTCATCCAATTCCACAAATGAAATAGTTCCTGGATTCGCAACCTCTAACATGTGCAAATAAGAATGCAATACTTTGTAATTTTCCTCAACACTACCGTGAACATCACTGTCAGCCTCTTTTTCCCTCTCCATGCGGTGGAATATGACACTTTAACACCAGCTTTAGATTGAACCAATGGTATGAGTTGTTTGGGAACATGAGTCTTAAGCTTACATGGATAATTATCACGTAAAACAAATGCTACTAACCTTGGTGTGCATTTTCTTTTAATTCTGTTTGTACGTGTCTTTGAATGAAAACACGAATGCATCTTGTCGTAGGTTCTAATCGAGAAACACTCTAAATTCTTAAGATTCGCAACTCTTAATGACCACTTGCAGCCTTTTTTTGTTTCACTGCATTTTACCACATACAGCTTTAGTTCGGACTTCTTTATTAAAAACTCAGAACAGTTCTTATGTGCTTGTTTTTCAAGAATATCTTGTACTGCTTTCTTACTTCCAAATTCTTGACCTACAATCAGATTCAGACCATCTTCCCATTCAACATTTACCTTAGTACCTTGAAGCCTATCACCATTAATACTTTGCAGCATGTCTTCTCGTTCATCACTTCCAACATTTTCATCATTTCTTGGCAGCTCATTTTGTTCACACGTTTCACCTGCATAAAGAGTCATGACACCATCACCAATACAAGTTCCTGCACTTGAAATCAACTCCTCTGCAACTTGACCAGTTTCTGCAACTTGATCAGTTTCTGCAACATGACCAGTTTCTGCAACTTGACCAGCTTCACAAGCTTCACCAACTCCATTTTGTTCACACCCTTGATGTTAGCCCTAGGCATTTGGGTATCCGATCGGATTTGGGTTCGGATGTTCGGGTTTTCGGATTTTCGGATGTAGAGATATAAAACCCAATCGGGTATTTTATAATATCGGGTCGGGTTCGGATAATTTGGCTTCGGGTTCGGGTAATATCGGGTTACCCGAATTCAATTAAAAAAAAAAATCTTTTTTCTTCCCTCGTGAAAAAAAAAAAAATTAACTTTCTACCTCTCTCTTCTTGTCTCCTTCTTCTTTATCTCTCTTTTCTTCAGCCAAAAACTCTAGTTTTGTTTATCCATGGCCACTACTTCAAGAAACAAATCATTCAAATTCTCTACTAAATCTAACAATATCTATAGCAAATTATATTATATGATTCATATTTATCTTCCAACCTCACTCACTCCTCAAACCCCACAAAGTATCACTTTTTTTTTTTCTTTTGTAGATTTGCTTGTCATGTTTCTAGTAAAATTGATCTTGGTATTGAAAAAAATACAATTCTGGATTCTGTTGATTGAGAAAAAAAAATAAGTCAATTTTAGAATATATATATATATATACTAGCAATCGACCCGCGTTACACGGTAGTTAGATGAAGGTGTATTCCGAATTTTGTTGTGTATATTTTTTTTGGTTTTTGTAAATTCATTTTTACGTTTGTTTGTATTTAATTTTGGTTGCTTATGTTGTTTTGTTGGATATTTTAATAAAAATATGTTTTGGAGTAAGTATAATTTAGTTTGCTGTTTTTAAAGGAAAAATTGAGATCATCTTGTGTGTTTATAATGCTTTTAAAAAAAGTTATTATTAGAAGTTAACATTGTTTAGTTGAAGTTGTTGTTTTGTTTTAGCTGTTAATTGTCATTAATTTATTATTATTTTCTATTTTGTGGTTAGATTGTTATTTAATATTTTCATATGTATTTTGTAAACTGTTTGAGTAATTTTTTTTGTCAATGTTTTAGTGTTTGGAGTGAAAAATATTGTGGATTTTATTAAGAAAAATAAATAAGTTATTTATTGTGGATTTTATTGTCAATTTTTTTTCTAAGCTATTTTTGTTTGTTTCATTCAGACCCAATTTCTCTGTAAGGCTTATAATTTGTGGGTTAATTGGACCATTATTTGTATGTTATCGAGTTGAAATTGATTTGTTCTTTTTCAAAATCCGATGTCCTCGTGAACGGATAGGAGAAAAGCAATTTTCCGATCTAGAGGTCTGTTTGAGGATTGAACTTATGTCGTTGATGCTCGTAAACGTTTTTTTAGTCATTCCTATCGTAATCGTTTTCCCTTGATTTTTTTGGGGGGTTTGCGTATTTGGTTGATTCCTTGCTCGCTTCACATCTATTGGGGATATTTGGTTATCCCTTGTTGATTTTGTTAAAGGTGAATGTCAATTGGGTTGCAAATTTGTTTATATGCAAATATGTTGGCTTCTTTAGGTTTCCTAATTAAGATGTGAGTTGTTTTGTGTTGTTTGTTGTATTTTTTTCCTGTTTGTCCTGTGAGTGATTTTTTTATTCGATGTGAGTTGTGTTTTGGGGAAAATTAATTTTCTTGTTTATCTTGCTGTAATTTTATAAAGTCAGGGTTGCTTTTTGTTTCTTCGGTTGTCTTTTTCATATAATTTTGTGTTACGGTTATCGATTGTGACATTCATATATCTGAATCTTTTTAGTTTATTAAATGTGTGTTCATCTCTTTGCGTCTTTGTCTTTGGTGATGGATTTGTGAAGTGCTGCCAAATAATTATTTTAACTGATTTCTAGTTGAGTTTCTTTGATTCTTTGAAAGTGTTGTTTGGGTTGCCTTGTTTTGATATTTGAAATTTTAAATTATGATCAGTTTAATAGAAATTTTTAACTATATTATTACCACTAATGAAAAATTATAGTATTGTTTTCTTATTTTAACATTTAATTTGTTTTACATAATTATTTTTTATTTAAACTTTCGATTAATTATAATTAACAAAAAATATGCACTAAATGAATATTTTAAATTTATTTAAAAAAAATAATTGAATTCATAGAATTTAAAAATAGTGAGGGGTCTAGAGAATTTGAATGAAATAGTGTTGGGCCTATATATTTTAGATGATCAGTTTGTCATTTGTATGATTGTTTAAAGGGCTTATTAAAATCTGTAAGGCGGTTATTTTTGTTATTTGTTGTAATTTTATTTCCCGTTTGTCCTGTGAGTGATTTTTTTGATTCGATGGGAGTTGTGTTTTGGGAAAAATTAATTTTTTTGTTTATATATCTTGCTATAATTTTATAAAGTCCGGTTGTTTTTTGTTTCTTAGGTTGTCTTTTTCATATAATTTTGTGTTACGGTTATCTTATTGTGGCATTCATATATCTGAATCTTTTTAGTTTATTAAATGTGTGTTCATCTCTTTGCGTCTTTGTCTTTGGTGATGGATTTATGAAGTGCTGCCAAATAATTATTTTAACTGATTTATAGTTGTGTTTCCTTGATTCTTTGAAAGTGTTGCTTGGGTTGCCTTGTTTTGATATTTGAAGTTTTAAATTATGATCAGTTTAATAGAAATCTTTAACTATATTATTACCACTAATGAAAAATATAGTATTGTTTTCTTATTTTAACATTTAATTCATTTTACATAATTATTTTTTATTTAAACTTTCGATTAATTATAATTAACAAAAAGTATGCACTAAAAGAATATTTTAAATTTATTTTAAAATAAAAAATTGAATTCATAGGATTTAAAAATAGTGATGGGTCTAGAGAATTTGAATGAAATAGTGTTGGGCCTTAGTTGATCAGTTTGTCATTTGTATGATTGTTTAAAGGGCTTATTAAAATCTGTAAGGCCCATAAAATTAAAGAAGATGTCGGCGACGTGGCAACGAGGTGGCTGCAGGAGTGAGAAAAGCTAACTCTATACTATGACAGAATAATCAAGGTGGCAAGATGGTTTATGATGCATCAATTAATGTCTAAGGTACTGGGTTCAAACCCGCTTAGATGCATTTTTGTATTTATTTCGGGTTGATTCGGATCTACTTCTGATATTGGGTAATATCCGAACCCAATCGGGTATCCGAATTTCAAGAAAACTAAATCTGATTGGGTATTTAATACAACCCGAATCCGAACCGAACTGCCATTTCGGGTCGGGTTCGGATTTGGGTTTCAGATTCGGTTAAAATGCCCAAGCCTACTTGATGTTGTTCGTCATCTTTATCCCGCTCCACATGCATTACATCAAATTCAGCTTGATTCCATTCTAGATAACACAAAATCATCATCATCGAAGATATATATTGGTTTTTAGGATTCACTGAAACTGGAATGTAGCTAAACTTCATCTTCGTCCCCGCAGCTACCATCATCTTTTTGCATATCTTATCAACCAATGCAGAATAAGTAACCTACTCAATAGGTGCTTTCATCAAAAGAGCATGTCGAACATCTTCTCTTGAAATCCAATGTACTTCATCTCCATTGTTTAAATAATTTTCCCCATAATCAAAATGAATGAATGTGCAAAGATGATTATTTATTACTCCCTGCAAATAGAATACAAACTAATATTAGAACAATTTTCGCTTTCTTTCAGTTGTATCAGTTAATATCTGTTGCACCCAGAGCCGGTGCTGAGTTTATAAAGGCCACAAGCCCCAAAATAATTAAGGCTGAATTTAAAAGGTTGGTTTAAAAAATGTAAGGCTAGGTTTAAAAGTAAAACAGAAAAGTGGATCTGGGAATCGAACCCTTAACCAAAAGACCAAGTACACTACAACTTTACCACTAGACTAACAACATTATTTAGAAAATGTCGGCCGAAATATATTATATAGTAATTTACGGCCGCAAAGCATGTGCTTGTACTCATGGCCGGCTCTGTTTGTACCTACATCTAGAAACGAGAAAACCTAATCTGATTTCTATCTAGCTTGATTCAACCACTAGCTCCATCCTAAATTATAAACGTACTCTAACTCTAATAGACTTGAACAAATGAGAATTAACAAGATTAACATAGAAAAAAACGAATTTAGAAGAAATCCCCAAATTAGAACACATTACAAATCTAACAAATCAACACTACCTACACCATAAAAAAGTTTAAAATATGTTCAAATTGAACAAACAACAGTTGAATAGACCAAGAAATTACCTAAAACGAGCTTCAATGGAGCTTCAATGGTGGAAGATTTGTCTTTCGTGATCGTATGGATGAAATTGGAAGGGAGAAAGAGATGAGTGGTGATTGGTTTTTTTTTTTTTTTGTTTTTTTTTTTGTTTTTTTTTAAATTTATTCAATATCTCTAGTTTAATTAAATATTACAAAACTAAATAAAGGGTAAAACTGAGTATTAGAATTATTGTGAAAGTACATATATATGTAGAATTAAAATGGATAATGTAGAAAATAATTTTTGAGATAGGAACACAAGAGAATTAAATCCGATAAAATTATGAGCAGAATGTAAAATCATTATGCATAATAATCATGAAACCGATAAACTAAAACTAGGTAGAGTACCCGTGCCTCGCGCGGTATCATGTTTATATAAATTCTATTTTATTTTTAAGTTTTATTTAATTTATTTGATGTATACTCATATTATTATTAACTTTGAATAAGTTTGGTTGGTGATCTGGTGGAAATGATGGGAATGGATGAACGTTTATATAGGGGTACTATTTTCAATCTTAGATTAGGTTTTGCTCGTCTGATTTTTGGCGAAATGTGATTTAGCAAATCAAGGATTTTGGTTTCTGTTATTATATTATTCACTTTTTAATGCATATCAACTGATTTTCCTGTTTGGAGTAGATTTCTTTTATTTATATTTTATGTCATATATTTATTTGGAAAGTTAGTCAAGTATATGCCAAGTTAAAATTGTAATTGCTAATATTTAAACATGATATGCGGGTTGATTTGCATCTAAAATCAAGGAAACATTGAACCGAAAAAGTTATCATTCATTATTGAAAAAACAATAATAACATCGTAATTAGAAGATTGTTTTTAGTGTTTTGGTTTATTTGCGCCTTAATTTAAGGACATCTAAAATATACTGAAGTTAGGAAATTTGTTATGTGAATTGATTTTGTTTATATATATATATATATATATATATATATATTTGGCAGAATTTGTTAGATAAATTGTAATGATACCTTAAATATATAGTTGTTATTACAAAATAGGGAACTTGTATCATATTCCTTTCCGCATATCTTCTAATTATCTATATCCCTTACAGTATATGACATTAACCGATTTTACTTACTGTTTTGGTGTATTTGCGCCTTAATTAAAGGGCATTCAAGATATATGGAGGAAACGGGAATTCGTTATGTGAACCATGATTTTATTTTTAATTTGTTATTTTTAGAGCAATTTCTATATATATATATCACTTAAATTATTTTTGAGAAGGAATAATAACCCAATAGATTTAATTGTTTGTACTTTGTTATAAGATAATAATAACACAATTCTTACCTAATGTGTTGTGAAACTTATTTGTTTTTAATATTCAGGAATATCATAGATTTCGTATATACGTAAATATATGATAAATGTGACCAAAAAATGTATTGTTAACCAAATTAACATCGATTTGTAGTTACATAAACAAATTTAGGGTAATATGTAGATCATGTTAATATTTGTGCTTGATCACACATTCGAGTTATATGAAATTAAATAGAAATTATTCGATTGAATTACACATATTAATGGATTTATTAAAATCACAATTTTCTGCTTATTTTGATTTTTTAATACATCTGAAATATTTTACTTTAAATTTGTATTAGTTTCGACGTTTTCATGATTTCTTTTGATTCTCTTTCTTGCCCTTGTGAATTCGTCTCCTTTGACTAAATATTGAAACAGTTTCTTGATGTTATGAGTCTGACCAATTGGTTCGTGTAGTACACCTTTTGGGATCTGTGCAAATGTAAAATAGTTTTTGTTAGTTAGAATATAGCGTAAAAATAAAACTTACCGAACAGAGGTTTGCAATTGGGATTTCATCATTTACACTTTTTTTTTCCACTGTTTTTCATTCATAACTTAGCAGAAATCTCTTCATTTAACTTGTATTGGCTATTTCTCTCAACTATGATGAGAAATGACAGGCTATAAAACTGGGCGAATATGACAAAATTTGTAGAGGATCCAGTTTTTCTTGTGAAAATTTTGGATTGGACTGTTAAAAGAAAACATATTTTTGTTCCAATGGAGTTATTTGGTGATGAAGTGGATTGTGATTATGTATTTATAGGTGTTAGTAGAGGTTATGCGTTCAATAGATATATGTACGTCTATTTTGTAAATAAATACAATGACAGTCATTTGTAAATAAGTTAATAATTTGAGGGTTAATTTATAGAATGTACACTAAGCTTTGTAATGCTGACACCTTAACTTTTTTGCCAAAATGTTCTTAATATAGAGGATTGGAACAGTGTTAATCCGTTAGTTATTTTTTTATTTGCATTCCATCATATTGTACATAAATCATTTCCAACAACATTCGATGCTTGTATCATGTTGCGCCAAATGTCCCAAATCGTTTCTATACTTTGACCACTTGTACAGTACAGCTCAAAATCCAAAAAGGAAGAAAATACAAAGTTGTTGTCATGATGAGACATAATCAATACGGTTGGCCATGAATAGCTTCACCGGTCTGGCTTTATTATACACCACATATCTCTCTCTTTTTATCTTTGTTAGATAGGAAACATTCACACACTGATTGTCAAAAAAAAGTCAGAGGCCTCTATTTCATAAGAATATATCTGCTATCTTCTTTTTTATCCCGTTCGGCTATAAAGCGGCAAAATTGATGTTTGGCGAAGAATAATATGAACCACATAATTAAAACACGTGGAAGAAAGCTTTACAGAAATGGACTATCCATCCAAACTATGTGTAAGACCCACCCACCATTTCTTTCCTCTAATCCACTAAAATGATTGATTCGTAAATCTCATATGCTTTTCCTACTCAAACCGAAGTCACCTTTCCAATGTACTTGGACACCTGCCTGTGGTAATTTCAGTTGACCAACAAATTTTAGTTATGGGAAAACAATAGCATCTTGTGGTTATTTACAAATGATCAACACTTTCAAATCACAATCCTTGAATGCTTATTTTCCAAACAAATATGTTACACGGACATCGACACCGATTTTTACATCTTGGTGTAAAAATATTTGCAATGGATGATTATAATAAGATATATAAAATGTATTTTTCTACTAATAATATCATCATTTACTTTTTAAACATAAGTTTAGAATTTCAAACCTTAAACGCAATAATAATTTGTGCTACGAGTCATAATCTAATACTTTAATTCTAGTTGAATGCTTATCGTCCAAACAAATATGTTGCACCGACATTGATATATACATCTTAATATAAATATATTTGCAATAAATGATTACAACATGTCCTGTAAATTAAATGTTTATGAATTAAAGTTACATTCACATGTAATTATTTTGAGAATAAACGAATAACATGTTTTGTAAATGTTTACAAATTCGAGATTACAAACGTAGCTTCATTTATAAAAAAAGGAAAAAGAAAAAAACAAACTTCATTAAAACAAATTCAAGTATGCGTTTTTCATCTCAAAAGAATTACAATACGTGGCCGGAAAAATGAAATGTATGGTCGTGAAGAAAAGGAAAAATGTCACTATGGTAATCACGTGTCAATTCACACTATCCAGTAGACCAGAACCTAACTTCCAGCACCGCCAAACCTAACCTTCTTTAGCAAAGCCAAAAACTCCTCAAACGACTAATTAAGCTTTTTTTTTTTTTTTTTTTTTTTTTGATTCTTTGTGTTTGGTTTCTTTGTCTCTCTTTCTGTGCCTTGCCCGAGCATCGAACTTGTCATGCGTTGCATTGTTAATTAGTACTTAGTACCGTCGCTGACCACTCGAGCTACAAGAGCTAGGCGACTGATTAAGCTTTCCTCAGTAGTGATTGTCATATTAGATGTAAATGAGTCCTTCGCTGCTCAGTTCTCACTGATTATGAATGCCACATTTAGATAAATGAGTCCTTCTCAGTTCTCACTGATGATTGTCACATTTAGATAACTGTGGTTCCCACTACAGGCTTTGGATTTTGTTGCATTAGAAAATTATCGTATTATACTTCTTAATTTATCTGAGACGGGGAAAAAAAAATGCTTTTAAGTAGACAACAGCCACACACCAATCACTTTCTGATCTTTCAAACCCTAAGGCAGAACGAGAAGCAAAAATATGTGGCCCAGAAAATTTTGTATAAAACCAATGGAAAAAAAAGTAGAAAAAATAATGAGTGGCTTAAATCCTTCTTCCATTTCCTTCCACATGTCCATCTTATGTACAACAGACGGCTTAAAATAAGAATCAGTGACATGGACAAAAGTGCACTCAAATTCATTAATTTTAGATTAAAGTTTAATTAACTTTCGCTTCCACCCAAATATGATTTTGCAATTTATAATTGTTTATAATTTTGTTCTTATCTTATGTGCTTAACCATGATTTAATAGATTATCTACACGTTTATGAAATATTGATGACGACCTAGATGATGGATAAACATATTGTTAATTATAAAAAAGCTGAAACTAATTATATAATATCATAGATACGTATCTGTATATATCATAATTTATTGTGTGTGTATATATCTAGGCTTACGCAATAGATTGAACCCCACTAGGCTTTTTTTATTTAGAGGCAGAAGATATTTAACTTAATACTTTCGTTTCTTTCGTAAAATATAGGGGAAAATTCCCAAAAAAAACACCAACTATTTAATATTTGCCAAAAAAAAACATGAACTTTTTTCATTGGCAGAAAAAAACATGAACTTTTTTCATTGGCAGAAAAATACGCAGACTATTTTTTTGTTGATAAAAAATACACGAATTATTGTTTTTTCCAGTTTCTCCTCGTCTCCGTTACGACCGTTAACGGTATTGTAACAGTGTTACTATTTTTAAAAAAACTTCCAGAAAAAAACACAAACTATTTATTTGTTGTCAGAAAAATACATGAACTTTTTTTCTTTGCCTGAAAAATACATAATTTTTTTTTCTTATTTTTCCATTAACAATGTTAGAGATCGTAACTCATAACTTTCTCTGCTCTCTTGAACTTCATTCAAGTTTTCACTACTATTTTGGATAACTAAATTCAAGAACAAAAATACACAATTAGATTAATGAATTTCCAAATTTCTCAGTTACTGTTGTTTTTGGATTTATATTAACTTTATTGAAAATTCATCAACACTTCTGTAAAATTTTATGAGATCTCCACCTTTGTAGACCTTTGTATACATTTCAAAAATATTCATCTCTTTAGTTTAATACTTTTTATGATGCTTATAGCCAGTGTAAATCATCAAATGGGCTGGTTTACGCAAACTTGATCGAGATTGTAGATTATAGCCATTTTGTGGGACATCAACTCTTGTTACCTAACCAGATTCACCATTTATTTTTGCAAAAACAATACTAATTGAGAAATTTAGAAATCGATTAATCTAATTGTGTATTTTTGTTCTTGAATTTTGGTATCATAAATAGTAATAGAAGCTCAAGAGAACAGGGAAAGTTATGAGTTATGATCTCTAACATTGTTAGTGAAAAAATAAGAAAAAAAAATATGTATTTTTCAGGCAAAGAAAAAAGTTCATGAATTTTTCTGGCAAAAGATAAATAGTTTGTGTTTTTTCTGGAACTTTTTTCAAAAATAGTAACGCCATTACAATACCGTTGACGGTCATAACGGAAACGAGGAGAAACTGGAAAAAGTAATAGTTCGTGTACTTTTTATCAACTAAAAAATAGTCTGCGTATTTTTCTGCCAATGAAAAAAGTTCATGTTTTTTTCTGGCAAATATTAAATAATTGGTGTTTTTTTTGGGAATTTTCCCTAAAATATAGTACAAAGACAAAACTAAGATATCTCGTTTTATTTTCACTTAGATTTTGGACTTCCACTTTTTTTTTTTTTTTACTCAGGACTTCCACTTATATCTCATTTTTTACTGTGGATTATATTGGGATTCAAAATCGTTTCAACTCTTTGAAAAATATTTACAATTTTCTTTTAAACTTGAGAGGCTTGTTAACACAAACATCAATAACAAATCTGTATATTACTCCAAATTTGGGATAGCTCATTTTTAAGACTGTATTTTATAAAATAAATAATTATAGTGTCTTGTTAAAAATATGTTATACAAAAAAAAGATTAAAAATTATCTGAATTTTGATGTTATTTTTTGTTTGCTAACTGTTAATTATATTACCAAAATGGAAAACTTGAGGATTACAAGAGTTGATATCAGTAGCTACAGCTCAAAAAAAAATTAAAAAGCCATAGCAAATAATAGTTACAAATCCAAGAGAGAAAGAAGCTAAGAAGCAGAGTAGCAGAGCTAAATAGTATGAGATTTCAGTCATTAATATGGGTAAGCCAATTAGCCATGAGACCTCTTCCTTGTTTACTATATTGGTTAGCAAGGAGAATGTCTCTGAAGGATCTGTCCAACGCACGGAAAATAGTGTCAAGGGAGGATAAAAGTCCTTCATGAAGTCGAAAATTACGTTCTTGCCAAATTGAATAGATGATTGTCTGAGTAACAATCTTCTTCAGCGTTGAGGGGAAGTCTTTTGTGATACCTAGGAGCCAATATACCAGAGTCTGCCAAGAGGAGAAAATGAGAGGGGGAAAGCCCAATCGAGAAAGAACCTGACTCCAAAGTTGTACTGCATAGTTGCAGTGAAGAAACAAATGGTCTCTTGTCTCTTCACCAGCTGAACAGAGGACGCAAGCAGTCTCTGCAGTCACTCCCCAGGCGTGAAGTCTAGTTTTCACAAGCAATCGATTAAGGTTCGCAACCCAGAAGGTAAAAGAGTGTTTAGGGATACCACGCTTGAACCAGACAGCTCTGTGCCAGCGTTTGATTGTAGATGCGGGTCTCAAAGCTTCTTAGGTGAGTTTAGTGCTGAAGAAAAGCTTCCTCTCACCATCTTAACCCCAAGAGAAAACATCTGGTCCTTTAGATTCACAAGGTGGGTCCAGCAAACTGAGAGTGTTCCGGACTGTGAGCAAAAGAGGGTTAAGCGACCTACATGAAGGAAGTCTCCAACCATGCGGTCCAACGCCATGTGCCACCTTAGCATCCCGAGGAATGCCCATTAAACGTGGAACGTCAGGACCAAGGAAGTCAATTAGAGGATCCAAAACGCACCAGTTATCATACCAAAATCTCGCAGTTTGGCCATCACCGGTGGAACTCGCCAAGAGAGATTTCACCAACGGTTTCAGAGCATGAAGATAACACCACATCCAGAAGGAGCCTTGATCTATCTCAGCTATCCAGTAGTCAATGTTCTTGAGCATGTGTTCCTTCATCCATGCAACCCAAAGAGATCCACTATTTGTGATTTTCATCCAAATTAGCTTCATAGTCAATACTTTGTTCCAGATAGCAAGGTTACGGAGACCCAGTCCACCTTCTTTCTTTGGCAGACATATATCCTTCCAGGAGACTTTGGCAGCCGATCGTTTGATGATATTTCCATACCAAGAAACGCATTGCACATCATCTCGATAGCTCGCAAGCAACCTTTGGGAAGGGCAAAGGCTGAGGACCAGAAGTTAATTATGTTGTAGATAACTGCAGATATTAACTGGAGTCTACCAGCGAAGGAGAGAACTTTAGATGACCAAGCAGTGAACCTCTCCTTAACCTTGTTAGAAGTGGGTTAAACTCTTCTTTCTTAAGCTTGCGATGAAGTAAAGGCAGATCAAGATATCTCACAGGTAAAGAGCCAAGAGGGTATCTGAGTTGGTCAAGCCCATATGTCGGGACTCCTGCCACGAACAGTGTGGATTTGTCTCTGTGCATGCACAATCCTGACAGATCTTTGAAAGTGTCAAGCAAGGAAGCAATCTCTTGGAGCGAACTGATCCCACCATCATAGAATATCATGAGATCATCCGCAAAGGCAAGATGGGAGATAATAGGACTTCGTCCGAGAGGATGATATCCTATGTGTCCTGTCGCAAACCTAGACTTGAGCATATTGGTGAGAACCTCCACAGCAATCACAAAGAGAGAGGGGGATAGCGGATCCCCTTGCCTTAATCCTCTAGTTCCTCTGAAAAATCCACATAGCTCCCCATTGATATTGAAAGAGAAGGAAGTGGTAGTCAGACATTGCTTAATCCAAGCTATGAACCTGGGAGGGAAATGAGCAATTTCAAGCGTTCTAAGAATAAAATCTCACTTTACACTATCAAAGGCCTTCCTTAAATCCACTTTCAAAAGAGCTCTAGGAGTGATATTACTTCTCCCCAAGCCTTGGACCATCTCTATAGCCATGAGCACATTTTCAACAAGCAACATACCCTTGACAAAAGCGGATTGGGAGTTGGATATCATTAGAGGCAATATGTTCTCCATCCGCTGAACTCTTATTTTGGAGATAGCTTTGTAGAACACATTACAGCAAGAGATAGGTCTAAACTTGGTGATGTTCTCAGCACCTATCTCTTTAGGTATCAAAATCAAAGTTATTGCATTCATTTGCTTGAGGAGATTGCCTGTGCTAAAAAAACTCTTTGACAGCCGCCATGATATCATGACCAATTATATCCCAAGAAGCTCGATAGAACTCTCCCGTGTATCCTTCTGGTCCAGGAGTCTTGTTAGACGGCATATAGAAAACTGCTTGCTTGATCTCAGCATCCAAGACATCAGATGTAAGGGAGTCAGAGAGGGAATGGTTGAAAGGCGTGAATTCCCTGAGTTGATCAAGCTCAGTTGGGGAGAGGATAGAAGAATCTCCTCCTAGAAGGTCCTCATAATAGGACACACAATATTGCTTGACATCCTCCATGTTGCTTAATCGTTGCCCTTGAGTATCTACCAGGTAGTGAATCTGATTCTTGGCTCGTCTGGTTGCCACAACTCTGTGGAAATAGGCTGTACTGAGATCCGCACACTCAAACCACTTAATCCTTACCTTTTGGTACAGAAATTTCTCCTCTGCTATTGCTAGAGTTGTCCACTTTTTGTGAGCCACTTTCTCTGCAACCGCTGATGCAGGAGAAGGATTGGTCAAGATAATAAATTGGCAGTGAAGGAGACGTTCTTGAGCTTCCTTGGTTCGATTCTCCAAATCCGAAATGTGCTCTCTGTTGAGGTCTCGGATGATGTTTTTAGAGCTTTCAATTTCTTCACCAAACAGTATTGAGCTGAACCTTAATAGTGAGTTGTATGCCAAAACATCAGAAGCCTCGGAGGAACTCTTCATGCTGAAGAAGATAGTGAGATATCATGAAATGTCTACGACCTCTTTGCCTCATGTCAAGATCGATTATGGCGGAAGAGTGATCTGAAAAATCAGGTTCAACAAAGTGAGCATATGACAGAGGGAACTTGACCATCCATTCATCATTAATGAGAATTCTATCCAACTTCTTAGCAATATGATTCTGATCCTGCTTATTCCACCAAGTGAACTTGTTTCCTCGAATGGAGAGGTCTTGGAGATTAGCATAGAGAAGACAATCTCTAAATTCTTCATTCCACTTCCTGACTCGAGTGCTTCCCAAGGAATGCTCCAAAGGATTAAGAGTTTGATTGAAATCCCCTATCACTGTCCATGGCCGTGAATTGATGGAAGAGTCTCTGGATAGCGAGCAAACTTCCTCCCATAGATGTTGTCTCCCGTATCGACAGTTGACCGCATACACAAAGGAGACAATGATCTCACTGTCTTGATTTGGCAGATTAACTATGCAAGTTATCATCTGTTGCGATTTGGAGTGGATAAGGAGTTTCACTGACTGATCCCATACAACCCAGATTCTTCCCAGCTCTGCAAACTCATAATTTGCTTCAAAATTCCAACCAGCAAAGGTGAACTGAACATACTTGTACGACTTGTGCTGCTTAACACACGTCTCAACAAGACTGCCAAAAATCGGCTTGTACTGTCGTAACCATTTCCGGAAACTTCTCCTCTTTATCACTATGATTAAAAGCTCTTACATTCCAACAAAAAAATGTTGACCCTTGTCATTATCGAGATGATTTGGGGGGTGAGCTCTTCCCTGTGGAAGCATGCTCGAATCGTCTTTCCTTCTTAGACAGAACACATATAAAGTTAGCATTATCAGTTGGATTATCATCTTTTTCTGACGGAGAGTCCGAAGAAGAGGATTCCTCTACAGTTTCAGAATCCGAAGAGGATGGAGCCGAGGATGAGAAGCACTTAGAAGTCAAAAGCTTTTTGGAGGGCTTTGGAGTTTTGGAGGAGTTGTCCAGCTAAAAAGCCAATTTTAGAGTACTTGTTTTGTGATGAGAGGAGGGAAGCTTTTGAAAAGGGTTATCATCAGCTTCAGAGAGTTTTCTTGCTCTCTCTTTGCGTTTCCTACTCGGATTTTTCCTCTTGGGCCCTTCTTTGGAGGATTTCTTCGTGCGATAACAGTTTTCACTCGAGTGAACCATTGAATTGCACCGGGAACAGGGAATTGGGGCTGAAGTGCAACCTTTGATGGTATACCTATGCCCTGGCTGATGTTGAGAGTCGGAGGGAGCCAAGGACTTGACACTTCGATTCTAGAAATCTCACCTGATTCGAATTTTGATATTGTGAAAGTTCTGATTTTATAAATCATTTACTTAAAAAAACTGTTCATGAAGAGAAGAATGGAAAAAGAATATTAGCGCTCCACAAAATAAAAAATGGATTGACTATGTTTGTTATTGGACAAAATATATAGGATCTGATCTGGTTCAAAATCAAGCGTTACGAAATTTCTGATTCAGGTTTGGATCTAGATCGAGTAATTGAACTTTAATTAGGATATCTAGGACTAATTTATTATCATATATAAAATTTTAAAATATATGTGTAAAACTTACTTATAGTAATAAAACTAGATCAAATCACTAAAACATTTATTTTTATAAGCAGTTATAAAATTAAATTTATTTGTTTTAAATTTGTCAAGGTTTTATCTATTTACTAGATTTTAATCCATGGTGTAACCTATATTATTTTAATTATTCTTATATTTTGTTTGTTTAGGAGAATTTGAATATTTTTTCAATCAATTTTTTTTTTTGCATTTTGGCGTATAAATTTGACGCAGTTAAATTTTTAAGAGATAGTAGCGAGTTAAAAAAAAAAAAAAAACCATTTGTAGCTTTATGATATTTTGTTGATTTAAGGAACATTATTGATTTGGAAGAAATATTTAGAGCGATTTTAAAAAACTTATATATATTATCGATTTTATAAAAATAAACTTAATTAATTTAGTCAATTTACCATATTTTACTTATTGAGTTTTGTGCAATTTTGTAAAGATTAATATTGCAAATAAAATTTTTAAATAAATATAACTGTAAGGTATACCACAAAATGTAAATACAGATTTTTGATGATCAGGTTCAAGTCATCAGGATATTGAAATAGAGCAAAATAGAAAGTATTCTAATTTAATAATCCGATAGAGTAATTTTGGTCCATAAAAAGATATGTAGCTATAAAATGATGGCTAAAGAAAATAGCGAGTAAGAAACAAAAAAACATACTCTCGCAAGTAGGCTTCTTATTTTTTTGCATTTTAAGTATCTTCTGGTGGCTCACATTTCTCCGTCCAGCAAAATCTTTTTTTTTTTTTCTTATTCTTTTTTCTTTTTCACATAAAACCAATATTTATATTTCTCTGATTTTTTTTTTACGTAATTTGAAATGAATATACACAACAGAAAAGAAATGATGTTTAAAAAAAAAAGGAAAGAAAAAAGTATGAGAATTTAATTTTTTTTTTGCACCAAATGTAGCTGTATTAAAAACAAGTAGATTCATTTAAAAAAATTAATATGAGAGACAAAACGATAATAAAAATCTACAAGTTTTGTTATTATAAAAAGAAAGAGAAAAAAGAAGAAGAAGCTGGACACGTGGAAATGGTGGTCATTGAACGTGAGCCACAAGATTTAATCTGTTTTCTCGAGCGTTCCATGGAAATACCAATAAAAATTAAAAATTAAAATGTTTTAAAAAAAATGAAAAAAGCGCACATACCAGAAGCTGACGTGGCACCCCCTCTACCCTTTTTGTCTTCCTATTTTCTCACCCCCTTCTTCCTTGTTCTTCTTCTTCCCTCCTCCCACAGACCCACCCACCCCAAAGGCCAAAAGCTCCAACTTCTTCTTCTTCTTCTCTCTTTCTCTCTGCTTTTGTTCTTCCGGCGAATCAGAACCGTCGAAAGCCTTATCCTTTTTTTTTTCTCAACTCCGGCGAGCTTTAGAGAATCTCTGAGAGTTCCATTTCTGATCTTCTTCATTTCTCGTTACATCTTTCTCTGCCCCAAAGAGTTGTTCTGTTTTCCTTTTACCGAACCCCAACAAATCTCCGGTTTACTTGAGTTTTCTTTTTTTTCTTTCCCGAAAGGTGAAACCTTTGGATTGGTTCTGATTTCAGAAACTAATCTGTTTTGTCGTTGTGTAATCTGGGAGCTGAAATAAATCTTATTAATTTTATGGGATCTATTGAACCAGACGGCGAACAGAGGAAATTAAGCTAATTTTGAACTCCAGATTCGTTTACCTTTTCTGCGATCCATACCTTTTGAGTTTTGTTTCTCCTCCGGCGAGATCTTAATCCGGGAAGCTATGGCGTCGTCTCCGTTGACTGCGAATGTTCAGGTCTGTTCTTATATTTCTTTCCCTGAATTTTCAAATGTTCTCTAGTTTAGGTAATGAATCTAAGAGTTTAGAACAATCTAAAGAAAGCTTCTAAATTTAAGTTTAGCCTGTTCGGTGTTATAATTCATTTGCAGACTCTTAAAAGATGTAATCGACTGAGTTGAGAACTTGCAGGGTTGGGTTGTTATGAAACAAAGCCAATTTGTTTTCTTCTGTAAACGTAATTAGGATCTGTAAATACTTATTGGAATTTTGGGATTTTGTGGATGAGAGAATGTACATTGAGAAACTGAATAAGAAAGTAAATGATCCAATGCCACTTTGTTTTAAAAGGACAAAAATTGCGTTTATGTTGTGAGGAGATAAGATTATGTCTCCTTAAGTCCTTTGGCTTTGTGATGATTTCAGGTTGCCAAAGCTCCTTTGAGGAATAGAGTTGAGGAGGATACTGCAGACAAGCAGATTCAATTCAATGACAAAAGTTTTGGTGGAAATGACTATGCACCCAAGGTTTGTTCTTTTTAACATCAGATGTCAGATATTGTTATGTAAAAAGTGAACTTTTTTGGCTCAATTTCATCTTTTCATGTTTAGATACGGAAACCATATACGATAACAAAAGAAAGAGAGAGGTGGACAGATGAAGAACACAAGAAGTTTGTTGAAGCCTTGAAATTATACGGGCGAGCATGGAGACGAATTGAAGGTAAAATAAACGATTTACTTATATATCACTTGCTACTGTGTGTTATTATGACCTATACAAGAACCTGAACCCTCAAATGTATATGTTCGTTTCACTAACAGAACATGTGGGCACAAAGACTGCAGTTCAGATTCGAAGCCATGCTCAGAAGTTTTTCTCTAAGGTTTATACACTTATTTGCTATATAGTATCTTTTACCCTTGCTCACAGAAAGGATTGGTATAACCTCAATAGCAAACCTAAGTACTGTTTTAACAAGTGATCATTGTAAATACATTGTTTGGAGACTTGTGTTCTGACTCTGCTCTGTTCTGTTGTATTCACACAGGTTGCTCGAGAAGCAACTGGAGGTGATGGGAGCTCAGTGGAGCCAATTGTGATACCACCTCCTCGTCCCAAGAGAAAACCAGCGCATCCTTACCCACGTAAGTTTGGAAACGAAGCAGATGGAACAAGTAGATCAGTCTCTCCGTCAGAACGAGACAACCGATCTCCAACCTCAGTGTTGTCTACTGTTGGATCAGAAGCCTTGTGTTCCCTTGATTCAAGTTCACCAAATCGAAGCTTGTCACCAGTTTCTTCTGCATCACCACCAGCTGCTCTTACAACTACTGCAAATGCACCTGAAGAGCATGAGACTCTGGTACTTGACAAAAACGAAAACCCACCTGCAAATTTATACTCACTCTTAGATGCTTAATTCTTAACATCCTTGGTTTGATCAATTTGACAGAAGCTGGAGTTGTTTCCTAGAGAGAGACTCTTGCACACAGAGAGCTCAGTCAAGGAACCAACGAAACAAAGCCTTATTAAACTCTTTGGGAAGACAGTTTTGGTATCTGATTCAGGCATGTCCTCTTCTCTGACAACTTCAACTTACTGTAAATCCCCAATACAGCCATTACCACGGAAACTCTCATCATCCAAAACATTACCGATAATAAAAAACGGACAAGAAGAGCTCTTGAGCTGCTGGATACAAGTACCTCTTAAGCAAGAAGATGAGGAAAATAGATGTTTAGATTCAGGAAAGGCTGTCCAAAACGAAGGATCATCGACTGGATCAAACTCTGGTTCGGTGGATGATACAGGACACACGGACAAGACCTCAGAACCGGAAACAATGGTATGTCAATGGGAGTTTAAACCTAGCGAGAGGTCTGCATTTTCTGAGCTGAGAAGAGCAAACTCAGAGTCAAATGCAAGAGGACTTAGGTCCGTACAAGAAGAGAAAGATGATGATAGAAGAAGAGGAACAAGAAGAACAAGAGATTCATCTCCACTTATAACACATTTTCTCAGGTACCCCAAAAGAAGAGACATTAAACTTTAATATATTCATTCAACCTTTCGAAAATGTTCACCAAAGCCTTTTGTTGTTGTTGTTGTTGTCGTTTTCATTGTTTTGTTCGAGATGTTTGTTGTTCTTTAGGCTAAAAACTTCAGCAAAATTTGTAACTGTAAAACTCTCTTTGTACAATTTTTTTCCATATAGTTAAATGATTACGAGATGGTTTCTCTTACAGTAAATCCGATTAAATTAGAGGATTTAATTGGTTTGGTGAAGAGTTTGCTTCCAATTGAAGGCAAAGATGAAACTGGTGAAGTGGTTACCAGAATCTGAAAGAAATAGAAAACAACAGTAGTGTGTGTTAGTTACTAGTGTTGTTCAAGCAAATTATCGAACCGATTCAGAAACCAACTCTAACCCGAAATTTGACCAACATTTATTTAACCAACTTACCAAAACCAAATCAGACCGGTTAACACCCAAGGCACATTACATAAAGAGGACGTCACAAGAAACAGCGTCGTTTTGATTCTTGAAACTTGAAAGCGTGGAGGGTGCTGCTGTGACGGGGAAGACGGAGTAAGGAAGAAGAGAAATGGCGGATGAAGCGGTCAAGTATGTATGGGAAGGAGCAATTCCTCTGCAGATTCATCTCCACAAATCCGACGTTGCTTCTCACCCTGCTCCTCCTCCTGCTCTTGTAATCACTCTTCTCTTCGATACCTTAAGCTTTTTTTGTTTTGTTTTGATGGTCTGGTTTTCAAAATCGATGGTGCATATCTCTTGTGTTTGGACCAAGATTGAATTCTGGGTTTTTAGGGCTTTTCTTTTCTTTTCGTCTTGAATCAAAATCCGATTTCGATTATCAAATTGTTACTCTGTGCTTGAAACGAGCAGTTGAATCGTGTATAACTAACTGCAATGTTTAAGGTCGAGAGATAAGAGCACGCTTATGAGTTTGTTTTTCTCGCGATCGCATTTTGATCAGGTGTTAGCACCAAGAATAGGATATTTGCCGCTGTTGATTCCTCATATAAAGCCTTATTTCAAGGATTCACTTCCTCCTGGTGAAGATTCAATCTGGTTCGATTACAAAGGTGTTCCTTTGAAATGGTACGTCACTGTTCATCTCTCTTTATAATAATGTGAATTTATAACTGTGTGATATGTTTTATGTGAGAGTGTGAGAATTTTCTTCTTTTTTGGTGTGCAGGTATATACCAACAGGCGTTCTTTTCGATCTCCTATGCGCAGAACCAGAACGACCTTGGAATCTCACGGTGATTTTTTGTTTTCTTTCCTCTTAAATTCATTAGCTTATGTTTGAGAAATGGGGTTAGTGTATTTTGTTAAGCACCTTCAGGGCAGACTATTCTTGTAATCCACATTGTCATTCTCTTAGTCTGCATCCCCATTTACTTAACCACAGAAAGGCACACATTTTAGATTTTTTACTACAAGTAAAGCCCATTTTTTGGGGCACCTGTTTGAGTATAACAGTCACAGTATGTTGTTAGTGGAATCTTTCATCAGTCTCTCTTGACTAGCAAGATGCACAAACTTTACTCTCTTTTGCCTTTGCAGTTCTTGAGCTTATCAGAAATTTTTGTTTGCAGATACACTTTAGAGGATATCCTAGCAACATACTAATTCCCTGTGAAGGAGAAGATTCTGTAAAATGGAACTTTGTTAATTCTTTAAAAGAGGTTAGTGAAGATTTCTTTAAAAGAGGTCATTGCTGATATAGAAACGTTAATTGCATATGGACTCTGTGTACACTGTTTCATTGGATTTCTCATCGTAATACTGTGAGTTATTTGTTTTGCTCTAAATGTGTGATTTCCTTCCACATCTTGATGATGTACTATCAATCTTAGAGAACACCTAGACATTTACAGCCATGCATTGTGTCTATGATAAGTTCAAAGAGTTATAAAATCTCATAGACTGTATTGGTGTAGCTGGTAATGACCGCTAATAGTTTTGTTAAGTATGATGCGAGTGGTTTGTCGTTACCTAATGTTTTAGCCATAGGCTTCTCTTATGTTATATTTTAACAATGCTTTACTCCTGCCCTAAGTTAGCAAACGGTAAGTTGTGACATGTTGAAATTATCCACTTATCCTGCAGGCACAGTATATCATCAATGGAAATTGCAAGAATGTTATGAATATGTCTCAGAGTGATCAAGAGGATCTATGGACCTCTGTCATGAATGGTACGAGTGGTCGATGTTAGACGTATTATATACTAACAGTCACAAATCCATTTATCATTTTTGTTACACACTACTCTTGTGTTCAGCATTGCCACTATTTGCATCAATTGTGGTATAACCTTTGGATATATGACCTTTTGAGTTAGTATAGAGTCTGAAAACCAATGGGGTTTGGCAGGTGATCTTGATGCCTACACAAAATTATCACCCAAGCTTAAAATGGCAACTATCGAAGATGAGTTTTCAAGAAAAGCAAGCTTGTCATCTCCACAATCTCGACAAGGTGCGACTGAGATGGATGTTGCTGGACAAGTTAAGACAGGTTTGCCAACTATATACTCAGCTATGGAAGTTACACCTTAGCAAATTTTCTCATATTTGGAAAAGTGGTTTCAATTGGGAGTGCCATATATATCCTTGTTAGAAACAGTCACTGTAGTTTTCGGTCTTCTGATTAATCCTCTAAACAGCAACAACTTAATAGGAAAAGAATAGTGACCCCTCATAAATCGGTGCATCTATTTCGGTGTTGGCTAACATGATACAAAATAATAGTGTCCTCATTGTTCTTGTGCATTCACCTTTTTCCTGATTCTTAATAATCTTTTTTCTCAGCAAGAATTCCTGTTCGGTTGTATGTTCGGAGTATAAATCAAGATTTCGAGAATCTTGAAGATGTACCTGAGATCGATACATGGGATGAGATCTCCTACCTAAATCGCCCTGTTGAGTTCCTCAGAGAAGAAGGTAAGATAATCACCTTAAAGATCCACATTCGTCATATTATCTTCATCGTAAAGAGTTTGTCTGAGATTGGGTTTTCTGGAATATAGATGTCCTTATGCTATCGACCCAAAGTTTTAGTCAATAGCTTCCCTGTAGAGTGTATCCAACTGTTGTTGAGTCTCTCCTCTGTGAGATACTAACTGATTTGTTCCACCGTTTAACAGGGAAATGCTTTACCTTACGAAACGCCATTGAAAGTCTCCTCCCAGAGTTCATTGGAGACAGAGCTCAAACGAGTGGAGAAGAAAGAAGCAGGGATGATGATGATACAGAAGAAGCAGATGGGTTGCTGCGGGAGATGGGTGAAATCAAATTGGCAAGGATCCAAGGGATAGAAATGAAACTAGAGATACCGTTTTCGTGGGTGGTAAATAACTTGATGAACCCAGAATTCTATCTCCATATCTCTGTTCTTGTGAAAGCTCCTCAAAGGTGAAAGTAAGGAGGTTCTCGGCAGTTACATCTGTGAATTGATCAAAAACTTGTTTTCTCGTTTGGTCTTGCAAAAGCCAAAAGAATCAGTGATTTGTTTATAGACAGCTACTTCCTGATGGAAGCATAACTCATAATACAGAAAGAAAGAAAAAAAGGTAGAAAGATTAGAAATATTTGATTGATTTCGTTGGTTTTGCTTTTACATTTGTTAAATAGACGATTTGTCTCTCTGGGCAAATTTGATTTCTTCTATTCACAAGTAAAAAAGCATGAGCTCAAGTTCATAGAGAGATCCAAAATGTTGGTTAAAACAAAAGCAGTGAGACAGATGGACATAGACAAATCATTGTTTAATTTTTGTTTCCGAGTAACAAAACAATGCGAGAAAAAATCCAGAAGCAATATTTCACTCAATTGGATTTAGTAAGTCCGGAAAGCGTGTTGTTGTAATCTTCGAGCTCTTCGTAATAGACATCCCAAACGCATCGGACGCAGCCGCTACCGCAACAATCGCCAGGCTCTGGTTTCTCCGGCGGTGGAGGAACCGAAACCTCCTCCTCCTCCTTCTTCTTGTTATCCTCCTTATTCTTCTTATCAGTCTCCTCCGTCGAAGTTTTTACAAGATTGTCGCTCTCGGTGGTCGCCATGGTCACCGGCGAGAGGGAAGTGATTGAATAATTGGGGAAAGATCGTTTCAAAGGGAGGAGATGTCGCGTCAATCCAAATCTCATGCTCAAAGGCACATCGTGAAGGCTAGAAACCGGTGATGTGGCGATCGAGATTCGAGGATGGAGATGATGATGAAGAGACGCAACAACCATATGATAATGATGCTACGCACAGATCACAAAATATTTTAAGGTTTTTTTTTTTTTGGTCCTCTCTTTTATTTCTATTTCCGTTGTCGTGTCAGAATTGATTTCTTATATTACCAGAAATAAACGGCGCACATTTTTTTATCTTCTAAAAGTCGAAACGGCACGACATCTTCTAATTAATCTATGCTGACAATGACAAGTCTTTTCTTCTTTCATGTTTTTGTATTTTTAAGTCTCTTCTTCACTCATCTTCTGCATTACTTTTCTCACCTCCTCAAGGCAACTTTCAAGTTCCTTTAATTCTTCAGTGTCCGAGAAGTTCACTGTAGCCTACACACATGCACATGTCAAGCCATTTTTAATTCACTTCTCATCAAAAAGCTTAGTAAAGTTTTGTTGGGATTAAGTTTAGTTTATTACTTGTTTGATTGTGCTCTTCAAATGCATCTCCGCACTCAACAGTTCTCGTTTGCTTCCTGTGGACACTGAGATCTCCATGTACACTCTACAAAGTTCCAATGACGCTCTTGCAAACTTCTTGAAACGCTTTTTGTCATTCCACACTTCTGATCCCTGAGAGCATATATGGATATATGTCGTCAAATGCTACTCGTATATAAAAAGAGTGGCTTTGATTACTTTAACAATCAATACCTGATATGATCGCACTAGTTTTAACAGTGCCTCGCTGCATACCGTAAGATTTCCTTTGATTCTACTCCATCTCGCATATAATTCCCAGTTTTCAGGTGTACTTTCTACTTTGACAACCTATAGAAGAGAGAAACACGTAAAGACAATACAAAACCCATATCAAATGCAACAAAACGAAATTGAATCAATAAATATATAAAAGAAGGAGGATGTGAAAGTTGTTGAAATATTTTGCCAACCTGCTGAATAATTGTCCCAAACAACTCTATGTGGAGTTGTTCAGTCTTTGTTGAAGCATCGATTTCAGTCAATGACATTGATGGCTTGCATGACAAATTCCTGTTTTCCAATTCTGTCATCATGCGGTCCAATAAAACAGCATCAGTCCACTTGTTTTTGGTTAATCTCATTAACTGTTGCATAGCTTCAAAGACCTGGAAGAGAAAAAGCACAAAGATGAAACCAACTCGTTTAGTTCGTAAGCTAAAACAGAAAACAAAATATACAGGGAACTAATAGCTAAGAGTTTTTATACAAAGGGTAGAGTAAGTTAATAGCTGCATTTACCTGATCAATATTTCCTACATCCATAGCTACATGACTGAAATTCTCCCACACATTCCAGTTGTTTCGGCTGTTGATACACAATATTTTTCAATTTCTAATTCTGATTTCCTTAGCTAAAGTAACAGATCGTAAAGGATAGAGAGAGATACTTTAATTTAAGCGCTTCTTTGTATGCAATGAATGATTCTTTGATCTTTCCCTTCATTTTAAGCCTGTACCCATAAAATATTACATATTCAGTAAATGATTAAAAAAGAATATATAAACTAGGTGAGCAGTGAGTCGCGAAGTTAATAGTAAGGCATGCGTGAAGAAAACAATTAATTTTCTGAGCAATTTATTTGAAATGTGTAACTGAAATATGCTTACAAACAAGCAATGTTGTTCCAAGCCCTCCAGTTTTCAGGATCAAGTTGAACAGCAAAAGTGAATGCATCCAGTGCTTTCTCAACATCAGGGACCTGTGGTATCATGTAGGGGATGTTTAATAAGTATCCCTCTCAGTCAGCATGACAAGAATTCCAATGTTCTTTATCTAATTACATTGCTACTAAGATATTGGAGAAGATGAAGTAAGATACCTTAATCGCCGCATTACCAAGATAAAACCAACCATCTGGATACAGAGAATTTACGGCCATTGCAGCCTCCCTAAAGAACGAGAAAAAAATGAGACATATCACAAGTGACATCACAATATTACGGCCATTTCCGTTTTAGAGAAAAAAAAAAAAAAAAAAAGGAAAGAACCAAATTGTTTAACATACCACAGTATCTTCGACTTCTCAAAATCACCCCGACTGTATGCGCTGCGAGCAAGAGCCCGCTACAAGATGGAGATACAATTAGAGCATGGTCTAAGAGAGATGGAAATAAAAGATTTCTCTGTATCTCAAACTACCTTAGCACGAACTGACTTATCATTTGAAACTTCCAGGGCTTTTTCATAACAGGAATCATTGAAAGTAACATCACCCAGTGTACACCTGAAACCAATATTTATCATCAACTTTACTTAATGTTTAGATACACGATGATACCTTTCTTAGTATAGACAAAGATTAAAGATATATCCGCACATTAAATGATTAAGAGTACATTAAAAGCAGATAATTATGCCACCTCACAGCCATTTAACAATTACGATATATAAACAACAGGAAATGAACAAGACTAAGAGTACTATCAGAGAATAGATTACCATAATCTTGGGTCATTTGGCCGTTCCCGAAGCCGTGCATTGATGAGATCTACAGCCGCTGATTTCTTTTTCAGGAGGCTAAAATTTCACAGCACAGAATAAGTTTTGCACAAGTACATGAAAGCCATAGTGGGATAAGGAGAAAACAAGTAAAGCTGAATTCATCACAAAGGCAGTATTCATATTTAAGTTTACCAGTAGCAATCAATCACATCATCCCACATTTCCAGGCTTTCAAATATTGTGATTGCTTCCCCAACCACACTGCAACTCAACAGAAGCTCACCGTATTCCCTGTTGTTAAAATAAAAATGGAACGATGAATAAGAGCGCAGAAAAACCTGAAAAGTATCAATACAGGCACATAAACAGTAGTATATCACACTTTCTCAAAGCAGGAATAGTAGGAAGAAGGACTGCATAGCATAAAGGGATCCGATTTGATACTCCAGGATCGCTCTTGTTAATAGCTCCAACCTGATATAGGAAAACTATCAGAGCTACAACAAAGGACAGAATGAAATAATGCTACAAAACTGTGCTAGAGAGATATACAATCCAATAAGAAAACCAAATTGATAATACAAGAACTGTTCACATATACCAGCTTATCCATCATCTCCAGGGCGCGTCCCTTTGTACGGCTTCGTGTTGATTCCCATCGAACACGTAATAAGTCACAGAAACTTCGTAGCTATTCCATGTCCGAAGAACAAAAGTCAGTCAGTTTGTTTTACTTGCATAGGTTGTGACAAAAATGAAAAAACGAACAGCTCCATACATCAACATTTAAATGCAGTCACTTTAGTTAACTGAAAGAGTGAAACTTACAGCAAAATAGGTTGATTTTTGAGCATCAATTGCCTCAATATATGGAGCCATATCCCATACTGCAGGAAAAGAAAAGTATTAAATTATATAATAAAAATAAATAAAGGACATGGTTTAATTCAGTTTAACACAAGTGAGTAAAACTAGTCGACACAGAAGCAAGAGCGGACAATTGCATCTTCTCTTTCACGATCTCTGTAGTTATTTGGTAATGCTGTAACGAAAATCTCCAAGCTTTTTGAATTGCAGTCACAACTAATGCCTAGTAACTTAATTGTAAGCAGAATCGTTGAAATTATTCTCTATCTTTCCACCATGATGCATACCAGTTTTGAGAAATAAACATTGCAAATACTTTTTTACATTCAAATTCAATTACCTTGCATCTCATCGTGCCGACTACCCCTTTCAATTAGAAGGCACTGAGCCAAAATCAATGCCTGTTCAACAGGTTTCAACGGCACAGAATCGTTGCCAGCTTCACTCTCGTTGTTCGCAAAGTTGGGAGTCATATATACTGCAGGTGGTTCAATTTCGAAAGCTTTATAAGGTCCAACATCAGCTTTCTCAGAGGCCAACCTCACGTCCCCATTGGATGAGCTAGTATTGGCTATCAATACCATCTGTGCCTTTGCATCTATCTATAGCAAGATCAGAGAGAAATTTAGAATAACAAAGCAAAAATATATAACAGAAGAAAAGAAAATATCTCATAGCTTACTTGGTGAATAGTACGAAATCCAAGAGCCCCGGTAACAGAGAACTCGATCCCTGCTGCTGATTTAGCAGATTCAAGCTGCAACCTGACAATTTTACTCCGAGTCAAGACCAATATACTAACGCAAAAGAGTAGATAAACGGCCAAGAAATGGTAAGTAATGGCTGTCAGGAATGAGAGCAGCAACAACTAAATACATATGTGGTATACAAGCTCAATTTCGTAACTACATGAGTCAAAAGTCTCTCATCATTTTCTTAAAGAGAGGCGAAACCAAAGTAATATGGTCAATATCCTAGGACAAAAACATATACGCAAAGAAAACATATATCTCAAGGGTAACTTACCGAGAAGGTTCAATCCTTCCATATATATATTGCAGTACACATGCTTCCAGATGGATGGTTGACGTGATGGATGAAGCTTCATCTTCTAGCAACTTGGTAGACCAATAGCTTTTAACGTTTTCCAGTGCACCAAAATGGTCTAGAGCTTCGGCCATGTAAACTTGCAACATCTCAAACAAAGATGAAGACTGCTCGTCTAGAACTCTTTGATGTATAAGTAAAACTCTGACAAGCCACCATGAAATACTCCTTACTTCAGTTGCAGTTGTCGCAAACAACAAATCTTTTAACTTTAACAGCAGCAATCTAGCAAAAACTAAATGCTGCAGGAAAACAAAGTAGTTTGGGTTACATTGAGTTCACTAGTTAGTACAAACAAAGACAGAACATAAAGACTGGGAAAAAATAGAACGAAGATAGCTCAGTCAGTACCTGGAGATTAGAAAACTTCCCAAGCAAGTCAGAACCAGCAGACATGAGCTGAATCTTAGCCCAATTCTCCCATTCAACTAACTCCTTAGTTTCTGATACTTTAAACGGTACTGAACATTTTGTTGTTCCTTCTGTAGACCTAACAGCTCAGAAACAAAACAAAAATCCTCAATGTAAATTTGCAAAACCAGAGTCCAAATTAATTTCTCAGTATTAAAAATTAAACTCGGTAACCCTACCCGGTCAAGTTGCACCGAGTGAACCACAAAGTAGAGGCGATAGCTAAGCACATCACGAGAACAGCACGGCGAGCCTTGTCGATTTCATTAGAAGAATCGTTCACCACGAACGATTCGACCTTCTCAAGGATCTCCGAGTAAACTCGCTCGGCGGAATCAACCGAATCGACAAGGTCCAACTCGGAATCTCCGAGTATCAGCCTAGTAGCGTCGGAGGCTAATGCTCCGAGATAGTCTCCAGCCTCGATTGAAGACAGAAGGGACTCTATAAGAGAGTCGTGTGGATGGGTTCCGGCTAGGGATTCGAGAGGAGGATCTGACGGTGGTAAAGAGACGGTGCACCGGATGAGACGGAGCTCGTAGCCGCGAAGGATTTCAACTTCGCCATCGACCATGGTTGTACTTGTACAGTACTGTTCTTCTGTGGGAGGTGGCGGGAACGACAGAGAGTGTTTTTGTGATTAGTGGTTTTTGGGAGAGATGAAATAAAAAACCTCAGAGACTTGTTTATTGATGACGGAGATCAAGAGCAAATAAAGTTAGAAAATAGAAACTCTTAAAAATTTACCCTAAAAATGTACACAAGTGCGATGTCTAAATATTTATATTCGGAAATATTAAGATTTATAATATATATGGTACTTACTTATGTAAGGAAAAAACTTGATGAATTTGAATCACGTATCACAATGCAAATCGCAGAAATTTCAATTAGCTTAGTGATATCGGTTCTGCATACAAGTGATACAACATAGTGCAAGAGGTAAAACTATATATTGATATCGGTTCTGCATATCGTCTTACTAAGTTTGCAGAAGCAGAGACGTAAACTCAAAACTCGTATAACCGCAAAACGAAGCATTAAGTTATGATCTCAACAATACGTCTTTTTAACCTAAACAACAATATTGATGCTAATTTATGCTGACAGTGACAAGTCTTTTTGTTCTTTCATGTTTTTCTATTTTTAGTCTCTTCTTCACTCTTCTTCTGCATTACATTTCTCACCTCCTCAAGGCAACTTTCAAGTTCCTTTAATTCTTCAGTCTCCGAGAAGCTCTCTCTAGCCTACACACATGCACATGTCAAGCCATTAATTCATTTCTCATCAAAAAGCTTAGTAAGTATTATGGAGATTTTTGATTTTTACTTGTTTGATTGTGTTCTTCAAGTGCATCTCCGCACTAAACAGTTCTCGTTTGCTTCCTGTGGACACTGAGATCTCCATGTACACTCTACAAAGTTCCAACGATGCTCTTGCAAACTTCTTGAAACGCTCTTCGTCTTTCCACACTTCTGATCCCTGATAATAGAGCATATGGATATGTCGTCAAATGCTGCTCATATACAAAAGAGTGGCTTCGAGTAATCATCAGTCTTTAGATACCTGATATGACCGCACTTGTTTTAACAGTGCCTCGCTGCATACCATAAGATCTCCTTTGATTCTACTCCATCTTGCATATAATCCCCAGATTTCAGATGTACTTTCTGTTTTGCAAATCTATAAAAACAAGCAAGATTCACATAAAGGAAAATACACTGCCAGGAGTTTCACTCAGAGAATGAGATAATTACACAGATTCATACTAGTTGTTGAAATGTTTTGCTAACCTGCTGAATAATTTTCCCAAGTAACTCTAGGTGGCGTTGAGTTTCAGCTGGTGTTGCAGCACACGGTTTTGTTTCCGTCGATTCATCTGAAGAACCTTTGATTTCAGTCGATGAAGCTAAATTCCTATTTTCTAACTCCGTCATTATACGGTCCAATAAAACAACATCAATCCTCTTGTTATTGCTCATTTTCAGTATCTGTTGTATAGCTTCAAAGGCCTGGAAGAGGAAAAAAACACAAAGATGAAACCAATTTGTTTAACTCCTAAGCTAAAATAAAACAAATCTATGAGGGTAGAATAATTAGTAAAAGCTGCATTTACCTGATCAATATTTCCCACATCCATAGCTACATGACTGAAATTCTCCCACATCTGCCAGCTATCTCGCCTGTTGATACACAACCATTTTCAATTAGTTAGTCTGATTTTCTTATTTCAAGTAACAAACCATAAAGGATAGAGGGATACTTGAATTTAAGCGCCTCTTTGAACGCAATGAATGATTCTTTGCTCCTTTTCTTTATCATATGCCTGCGCTCACAGATTATTACACATTCAGCAACATCCATTATAAATGTGAAACATAAGGTAGGTGAGCAATGAGTAATGAAATTAGATAGTAAGGTATGTATGAAGAAAACAATTCATTTCCTCAGCAATTTCAGCACAAACAGAGCAGAATACTGAAACTTACAGACAAGCAATGTTGTTCCAAGCCTCCCCATTGTCGGGATCAAGCTGAACAGCAAAAGTAAATGCATCCAGTGCTTTCTGAACATCCCTGGCCTATGGGATCATGTAGGAGATGTTAAATTAGTATCTATCTCAGTCAGTATGAAAGAATTTCAATGCTGTTTATCTAATGGCATTTGGAGTGGAAACTATTGCTAACTATCGGAGAAGATGAAGTAAGATACCTTCAACGCAGCAGCACCAAGAGCAAACCAACCATCAGGGTACAGAGAATTTAAGGCCATTGCAGCCTCCCTAAAGTACGAGAAAAATTAGACATCTCACAAGTAAATTAGTCTGAAGGGCCAAGTTCATATATCCATTTTTGTGTAAGAAAAAAAAAACAAAAAAAAAAAGGACAACCAAATAGTTCAACATACCACAGCATCTTCGACTTCTCAAAATCACCCCGATTGTATGCGCTGCGAGCAAGACCCCGCTGCAAGATGAAGATAATTAGGGCATGGACTAAGGGAAAAGGACATAAAAGATTTTTTGTTTTGTGTCTCAAATTACCTTAGCACGAACTGACTTATCATTTGAAACTTCCAGGGCTTTTTCATAACAGGAATCATTAATCGTAACATCACCCAGTGAACACCTGACATCAATATTTATCATCAAAATTAATTTAGTGATCCAATACGATAATAACTTTCTAGTATAAACAAAGATATAATATGATTAAGTGTCCGTTAAAAGCAGATACAGTAATTATGGCACTTCAAATCCATTTAATAACTAAGATATATAAACAACAGGAAATAAACACACAAAGGGTACTATCAAAGAGATTACCATAATCTTGGGTCATTTGGCCGTTCCAGAAGCCGTGCATTAATGAGATCTACAGCTGCTGATTTCTTTCCTAGGAGGCTGAAATTCACATCACATGATAAGTTTTGCAACAGAACATGAAAGCCATAGAGGGAAGGGAAAAAAACAAGTGAAGCTGAATTCATCACAAACGAAGCTTTCATATAAGGTATACCAGTAGCAGTGTATTAGATTATCCCACAATTCCAGGCTCTCAAATATTGTGATTGCTTCCCCAACCAAACCGCAACTCACCAGAAGCTCACCGTATTCCCTGTTGTTGAAATCAAAATGGAACGATGAATAAGAGCGCAGAAAAACCCGAAGAGTATCTATACATGCACATAAATAGAATATCATACTTTCTCAACGCAGGAATAGTAGGAAGATGGACTGCATAGCATAAAGGGACCCGATTTGATACTCCAGGATCGGTCTTGTTAATAGCTCCAACCTGATAAAGGAAAACTATCAGAGCAATAATAAAGGACAGAGTGAAATAACGCTACAAAATGAGTGTATGAGCCATGGAGACATACAATCCGAAAAAGAAACCAAAATTGATAATACGAGCACTGTTCACACATACCAATTTATCCATCATTTCCAGGGCGCGTCCCTTTGTACGACCTCGAGTTGATTCCCATCGAACACGTAATAAGTCACAGAAACACCGTAGCTAATCCCATGTCCGAAGCAAAAAAGTCAGTCAATACTTGCATAGGTTGTGACGAATTGAAAAACAAAACCAGTCACTTTGTAATTAATTAACTAGAAAGATTGAAACTTACAACAAAATATGTTGACTTTTGAGAATCAATTGCCTCAATATATGGAGCCATATCCCATCCTGCAGAAAAGTAAAAGTATTAGATTATATAATAAAAATAAAGGACATAGTTTAATTCACTTCAACATAACTAGTCGACACAGAAGAAAGAGCGGACAAATGCATCTTCTCCTTCATGATCTTTGTGCTTATTTCACAACGCCGTAAAAAGTTTTTTTAAGCTTTTTGAACTGCAGTCACAACTAATGCCTAGTAACTTAATTGTAGGAGAACCGTTAATAATCTATCTTTCCACCGCCTAAGCTCTTGGTGGAGCAAAAATATTCTGAGAAATAAACATTGCAAATACAATTGAATTTGGGATCACTTACTTTGCATCTCATCGTGCCGACTACCCCTTTCAATTAGAAGGCACTGAGCCAAAATCAATGCCTGTTCAACTGGTTTTAAGGCCACAGACTCTTTGCCAGCTTCACTCTCGTTGTTCACTAGTTTGGGAGTCATATATACTTCAGGTGCATCACCTCCCCAAGCTTCATAAGGTCCAACATCAGCTTTCTCGGAGGCCAACCTCACGTCTCCATTTGATGAGCTAGTATTGGCTATCAATACCATCTGTGCCTTTGGATCTACCTATAGCAAGATCAGAGGAATTTAGAATGACAAAGCCGAATATATATAACAGAACAAAATATATTGTCAGAGCTTACTTGGTGAATAGTACGGAAACCAAGAGCCCCAGAAACAGAGAACTCGATCCCTGCTGCTGATTTAGCAGCTTCAAGCTGCAACCTAACAATTTTACTCTGAATCAAGACCAATATACTAAACCAGGAGAGTAGATAAAGGGTCATGAAATGGTATGTAATGGCTATTAGAAATGAGAGCAGCAACAACTATATAGATATGTGCTATACAAGCTCAATTTCGCAAGTACATGACTCGCAAACCTCTCATTATTTTCTTAAAAAGGGAGCCATAAAGCGAAACCAAAGTAATTGGTCACTATCTAGAATAAAAAACTATAAACATCTTAGATGTAGGCAGAGACAATATTATCTCAATGGAAACTTACCGAGAAGGATCAATTCTTCCATATATATATTGCAGTACACATGCTTCCAGATGGATGGTTGACGTGATAGATGAAGCTTCATCTTCTAGCAACTCGGTAGCCCAATAGCTTTTAACTTTTTCCAGTGCACCAAAATGGTCAAGAGCTTCGGCCATGTAAACTTGCAACATCTCAAACAAAGATGAAGATTGCTCGTGTAGAACTCTTTGATGAATAAGTAAAACTCTGACAAGCCACCATGAAATACTCCTAACTTCAAAAGCTTCAGTTGCAGTTGTCGCAAACAACAAATCTTTCAACTTTAACAGCAGCAATCTAGCAAAAACTAAATGCTGCAGGAAAGGAAAGTAGTTTGGGTTACATAGAGTTCACCAGTTAGTACAAAAAAAGAAAGATCATGACTACTTCAGGAGCTGCTCATATACATAGAAGTCAAACCATGTGCTAGCAAACAGAAATGAATGCTGAAAAGCCTACAATACACAGCTTAGCCCCTTTCAAGGTTACTCGTATATAATGCAGAATAAAGAGCAAGAAAGATCAAGATCATTTTACTATAAGACAAGCAAACAAACAAGAAGATCATTCCTCTCAATCATTAACGTCCAACAAACATCAAACGACACTCTCTTAGAAACTCAAATAAAGACTGGGACAACAAAGCAGTAGGAAGATAGCCCAGCACCTGAAGATTTGAAAACTTCCCGAGCAAGTCGGAACCTACAGACATGAGCTGAATCTTAGCCCAGTTCTCCCATTCAACCAATTCCTTACTTTCTGATACTCTAAACGGTAACGAACATTTTGCAGATCCTTCAGTCGACCTAACAGTTCAAAAATCAAACACAATAACAAAAAGCCTCAATGAGACATTTGAAGAACATTGCAAGCTCATGAAATGTTATGAAGAGTTAAAAAAAAAACTGGTTAACTTACCCGGTCAAATTGCAACAAGTAAACCAAAAAGCAGATGCGATTGCTAAGCACATCACCAGAACAGCACGGCGAGCCTTATCGATTTCATCAGAAGAATCGTTCACCACGAACGATTCAACCTTGTCGAGAAGCTCAGAGTAAAATCTCTCAGCGGAATCAACCGTATCAACCAGTTCGAACTCAGAATCACCTAGTATTAGCTTGGTAGCGTCGGAAGCTAAAGCTCCAAGATAGTCTCCAGCCTCGATTGAAGACAGAAGGGAGCTTATAAGAGTCACATGTGGATGGGTTCCGGATTGGGGTTCAAGAGAAAGATCTGACTGTGGTAAGGATACGGTGCACCGGAGGAGACGGAGCTCGTAGCCGCGAAGGATTTCAACTTCGCCGTCGACCATGGTTGGTACTGGTTGGTTCTGGAGGTGACGGGAACGAACGAAAGAGGTTTTGTGAGGTTTTTGTAGACCAGGTCATAACGTCGTCGTTTAACGGTCAAAACCGGTAGAACAGTGACTCGAAATGTCGTATCCGGTTTGGTTACCGCGAAAGAGAAAAAAAAACGCTCAAAATGCGAACCGACTAAACCAAATTTAACATCTTCTCCCCATTTTTTACAATTTTAACTCGCTAAGCTTATTCATTAGTGAATGGGATTAAGATTATGACTTTAACTTCTTTTTTTTCCTTCTCCAATCTCAATACAGCTTTATCAATATTACATACAGATGTACCTTTCTCTTTTTGTATTTTTCTTTCTTTTTTGAACAAACTCTTTTTGTATTTTTGTCACTCATTTTTTGTATGTAGAATATAAATAAGAGTTGCAGAATCTTTGTCAAGTTTGGTTTTTTTTTTGTCATGCATATATTACAAATTTTCTAAATAATTCATGTTTTCAAGTTGGGAACTAAAGATGTACAATTCTTACTTATAAATTTATATAGATATGTGTGAAAGAGAAATTATATAAATAAAAAGTAAAGAACAAAAAGATGGATTCATGTGAGGGAAAAGTGTAAAGAAGGGTATGTACAATTTGTTATATATACATGTGTTATATGCTAGCTAATGCTATTATATATTCGTATAAATAAATAATTAGATCTAGAGAATATGGAATATTTGCATAATGACATAAAAGTGTATGATGGTGATGAGGAAAAGCTGAGAAGTGATGCTTGGGGGTTGGCCCATCTATGCCTCCAAGGATTTCTTCACATGCTTACGAGCTGGACCCACATGATCATCACCTTGTTCATCTTTTAATTTACCTGTTCACATCTCTCTAGCTACACATTCGATCAAAAAAAAAATATCTATATCTTTTTTGTTGTATACATATATGATGACTGGTGAGTAAAATATCCATGTATGATTAGAACATACATTATACATATCAATTATCTATGTGTATTATATAACTCACACCTAAAAGTTACATGCTCACGAACGAGCTAGATTGTGTCTCATTCTTGTTTGGCGTGATTTTAATTTACACAGTGAAACAATTAATATATATAGTTTTGTCATTTGTGTATAGTTTCTAATACTAGAAAAACAAATAACAATAAAACTTCTGAAACACAAGAACATCACAAAGGTATGAGGAAGAGATGACCAAAACCAACCACGACAAAAATAAAAAGTTGATAACCAAATAATAGCAGAACAAAATGCATGATCTAGGCATTGTAACCCAAATGATAAGAAAAATATCATAGGACCGATGATCTTGACGACGCGATGGAGATGGCAAAACGTTCATAATTGACTGACTCAACCTAGAAATTAGTAAGTAATAACCAAATAAACAATGATGAAAGACCACAACCTAGCTATGCCGAATTAAAGCTTAAATCAAACAGAATTTGAATTTCACGTTGAAAGGGAAAATTTTATTACGATGCATGTACGTATTATTTTGTATACATGCGCCTGTGTGTGGGAAAAAAAATTGCGAAGTGTTCTCTATAACGTGCACAAAGAACATTTTTGTATACATGAGTGTTGGAAAAAAAATGCAAAGTGTTCTCTATAACGTGCACAAAGAACATAACTGAAGTAACAAAATGAGACAAACTAAAAAAATCAATTGATTTTATATATAAAAGAGACAAGATTTCATTGATTTATTTTTCAAAATAAAGATAGTAGTTATTATAAAAAGAAAAGAAGAAGATTAGGTAAGCACTTAAACTAATTGAGAGATGGTATAATGATCGGCAGCAATCACGAAGGAACTATAAAGGGATTCTCGCAAGTGGGGATAGGATACAGAAGAGACAGTTTTGTTTCAGTTAGAAGCGCCGCCAAACATAAAGATCTGAAACCAGTTTCTATTGGTTAACCCAAGATTCGTTCCTCAATGTAACCAATGATTTTCCGCCGCGTGTATACATTCCAAACCGACCATACTTGGAGAAGAATGAGATTATTTGAGGAGACCACTTTGACGAAGAAACACGGGTTTTGCATTAGGGTACTCATTTAAAAAAAAAAAAATTATCTTGTTTGAGTGTTTTACATAGAAACAATTTTGATTATCGATGCCGGTTTTGATTAAGACATGTTTATGCAATTTTGTTTTTTAATGGTTAGAAAAAGCAATCAAACTATCCTAAAAGCATGAAACAGTAGAAACATAAGAAATAATAGCATAAAACCAAAAAAAAAAGAAGGTTTTATAAACATTTTGTATCAACTAAATAAGTTGCTTTTGTGTAAATTATATATTAGGTACCAATCGATTGTGAATCAATAAAAAAAGCTTCTTGAGTACAACCTATCTATGAATCTTGAAGAAAACGACACTAGGAATCAGAATATGTGTAAGGAAAAACAAAAAGAGAAGAGAAAAGACGATACAAATTGGGTATTTTTTTGTAATTTTATATTACAAGTTCCATATGCTATTTGAGGGTGGCATCGTCCCTTTCACTTTCCTGCCATTATTTCTATATGAGATTTTTGTCTTTCTCCTCTTTATCTATAACCCTATATATACCCTTGAAGCCCTTGATAACACAAACAATTGTCTTCTCTAGCTAATATCTTCTTTTCTCTCGAGTCTTTGTATTATGATTTTCATTCTCTCTGTTACCCAATCATAATTATTTATTTCTTATCTAAATTAAGAAAACGATCGGTCTTGTTAGAGTTTATCTCGTAAGCAAGACCGTTCGTTACTTTATTGTTATATATCGTTTGATCAAAAATCATATATATCTCATTGAAAAAAAGAAGACTATAGATACATGGCTCCGGTCTCACTGCCTCCAGGTTTTAGGTTCCATCCAACAGACGAAGAACTAATCACTTACTATCTCAAGAGAAAGATCAACGGTCGAGAGATCGAGCTTGAGATCATCCCTGAAGTAGACCTCTACAAGTGCGAACCATGGGACTTGCCAGGTAATAATTATTAATACACTTGTAGTTAGCTACAAATTAATCAATCTCTATATAGATTTTTTTTTTGCTACGAGACCCTTTTTTGGTCTAAGAGCTGAATAGGTTTTCAACGTAGGTTCGAAAGATAGAGTGAAGTAAAGAATAGGAATATCACAAAGGCAAGACAACTATAATACGTATACGTTAACCTTGACCAAAATTCAGTACATCTATATTGGTTTGAATATTTTAATTGAATTGAAAACCAACGTAAGATTTTTGAAGAATAATACTCTACTTTCTTTTTTTAACTCTTCAAATTAAACAAAAAAAACTCAATGTTTAAATAAGTTGTTTTTTTTTCAAATCAGTTTGGATTGCAATTACATGTGGGTGCAAAAAGAAAAGCCATATAGTACTATAGTAGTATTGATTAGAGCAGACGCAATTGTATTATTCCTTTTGGTCATATCCTCAAAATACTTTTCGTAAACCTCTCATGGACCACCACACTTTTTATGTTATTGTTTACACCTTTTGTACTTTAGGGTTTTTATCTTCGGAGATAACATATTATATAATATAAACATATTTCTACATGATATACGAAACTAATAATCAAAAAGAACTTGTATATTGATATACTCCCTCCATTTCAAAATATAAGATGTTTTGAGTGAACCACGCAGATTAAGAAATAATTATTTTAAAAATGTTCAATCAATTATAAAAAATACTGCATAAAATATAAAAATAATTTAAAAGTTATCTAGAAAGTTGAAAACATCCTATATTATGAAACAAAAAAAAAACCACTAAAACTTCCTATATTATGTAACGTAAGGAGTATATAATACAATATTGTTCGTCTCAAATTAACTCACCCATGAAATATTGGCAGGGAAGTCATTGCTTCCGAGCAAAGACCAAGAATGGTACTTCTTCAGCCCACGGGACAGAAAGTACCCCAATGGCTCAAGGACGAACCGAGCAACAAAAGGCGGTTACTGGAAAGCCACGGGCAAAGACCGACGGGTGAGCTGTAGAGACCGCGCCATTGGAACCAAGAAAACATTAGTTTATTACCGTGGACGCGCCCCTCATGGTATTAGAACCGGTTGGGTCATGCATGAATATCGCCTCGATGAAACCGAATGCGAGCCTACTGCATTCGGCATGCAGGTTTACTTGCTAAACCAATATCATTATACATCTACTTCAAACTATTAGATGTGCGTATTAATTACTAGAGAAAATAATTTACTAACAGGATTTTATTTTATTTTTTTAGGATGCATATGCACTTTGTCGTGTGTTTAAAAAAATAGTGATTGAAGCGAAACCAAGGGATCAACATCAGCAGCAGCATCAACCTTACGTCCACACGGGCTCGAATCTAAGTGGTAACTCGAGTTTTGACGTTTGTTCAGATCTTGAAATAAGTTCAAATACGCATCATCAAGGTCTGCCTTATAGTAACTCTACCGATACCCAACCTCGATTCGGAAACGCAAACTCAATCGGTGTTCATCATGATGATTGGTCGCAGTTCTTGTCACAAGACATGCCTTCAAGCTTTTCAGGTTATGGACCATACACCACTCAATCAAAGGTGAGATGTTATACATAATACAGCTAGTTCTAGTTTCTAGATCTTATACATAAATCAGTTATGTATCTAAATATATGTTGTAGCTATTACAGGTGAATACAGAATCGGAATGTGAGATGTTGCAACATCAAATGTCACTGCCACCATTGCGAGTAGAAAACTTACATGTTCAAGCCATCGATTTCTCCAAGAGACAGATGAACCAAAACAGCGGTCAAAGCTGTTTCGACGACTTTACTTTTGCTCCAAGTAACTCCAACCAGTTTTATAACAACAACAGCGTTGATGATCATTTGAGAAACAATGGAAATCTCGATGACCATTTGCTCGATGCTGGAAATTCCACGTGGATGAGAATGTCTAACGAGAATCTAAACCAGGTAACCGATATATCATAATCATTGAAGTGATCTCTCCTTTTATTTTCTACATACATATATGCTCTAAATCCAACTCTTAATTGTCGCAGAGTTTTATAGATGGAGACGAGGTTTTGCCAAACGATCAAGATCTTGAATATTATGGTGGGTAATATATAAAAATCTAGCTTTAGAACTGAAACCACGTATATAAAGATGTCGAATGAGTATATGTATATCTAATCGTATATAAATATATATTTTATATTTGCTCTATTATTATAGGCGGATCTCGGACCAATACAATCAATAACATAGAGATCGATGATTTTTTCTCGTTCGAGGACAACGTAGAAGACAACGACAACTCAAACATAACCCTAAATTCTCCAAGAGTCGAGATGATTGAAGAAGAGACTATAGTAGATCATAAAATGCTCATTTCTACACCGCAAACAACGGAGATATTATATTACCAAGTCGTACCGTCGCAGATATTGAAAATTCACATAAGCCCGCGGGTTCAAAGAAGTGAGGAGAGAGCAGCAGTAGTACTGTTAATGGAAGAAGACAAGAAGGATTCTTGGTTCCAGAAGGCTGAAAATGTTGCGAAGATGAGATTGAAGCAGATTAGTTTAGTCGCAAAACGTTACTACAAATCTTTTACCATTATTTTCTGATTTATTTATTACTTTTTCCATTAATTTGCAAACTCTCGATCAGAAAGAAGAGAGGAAAATACATACAATATACTTACCGCTTACACATGTATACTACATAGACTGATTTTCATATACAATTGGGGAGAGAAATTTATCATTATATTTTATATACGCATGATCTTATATATATTGTTGATACCAGTTTCTTCCATAATAAAGATTCTTATAACATTTTGTAACTAGAAACAGAATAACTCGTACGTACGTGAGAATATGAACTAGCAGTGAAGCCGATATTTCCTTTTGATGCGACATGCATTTTAGAGTTTCATCGAAACTTCTTTAAACTTCTTTTGTAAATCGGTTACGAAGATTTACATACAAAAAAAAAAGAAAAAAAAATCGATTACGAAGTAATTATTTTAACGAATTTTACTGAATTTTTTCACGGTGGGCGTTTGGTATAAACCGATCAAACCGAATTGAACAACTCAAATTTGCAAAAAACCGAATAATCCGACCCGACGTTTTTGCCGAACGCCCAGGGCGGGAATTTTCTCTTAGGGGGTATTATTGGATTAAGGATTTTAATTAACGCTGGACATCAGTGGATTTAAAAGTCTAATGCATTTGTGTGGATTTTAGTGGATTTGAAAGTCATTATTAATGTATTTTTGGTGATTTTTATTGATTTTTTAAAAGTTATTTATAGAAAAAAAAATATCCAGTCATGGAAGACTTCAATTAAACTGTATTTATCTTCAATAGACATAGGGTTTGTGCAGGAAGAAACATATATTGAACCCAGAAAAAAAAGTGTGATTATATCATGAATCAAAAAAAAATTAAAGATCTTGAACCCACAAAAAAAAAGTTAGAAAACACAAAAAAAAAAAATCGCAAAAATAACACAGATCTAATGAATAATTGTGATTATAGACATAGGATTTGTGGAGGAAGAAACAGACTTTGAACCAAAAAAAACAAAGTTACAGATCATGAACCCAGAAAAAAAAAAGTTAAAAAACACAAAAAAAATTCTCAAAAATAACACAGATTAATGAATAAGTGTGAATATATAAAAGGATTGAGAAAAAAAATCAAACAATAATATGTTAAAGGCTAGAGATCCATCTAGAGAGAAAGAAGGAAAATATAAAATGTTTGAGAAAAGTGTGGTATTGTGTTGGTTCATATTTTAGAAGCAAAGTATCGTTAAAATACAGTAGATATTGAATAACACTAGATTTTAATGAATATTTTAAAATACACAATTGAATAACACCAGATTTCTAAATACATCAAATTCCTTTAAAAATTAAAACCACAATCCAATAAGACCCCCTTAATTACTTTTTTAGAAACAGAATCGACTTACAAAAAAATTAAAAATATTAATTAAAAAAAAAAAAGATCAAGGAAAAAAAATCAGTTGGCAGTTAACCCGAAGCCCACCAAAAAAATAAGGACCCAATAGAAATTTTATGAGACCGCCATTAGGGCTTCACAACGTAAGCCTCACCGCAACTATAAATACCCTTTGACTAAACCCTTATAACAAACTCAAAAAAACTCAGCCGTCGACTTCTCTCTTACGCCTAGATTTATCGTGTTTCTCTGTTAGGGTTTTTGTTTACATCATAGAATATTGCGCGTCAATATTACTGATTACCACCGTTCTAAGTCCATGTTCGTTGTGTATGAGCTGACGCCAAATCGTTTTCCCTATTTCTGTTATTCGTTTTGATGTTTCTTTGATAAAAATCTAATCAGCTCGAATCTTCAGAATAGGGTAAATCTTGTTTGGTCGTAATAGTCTCTTTATAGATAGATCTGGCTCTGTTTTCACTGATTTGTTTTGTTAATATATGGATTGGTTTGGTTTTAGTTTATAGAGGAGAAATTTTGGAGGTGATGACAATTTCCCCAGATGATCGAATCTGATTATACTGAGCGAATAGAATTTCCTTTCAACAGAGGAAAGTCAAGCCAATGTTCTGATCCTTTTTCTCCTCTTTTCTTTTGATTTCTATAGTTTAGTTTGGTTTGTTTGTAATGGAGAGATGTGGAGGTGATGACAATTTCCCCAAATGATCGAATCTGATTATACTAAGCGATTATTATTTCCTTTTCAACAGAAGGAAGTCAAGCCAATGTTCTGATCCTTTTCTCTCCATTGTTTTAGTTTTATACTTTTATGTTAAGACTAGATTAGTGTTTGTGGTTTTACTTAGTTTGTTCTTTTAAATTGGTGATGATTGAATCTAAAACAATATAGATTGGTAATAATATGGAGAATATGGAGGTGATGACAATTTCCCCAAATGATCGAATCTGATTATACTAAGCGATTATTACTTCCTTTTCAACAGAAGGAAGTCAAGCCAATGTTCTGATCCTTTCTCCTTAGTTTTCCTTCATTAAGCCTCTTTTAGTCCGATGGTTTCGAAAATTCGTTTTGCGGTGGATAATAGAGACAGTTTGGTTGAATCTATTCTTATGAACTGACCGAGATAGATGAACTGAGACTTATTCACAGCTGTATTTGACTGAAGAAGATTCTTCAAAACCAAACGAATTGCGTGGATAGTACAATTTTTTACATTGTATAACCATAATTTAATTGAGTATTTTGAAATTAATGAACAAAATTCAAAGAACCGAAAAAAAGTGAAACAGATAGACAAAGTATTCAGACTTTATTTACTTTCAGTATATACAAAACACTTTTGTTTGCATTATTTGAACTACAAAATTGTCAATAATAATATAACACAAAAATGAATAAACATTTTGTTTTCCAATTTTTTTTGTTTTTTTTAGAAGAAAAGGAAATATGTTTGATGCATCAGAAATACTTTGACACCATAAAATCCAAGATTTATAATAATAAAATATTAATATTTTGCTATTACTTTTGCCACTTTTTATTAGTATTTGCATATTTTAGTTAAATATTAATTTATATATATATTTTTTTTCTGACAAACAAATATTAATTTATATTTATAATAGACAAATTAAAGTGTAATTTAAAAAAAATATATTTTCAATTTTAACTAAGATATTTTAGAAATAAAGGTAGTCATTTTGGAGGAAAATAAAGTATTTGGCTTTTTAAAGAAAACATAAAAGAAAGTAGGAAATCTAGTAATAGACTCAAATGGTAATCAATCAAAAAAGAATATTTCTGATAAAAAGAACCTCAAATCATAGGATTTTTATGGGTCTAAACACTTAAAAACTAAATTTTTAATATTAGATACTAAGATTTTTTATTTTAAAAAATATAAGCAATTCCAAAAATAGAAAAAAAAATAACATTCTTACTCATACCTCATCGTAAAAAAAAAAGATAATGATGGTTATTCGATACAAGGTTGAAGTTGGATCAACAACCATTATAGCTAAAACTTGGTAGTAGTTGGTACAATGTTGGTACTTAATATTTTTTCCTTTGTTGATTTCATAATCAGCGTATTTAACTGAATTCATTTAATTTTTGGTTGATTTCATAATTATGTATATAACTAAAGCAATAATATCAGCCTCAAATTTGAGAATCAGTTGTTCCACGCTATCTTCTTAATTTTAACGATTTTGTTTCATAACTGAGTTACTTGAATCTTCTTCTCCTCCGAACCCTAACCAATTCTTTTTTACCAACTTGCACCTCTATTGGTTTGCTTAGACCTTGAAAATTAATTACTAGACCTTTGTTGGGATTATAATTCATTTGAGCTGGTTAAAATATTTTTAGACAATTTATAAGGTTTGTCTGCAATTTCAAAACAAAAAAAACAACTAATTTTAGAATTCGAATTAGGTACTGAATCAATCAACCCAAAAACTAATGTAGATACATGAATTTACATTCACTTCATCTTTTTGTTGTTTTTCACTTTGTATTTGTTAGAGAACAAAAAAAATTTTGATTTAAGAGAGATTATCTTAATCAGAGAGAAAGAAATAATCAGATTAGAGAGAGATTATCATAGCCGGAGAAAAATAAAAAATCTGATCAAGAGAGATTAACGAAAAAGAAATGATATAAAACATTATTTGATCCGGTTAATAAAATTTTCTATTCATGTACTTCTCTGTATTTTAGTATGTTAGGGTATTTCTCTAAATAATACTCCTTTAATTTTGAGATACTATATATATATATATTTGTAATTTACAATTTAAAAAATATTCTGCCCCTTTTATTACTATTATTAAACATTTTTATTAATAAATTATGTTTATGAATTATAAATAAAAGTATAAATATTTTAATTTTAATATAACTAAGACATTCTCGAAAATAAAGGTAGTCATTTTGGAGACAAAAAAAAAACAAAAACAAAAATTGTAGACTTTTTAGAGAATACATAAAAAAAATATAGTAAATATTTTCAATTATAAAATATACCAAATATTGGTATTTTACTTTTTTTTTTTTTTTTAATACAGGTTACATGTTTTAGTATTAAGATAGCACAGGTAAATTAGGATTGACGTTATATTATACGGAGAGAAGATCTAAACCATATCCGGATAACTTTCGTCAAAAAAAACCATATCCGATAACCGACTTGTCTCACATTTGATCCGGTTATTCTCGAAAAAAAAGAAAAAAAAAATTCACGCTTAACCATATTCAAGAAAACGACGTCGTTGCCACGTCTTCATCACCTTCACCAGCTGATTTTGCCGCCGTCACGGCGTAAACTACTTCTCGGAAAAATACGTCCGGAGAATTTTTGATCCGGGGAGAGATGGAGACATATCTGAAAAACAAGAAGTTGATAGCTATAGGTTTTCTTCTGATCCATTCCATCGCCATTCTCATCTTCACGCGTGGCTTTCTTCTCACTCGAACTGAGCTTCCTTTTCACAGTACTTGCTCCGACGTATCTCTCTCTCCTTGCCTTACTTCTCCACCACCCCCAATTCACGATTCCAACCCCGATTCGCTCTCTAGCCACTCTAATCACACTCAGCCTAAATGTTGGACCAAACCTGTTGTCGATCGCGTCATCATCATTGTCTTAGATGCTCTCAGGTCTAAAGGCTTTTAAAAAATTGTTTTTCACAATTCCATAAGCGTTTCGTGATTTTGACTGTTCTTGGTTTTTTTTTTTCTTTTTTCAGAATCGATTTTGTGGCTCCGAGTGTTTTTTTCCCAGGTGAGTTGGAATGATCTTTGTGCTTCTATGTATTGCCTTGTTACTGATTTTGAGTATTGAAAATTATAAGTTGATAAATTGACAGAACCAAAGCCATGGATGGATAAATTGACAATCTTGCAGAAACTTGCATTTGCTAATGAATCGTCTGCTAAGATCTTTAAGGCTTTTGCTGATCCTCCTACTACTAGTTTGCAGCGTCTCAAGGTCCCAATTCTAATACACTTTCTTGATTGGTGACTACATTTGATTGCTTCAACTCGTTTCATATTCTAGTGTTAGCTGTGTGAAATCAGGGATTAACAACTGGAGGATTGCCTACTTTCATCGATGTTGGGAATAGTTTTGGTGCACCTGCTATTGTTGAGGATAATTTCATCAATCAGGTTTAGGCTTTATCTAAACTAAAGTGTGTGTTTTCTAATGTCACTTTTTATTTGGTTGTTCGATTGTAACTTGAATGGGTTCTCTCTATGGATAGTTAGTGCAAAATGGGAAACGGTTGGTGATGATGGGTGATGATACTTGGACACAGTTGTTCCCAAACCAATTTCAAAAGTCATATCCTTTCCCTTCTTTCAATGTTAAAGACTTGGATACTGTAAGCGATTACTATTTTGCTCTCTTATAATATCTATGTTCCCGAAGTAGCTTGACAGATTACATATAGCCTTTTGATGTATGGTATTGGCTGTGTGCTTTTTATAGGTTGACAATGGATGCATTGAGCACCTATTCCCAACCCTTTACAAAGATGATTGGGATGTTCTTATTGCGCATTTTCTCGGAGTGGTATGCCAACAATATTTGTTTTGTCTTTATTTTTGTCATCCTGCCATTTATATTTTTGATTCAGTGAATTTCAATATTTGCAGGACCATGCAGGGCACATATTTGGAGTGGATTCCAGTCCAATGATTAAAAAGTTGGAGCAATATAATTCAGTGTTAGAGGTAAACTTCTGTTAGCTTTTCTTGTTAGTTGCAAAAAGTTATTAGTATGCTATATGTACTCTTGTTTCATTCTCGCTTTACTTGCTTCATCTAGAAAGTCATCAGTATATTGGAGAGCCAGGCGGGACCAGGTGGTTTGCATGAGAATACTATGCTTATCGTAATGGGTGACCATGGACAGACATTAAATGGGGATCATGGTGGAGGGACTGCTGAAGAGGTAAGAAATAGGTTTTCTTCCTATACTCACTCAGTTTCAAGATTATTAATCCACCATTACTTCTAAATCCCTTTCCAGGTAGAAACATCCATGTTTGCTATGAGTACGAAGAAGCATACAACTTCGGTTCCACCTGAGTTCGATACCTCATCTTGTAAACAAAACTCGGTAATTGTGACTTTAAAATATATTCCTTGGTGATCATAAGATTTGATTTTGAGATATCTTATAAGTGGGATTTGATTTTGTTCATCTTAATATCAGGACGGGAAGCAGATTTGCATCAGCTCCATTGAGCAGGTCAGTATCAAATTTGGTTTGATGCCTTTCCTCTTGCTTTGTGCAAACCTTTTTGCCACAATTAATTGTTTTGGGCTATTTGCAGCTTGATTTTGCGGCAACATTGTCAGCTTTGCTTGGGATATCCTCTCCTTTCGGAAGGTGCCTTGTAAGGGATCATTGTCAAATTTTCTTTCCTGCTTCTGTTCAGGAAAATAACCATCCTCGCATATTTATGATTTCTAACAATTCGTACATATTTCAAATTTCAGCATTGGGCATGTCAACCCTGAGCTCTATGCTCTTGGTTCCAGTAACTGGGACTTGGATAAGTCTGAGTCAGGCAATTCTGGCACCCAATCGGCTGTTAAAGAGTGGATGGAAAATTACGTTAATGTTCTTTGTGTGAATGCTTGGCAGGTAACATGTCTTTCAAATGGAAAACTTAAAACGATTTCTTGTAACGAATTTGTGTTTTTGGACTCTCACTTTCCAATTCCTTTATATGCAGGTGAAAAGATATATAGATGTTTATTCTAATTCATCTGTTGTTGGTTTCTCTTCCGATGATATGGCGAGGATATCAGATCTATATGCTGCAGCAGAACAGAAATGGTCTACTTCTGTCAAACACATATTGATGGATAGAAATGGAGATGAAGACAATACAAATGTATCTGCCTTTAAAGAGCAAATTGCAGCATACCTGAATTTCTTCTCAAGCGTTGTTGAACTTGCCCGGTCTAAGTGGACAGAGTTCAATCTGAATCTAATGATTACCGGGTTTGGGATATTGGTTATATCACTCATCCTTCAGTTCCTTGTTGTTTTCTATGGCGACGAATCTTATGCAGTGGGTTCTTGGTTATCCACTGGTGCAGCTTTCACTCTCTTTCTAGTAACAATTCGTGCTTGCAGCTTTCTTTCGAACAGCTATATTTGTAAGTTTCAAGTAATTTTATTATTAAAGGCTAATTCTATATTTGTAGCTTTCCTCTCTCTTTTTCTTTGTGCTAACAGAGAACTTTTGTGTCAATAGTGGAAGAAGGAAAAGTTGCAAACTTTCTCCTCGCAACAACTGGACTTATCAAACTACGGTACTCTGTCATGCGGAAAACAATGCGGAAAGAAGTCAGTATTCTCTTACATGTCGTTTTACTTCTGGTTATTACTTTAAAAGTTAGTTGCTGGGTAATAATATTTTCGATTATCTTGTTGCAGGCTGTCATATTTCTCGCTATGGCTTCTGTTCTCAGAGTTTCTATAGATATTGGGCTAACAAAGCAAGCTGCAACTTCTCAGTTTATGAGCAGTTCACCATCGTGGATGCTTGGGATAGCTCTAGACCTTCCAGCATTGACTTATGCGATTGAAATTGCACCAATTGTATCAGTGTTATACTCATTTGCGTGCTCTACATAGCGATTGCTAAAACACCCATTGAGGGGATGTGGAAGTATGTTACTGTTGGTAGTATGATAAGCTACTTTTTGATAGCATTGCTGTGGGCATCAGAGAGCAAGTTATTTGGTTTGGATGGTTTTCTTCAAGTGATTGGAGGAAGAAACCGCATCCCTCAAACGGTTTATGCAATCGGATTGGTGCAACTCTTCCTTTTAGCTTTTGCCCGTATGTTTTGCACAGGCGAAAAGAAGATTTGGGCCACCAGAGCTGTCGCTCTTGTATCTGCTTGTAGCTCGCCAGTAATTCTGTTGTCGGGGAAGCAAGGATCACTTCTGGCATTAGCATATTTGCTTGCGGGTACTTTTCTCTTCTCACTTGATGATTCTCAAAGCAAAAAGCGTAACCACAAAAATAGCAATTTAGATCATTAAGGTTTAACTCTGTGGTTATTTCTATGTAGGCTATTGTATAATGAGGCTGGAAGGTGTAGAGAGAATAACCCAATCAGATAGAAAGGACAAATTCTCAAAACTAAATCCTCTCTGTGTGATGCAATGGAGTCTTCTTTCCATATGCATGTTTTTCGCCAGTGGGCATTGGTGCGCCTTTGATGGCCTCCGTTATGGAGCTGCATTTGTTGGGTAAGTCCAAGTTTCATAAACTCAGACTACAATGGAGTCTTCTTTCTATATGATGGTTTTGCTTACATCTTTTCTTCAGGTTTGACGAGTTTGTGCTTATACGACAAGCGATCCTTTTGACAATCGAAACTTTTGGATTCTCGATCATCCTTTCTGTATTTGGACTTCCTATCCTCGTACCGATCCACTCTCAAACTCCTCAGGCTCATGGCCAAAAACGCCACCAGTTGTTCCAAGTAAGACATCTTCATATCGATCCATTTTTCGTTTAGTCTAGTAGATTCAGTGACAGTGTGATATAATCATAATTTTTTTTAATCCTCATCAGATGTATATGCTCTTTGGAGTTATATCAGCCACTACAGTCACAGCTACAATTCTCTGCGTTACCATCCAGAGAAGACATCTAATGGTAAACACAGCAAGATACATTCAAGCCAAAGGTTCTTGTGTTGTTTCTGTGACTAAAACATTGCTCTCATGGTCTTTGCAGGTGTGGGGTTTGTTTGCTCCAAAGTTTGTCTTTGACGTTGTTGGTCTGATTCTTACTGATTTCCTCATCTGTTTGGCTTCAGCTTACTATTTTTGATTCATACATGCAATTTGATGAAAGATGTAACAGTAGATTTTAGCACGTAGGTGTTTTTTTTTAATTTATTTACGAATGTAATAACAATTACAGAAACCTTTTTTTTGGCATTGATAGATTAGAAAAGATAGATTTCTATTTACGTTACAAATCTCTAATCCTATCTCGAGTACTTAAGAGATTATTCATTTTCTCATTACAATAAGAGATGCAATCTGCTAGAGTTCTCTTGTAGCTTAGCCTCCACTGCACGGACAATCTCCATTTGCTCATCATCCTATTAGTTCTCCTGGAAAATTCTACATCTTTCCCAGAAAATCCAATAACATCCCACAAACGATTCACATCGAGAAAAGCGCGCATTTCACTGCCAAAGGCTTCTGTTTCTTTCTGCTCCAGAGGCAATTCGGAATCTTGGAGCTTGTCAATGTTATGAAGAAGCAGAGTGTCTTCTGAGACAGAAGTTGGCAGGTCCCTTAAAACACTTCCACATATCTCTGACATCCACTTCATGACTAGAATCTCATTCTTCGCAGATATCTGAGATCCAGCGTAAACAAGACGCATGACCGACTTGTCACGCTGGCTCTGTGGGATCAGCCACAGTCTCAACGTTGATACAAGCGCAAAGGATGGCTTACCGTCTTGATGAATGTATAAAGAATCTTTAGGCCATGAAGAAGCTAGAGAATAAAGGCTGGTTTCTAGAGGAATGAAGACTCTGTCATTTGAGTTCTCTTCTAACATAAACCCATAATGCTCAAGAAGCTCTAGATTTGTATAAGTCCCATAACATAGAAGAACCTACACCCACAAATAGAATCCTCGCTCTTTAGTATCTTCTCTACTTATGCTTCCGCTTCATTAGTTTCGCAAGCAACTATATAGGAAAGCTAGTTAAGAACTTGTACCTGTTCTCCTAGCTGATAATTCCTTCTTGCATAAAGACAATAAGCATTGACATCTTCCTCGAATCCACCATCTGTGAGCCTTTCAGACTGTATCTCAACAATAGGTCCTGCTTCCTTCTCATTATTCCTACACTCATTAGTAGTCGAAATAGGTTGAGGGGATGATGTCTGAACCGCACTCTCAGGACCTTCTGAGTTATTCAAATCATCTCCAGGAGCATCGTAGTTAAACAAGTCCCCCACAGGACACAAACACCCAGCACTATCCCATGGTATATGCAGCGTCCGTGAAGAAATCTTTAAAAAGGAGAGTTTACACAAAGCTTTCTAATCAACAATCATCCATTTTCTCAAACAAATGTCATGTGACAGATTTGGTATTCTTACAGTAGCAGAAGCCCAGAGCCATGCTTGGAAACTCTGAAACTTTGGCTTGAGATCCAACTCCTTCATCAACGTAACAGCTTCCTTCCACTCAGATTGACACTTAGCTGTGGCTTTCTCAGTAACCCAAACAGCATCTTCCACCTAAGGACATGATCAAAAAATCACATTTTACAGAGATGAAATCACCAGAAACAAAACAAAACACAAAGAGTAGCAGACACAGAACTTGTAAAGCTTGCTTCTCGAATTCCCCAAATGTAGCCAAGAGATCATAGTCACGAGGTAAATGCACCAAGTAAGGGTACCAAAAAGACTTCTTCCCTTTGCTCATTTCATACAGTAAGCATACACTTAGTATCTGCACATTTCAACCATTGTGGGTTTTGAGATATTCTCAGATACAAAAACAGAACACATTCAAATAATCAGAGACTACAAAAAGTGAGAACCTGAGTCGAAGAAAGTGATCCATGGAGATGAATAGCATCGTTCAATTTCTGATCTTTAGCGACCATGGATTCAGTAGTCATCAACGCGTTTCTCGGGACTTTCAAAACCAATTCTCCTTTCTTGAGCTCACGAGCAGCTCCCAATCCTCTCCTAATTCCATCAATCCAAGCAATGAGAAGAAAAATTTTAAAGATTTAAAGAGAAACAAAATCGATTTTGTTTATACGCACCCGCCGGCGAGAGGGAATTCAGCGACGGAAAGGGAATGGCCGAGACATGAATCGCGAAATCGAGAGGAATCAATGGAATCTGAAATGCCAATATCTGCTGCCCAACGCAGGAACGTCTCCATGGTTTGGTGTTCTAACTCCATACTTCCCATTCTCCATCTTCTTCTTCTCCTTCATCTTCCTGGGGTTTTGATTCTCCTAAAACCCTGATTCAGTGAAAATTACGGAAATACCCTCAAACCAGTCTTTTGAAACGTGGCGCATTGACTTCACGTGCCGTGGACTTTGTCAATTTGGTTAAATCCGGTTTGGAACGCATCAGGTAGATCCTCAATGGGATATTCTGGTTTATCACTCTCCCAGATCCATTTTGGACTGAAAGCACAACAAATTTTTTGAGGTTGATAGTTGTGGAGGATGTTGAACAAATTCAGACCGTCAATTGATACTTTCATCCACTAGATACACATTTTTTTTCTGGTCGAATCGAATACGAGTTTAATTTATATATTCATGCAGTTTCTATTGATCACTATGATTAAGTATTAGTGTTTGAATGGTAACAGCGATCAGAACGGACAAATTTAACAGTAAATTATACATTTTTATTTACTATTCATCAAATACAATTTACAGTGGTACAATTTAAAATAAAAATAAAATCGATGCGGACCAAGTGCTGATCGTTTTTGTGTACAAACAAAATTGATCTGCAGCAGATTAAATTCCTAACCGCCGCCTGGCACCATCACCATTCATACCCTAAATTTATTTGTAGCGTTAACCAACGACACACAAAAAAAAAACATAAATATACATTTTTGTCACGATATATTGTAATTAATATGATTTTCGGGTGGACCAAAGCCGGTTACATCAAACCATCTTTGAGTGTGTGTGCCGTAGGATAGACAGAAGAGAAAGTACGTAGGCGACAAAGATAAGTAGAAACTTTACAAGTACAACGAATATGCAGAATAAGGAGGAAGGTATATTCAATTTTCTCACGGCTAAGAAAGATACTGTACCAAATCATGTGGGGGTGTTGGAATTTATTACGCTAATATACCAAACCCACCGTTCGTAGATTTTAATGGTATGAGTAGAGATGATTGTCGTTAATACACATGGTCGACTAGTTTGTGCCATCCATAGAAATTGATAATGAAGTTTAACAATTCAAAAATTGCAAGTCACACTGATGAAAGATACATGATTATGTTATTCCATTTTTCTTTTAAAGCCAAATCTAATTGATTATAAATTACTACTTTGACTTGTTTCCGAACCACTTCACAAAATTATTGTTCTTCTTTTTCTGTCCCCGAATCATTACGTTATAGTAACTAACTACTTAAAAAGTGGGAATTAGCTATTTCAGAAAGAGAAAATTTGATATACAAAATTATAGCTTAAGAGATATGCTGTTTTAATTGCAAAAATGCACACACAATGCAATGGATTCGTGTATAGACTATAGTGCAAGTAGTGTATACTATGGGACCATGACACATCCATTTAGTGTTACGTGGCTGACTCTATACGTAGCCATTACCGAGTTATTATATTAATATATAACAACTTTCTCTAGACTATTTTAGAAACTAGTAACTAAAACTCGTCAGCAACAAATAACTAAAATCTAAAATATTCAGGGAGCAAAAAAGAAAGAAAAATAAAACTTGCAGCATGAAGTAACACTACGTGTCGAGTCATGTAACCATGTAAATGGTGAGTACAGTCCAATTCCTTGGTACTTTTTCTAATAAAACCTAGTTTAATAAAGGAATAAATATGATTTTGATATATAATACGATAAAACTCCAATATAGGACTAAAAAAATTATGGGCCACGAAAGATGATAACACAATTTACGAGTACACGTTTCCATTTACAACTATGTCTCCATCACTCGCCAAACAATCTTAGTACGTGAGATGTTTGACGAATTGAAACGAATCGTAGTGATGTTATCGTGAATTTCAGCGAACAATGATATCATTTTAAAATGAAGCTTTCTAATTTGAATTTCTACATTTAAAATAGAAAAAAGATTTCAATGTGATTTTCAGCCACTTAGACGTAAGTTGTTATAAATTTATATCGTAAAACTGAGCCGGCCAGTACTTTATATTTGAATAGCAGATTCAAGCATGTTATATTTGAATCATATATATGCTAGCTCAAGACGTTAATCTAATTCTCAGTAACCCATAAGCGTGGTCCGCTCTCCAACCTTTCTATGAAGACGACATATACAGCATATCATATTAGCATGGCCAAGCCTCCAACGCCATAGCAAACGACAAAGTAGGCAAGTTGTCAGTACTTTCTCCAAACTCTTATGATTTGTAGATTGTACACGTTAGTACCAAGACGTTTCCATCCATTTGTTGATTGAGGCTGATTAAACATGTAAATTTGTAATCGATGATTATAAATTAGTTTGAGTACGTAAAAACAAAAAGTGAGTACTTAGTCACTTACCAAAACAAAAACAAAAAAATGTTCGTTATAACTTACAAGAGAATGTATTTCATACAAGATACGGAGAATATACGGAAGAGGCTACAGCATACATGAATGTGGGGGACAGAGAGAGAGGTAAATACCAAAACTAAGGTCATCCCCAATGGTAGTATATAAATTTGAGACTCTTATATTTTCTTAATAATATTTTCTGTACTTTTTTAAAAATAAGAACTTTTAGAATCCTAATTAAAATTAGCCTCCCCAATGGTAGAATTCTAATTGGGGTTCTTGTTTTTGAAAAAATATTTTGAGAGCTAGAGTTTATATATCAAAAGTGATGATGGTTTAGTGATCATAAGATTTTAACCTCCAGATGTGTCGATGACTTCCTAGTTTTACATATAAATGAAGCCAAATTAGTGATGTATACAGAAGCAAGATCACAAAGCAAACTTGTTGCTTCAATAATCACGTACACACGACGAACCTACGTAAGTGAGTATATGATTTTGAGACTTAGAATAAAATAATCACAAGATTTCACTTATACTTATAGCATGAGTACGATACAGTTTGGTAACTCCATCTGCAACTCCATCTTTCTTTCATATATGGAACAGAGGATGCATGTGTGATCAATCAAAATTCTAAGTTTTGTCTTACTTTGGACCGATTGAGTAGCCAAGCAGATCTCCCTCATTCTGGAAGATGCTGCGATTTCTAGCATTGCTTCAACAATTGCATCACCACAAGCCTTTCGACCTCTTGCGTGTTGTTGTTGGTCTAGAACTAGAAGGTGTCGTCATTAACTTCATCTCCGAGCAAGGTTCATCATCACCAAACATCCTTCAAAAACCCAATAGACTTCCATCGAGAATTGCATTATCTGCTGCTATATGAATGTAAGTCAAATTCAAAGGCTTCTCACAACCCTTAGTGTGTTCATGAACTGAAACTTAACATCCTGTAACCCAAAAACACCCAGACCAATCAGATTACACCAACCCTAAATAAACCACAAAACTCCTACTTTGGAATTGTTTGGTTCGCCTCAATCCTTCCAAAATTAAATTGTTTTGAATCATTCAATTGAAAATAAAGGAACTTTGACTTAATTAAAAGGGAGAAGCAAAGAGTTTTTTTTTTACCTTCTTAGGGACGTTGTACTCGACGATGAAGGAACCAAGCTTCGACGGCGAGAGAGGCCGTTCAAAGTAAGGCCGGCAGAGGGTATCGGTCATAGTTGCATGTAGCTTAATATCGCCGGCAGTTGATGATTCAGTGGCCATATCCTCCGATTCCATCTCCTTTGATTCGATTTATCTGATTGAGAAATTCGCAACTTTCGTGTTCGAGAGAGAGAGAGTCTCAGGAGAGAAAGAGGAAGAAGAAGAAAAAAAAATCAATCGACAAAAAAAAAAATCTCAACTAAACGGTTATCCAACAATTAGTTGACACGTCACAGCTCTTATACGCATATTGAGTATACTAATTAAGAGGAGCTCTTCGTTTTTTTTCTCCTTTCTGAATTATTTTTTCCCTACTTTTTCCTTAAAACTCTCCCTTAAAACCCCCGTTGGGGATAACCTAAGAAAAATACAAACCTTCTGGACGTAACAGAGGTAGGTAACTCCATATACGAGAGGAGAGAGAGTGAGGGCCAAGTTGGCGAAGAGAGAGTGGGACACAAATACCGACTAAGAAGAAGAGGAAATCTAACTTTAAACACTGCTTTCCAATGAAACATCGACACGTGGAAAAGCAACCTCGCCCACTTTACCCTCCGCACTTTGGATATTTTTCTGATAAGCTTATCGCTCTCCCATTGGGCTGTCGACTCTACGTGGCATCTCTCTGATCTCTCTTCTCTTCTCACTAATCCTTTTTTTACCCAAACTGGCATTGGCCCTACCATAAACCCTCTTTGTCCCTTTCTACCAACAACAATTACTTATACTAGTATTTGTTTAACTAACTTGTATTTTAATTATCTCTTAATTAAATAGTGATTGATCCCATCTCTCCGCAATGTGTAATGTGTCTCACCTTTTTGTTTTGACAAAATATGTGTGTCATGTTCATTAGTTTGACTCCATGAGAGCTTTTTCAATATTTTTGTTTTAGGCTTTTTTGGCCACCCTAATGTTTTCATTACAAAAAATATATACATCTTGAGTGGTAATGTTAAAATCCATTAAACAGTGATGTCAAGTTTCCTACGCAATCACCTCCTAGAACTTTACTAATAATCCAAAAAGATGGTATACGTAGTTTACGTTCCGTAACACAATAAATTTTGTTTTTTTGTGAAATGGATATTATACTGTAATATTTAACCAAGTAACGATAACTTATTTATATTGACTACGATTTCATTATACATTTATACCATATATATATTTCATCACTAACACACTCTATATCACTATTTTTCACACATATAAATATATATATATATATATATACTTAAAACTATACATTTATAATGTTTAGATATTATACTATAATATTTTACCAAGTACCCATACATATTTATATTGAATATGAGTTATCCATTAAACGACATATATGTTTCGTCACTAATACTCTGTATCACTATTTTAATACAGTATGTATAATATGTTAAATTGATGATGTAGTTTTTGTTTTTGTATCAAGATATCATAACTTAAAAATTACTTTTTGTTTTTGTATTGAAATATCATAACTTAAAACTGTACATAAATATTTTTTCTCTAAAAAATGGTGTATTATAAAATACATTAGAAATGTTTAAAACCATATATTTCTAATGTTTAGATATTATACTATAATATTTAACCAAATACCGATACATATTTATATTGAATACGAGTTATCCATTAAACGACATATATGTTTCGTCACTAACACTTTGTATAACTATTTTAATATAGTATGTATAATATGTTAAAATTGATGATGTAGTTTTTGTTTTTGTATCGAAATATCATAACTTAAAACTGTACATAATTATTCTTTTCTCTAAAAAATGGTGTATTTTGAAATACATTAAAAATGATTAAAACCATATATTTCTAATGTTTAGATATTATACTATAATATTTAACTAAGTACCGGTACATATTTATATTAATAAGAGTTATCCATAAACGAGATATATGTTTCGTCACTAACACTATGTATCACTATTTTAATACAGTATGTATATATATGTTAAAATTAATGATGTAAATTTTGTTTTTGTATCAAAATATTATAAACTTAAAATTATACATAATTATTTTGTTTCTCTAAAAAATTGTGCATTTTAAAATACTTTAAAAATGTTTAAAACCATATTTTCTCTATTGTTTACTTAAGACATATATATAGATATTTTTAAAAATTTTAAACTATATTTATAAATATCAATTTAGAGCTTTTAATCTACAATTGCTAACATATCCGCCGATCCGGCACTCAAATGGTAAAAAATCATATATATAATTATATATGGAAAACGAAAAGGTTTCTATAATATTTTAGATTTCATTCAGTTAAAAGGAGAAAACGGGTTAATTAGGTAATGGATTTTTTTATAAAATAAGATCTCTAACCTTTTATTATTATATTTATACTTATACAAAAAGACTATTAAGGTTGCATACATGACACGAGTCACCCCCGAGACACTCTCTTCAGTCAAAAATTAAATTAAAATATAAGCAAAAAAAATAAAAATAACGACTTTTGTATTTATTCTGGCTTCTCAATAAATCCCCAGAGTTAAAAAAAAAAAAAAAAGGGCATGGAGAGACAAAAAAAATTGAGTGGGTGAGATTTTATAACGATAGAGGAAGAGACATCATCTCTTTCTTCTACTTGTGTGTTGTGTGGTGTGTACATGTATATATTACCATTACAGCAAGCGTTTTGAGAATTTTCTGACATTAATGGGTCAAACCTTTTTCTCGTCTTTTTTGATTTACTAAAGTATTTGAAAAAACTCCATCCTCTTCTTCTTCATCCTTGTTCAACGTTCTCACCACAGTAGTTCTACTATCTTCTGCTCTTTTGGAGAGAGAGACAACAAAAAGAAGGTTAGGCTTTTTGTTTCCATCACTCGTTTTCTCCCGTTTGGTTACTCTTTCATGTGATTCCACTATATATTTTTATTCTTTTCGGCTCTTCATTTTCTTATTATACCTTCTCAAGTCTCAACCTTTGATAGATAAATTCACAACGAAACCCCAATCTATTGTTTTTTTTTTGTGTAGTTTCCAATGGAAATTGATGAACCCAGTTGAGTATTTTGTCAAAAGCTAAAGGGTTTTTGTTTTTCCTCTTTTTGTGTGTTGTTCATTTGCTTTTGAAGATCTTCTTCTCGTTATCTGTTTTTGTCTCTTTGTTATGAAAAAAATCGATTATTTGCTTTGTAGAAATTGAGTTTTAGTTTTGTATAGAGATCTCGATTCCTAATCAACTCGTTTGTTTGTTATTCAATTTGCAGGAAAGCTTTGAAATTTACCAGTTTGATCCAAAATCAAATACTGGGTTTCACTGAAATTTTTGGGATTTTTGATTCTTCCAAGTGAAGAAACAGAGTAAACAAAACAAGCAAATCCCAAGAGAAAGAAGAAGAAAAAAAAAAGTTGAGATTTTTTCTCTCTCAAGAACTTTTTTGAGTATGTCTTCTTCTTCTGTAGCAGTGTTATGGGTTGCAGCTCCTTCTCCAAATCCAGACCCGATGAATAATTTTGGGTTGGTAAGGGTTCTAGAGTCTTCTAGAATCTTCTCTCGTTGTCAGAACCAGAGACTAAACAAAGGTATGAGGAAGCAGACAACAACTTGGAGCTCTTCTTCTCTTGTTACGAACCCAAGAAGAAGAAGCGGTGTTGTGTCTTCAAGCTTAGTTGCAAGTCCTTCAGGAGAGATAGCCCTCTCATCTGAAGAGAAGGTTTACAATGTTGTCTTGAAACAAGCTGCTTTGGTCAACAAACAGCTTAGATCTTCTTCTTATGATCTTGATGTCAAGAAGCAGCCTCAAGATGTTGTTCTTCCTGGTAGTTTGAGTTTGTTGGGTGAGGCTTATGATCGTTGCGGCGAAGTTTGCGCTGAGTATGCTAAAACCTTTTATCTCGGTTAGGATCCATTCTCTCTTGTTTGTCTTTGGTGTGATGGAGACTTTGTATGTTTGGTTTCTGAATCCTAATGTTTCTGTTGTTAGGGACTTTGCTTATGACACCCGAAAGGCGAAAGGCTATTTGGGCTATCTACGGTGAGTTACTGCATTGTTTTCATTGGTTTTGGTTGTAGGATAAACTGATGCTCAAAGTAGACTAGAGATTTAAGTTTCACTTACTCTCAATCTTTTGCATCTCTTGGTTTGCAAGAAGTTTTAAGAAGCTGAAATAGATTCCTTGAAACATAAACATCTCAAGTTAGCTAGTGTTTAAGATAAGGTCCATGAAGCACCTAGTGTAAGCTTTTAGGATTAAGAGCCAAGAAAATTGAATAGCTTAGTTACTAATATGGGATTTTAATGGGCTTTCTAGGCCCAATAGTCTTAAACTGAAGACTTACTTAGGCGGAGCAATGTTAGCTTATGACTCGTTGATGTTTGATTGGGGTTTAATGGTTTAATGGTTTTACTCTGTTTTTTTCTTGTGCAGTTTGGTGTAGAAGAACTGATGAACTCGTTGACGGGCCTAATGCTTCACATATAACTCCCATGGCGTTAGATAGATGGGAAGCAAGGTTAGAAGATCTTTTCCGTGGCCGTCCTTTTGATATGCTTGATGCTGCTCTTGCTGATACAGTTGCTAGATACCCGGTTGATATTCAGGTCAGTCAGCCTCACTCTGTCTTATCTTACGTTGCTATTTCATTTCACATGTTTAAATTGCATTCAATCCTTATAAAATCATGATCTAATGTTTCTTTGTCTTACAGCCATTTAGAGACATGATCGAAGGGATGAGAATGGACTTGAGGAAATCGAGATACAAGAACTTCGATGATCTCTACCTTTACTGCTACTATGTCGCGGGAACCGTTGGTTTGATGAGTGTTCCAGTTATGGGAATTGATCCTAAGTCGAAAGCAACGACGGAAAGTGTTTACAACGCTGCCTTGGCTCTCGGGATAGCCAATCAGCTTACCAACATACTCAGAGACGTAGGCGAAGAGTGAGTCTTTTTTTTCCCTTAACTCTCAAGCTTTGGTTTCTTGGTTTCACATATCGGTTTCTTGATTCACATGTCTCTCCTAAAACAGGTTTCTTGATTCACATATCTCTCTTAAACCGGTTTCTTGATTTCACATAAACCGGTTTCTTGATTCACACCTTTCTCCTAAACTTGTTTTGCTCTTTCTGATCAGTGCGAGAAGAGGAAGGGTTTATCTACCTCAAGACGAATTGGCTCAGGCTGGTCTCTCAGATGAAGACATATTCGCTGGAAAAGTCACTGATAAATGGAGAAACTTCATGAGAATGCAGCTTAAACGAGCAAGAATGTTCTTCGACGAAGCTGAGAAAGGCGTCACCGAGCTCAGTGCTGCTAGCAGATGGCCGGTAAGTGTCTTTTACAGCCGCAAGTTTACTGTTTTCATTTCCACCAGAACTCTGTTTTCAATTGATTTTTAACACTGCAAACCTACAATGTTTTCAGGTATGGGCGTCGCTGCTATTGTACAGGAGAATATTGGACGAGATTGAAGCCAATGATTACAACAATTTCACAAAGAGAGCTTACGTGGGGAAAGCCAAGAAAATTGCAGCATTGCCATTGGCTTATGCTAAATCAATACTAAAGACTTCAAGTTCAAGACTGTCGATATGAGCGAGAGCTTAAGTGGGGAACAAACAACCTAAGAGCGCTTTTTGTGATTAAGAAAAATCTTAGGGTCGAATTTATCATGTTAACTAATATTATTATTATTATACATATTATTAATCCGGGAAACCAAATTCTTATAATGTTACATTATTTTTCTCTATGTAAAAAAGTAATTTTTTTTTAATTTTGTTTTAGTTATCTAATTCTCTTGGCTTAATGAGGGAATATAAAGTTTTTGGTTGAAGAAATAGTTTTTTGATATATATACAAAGAAGTTAATTTCGAAAACAAGTAACATAGATTCATGGGGATTGGTTAAGCATAACTGCATAAGCTATCTAAAAAGTGTCATGGTACGAAACCAAACTAAACAATGGACATGGAATAGGAATGATATGAATTCATATTAAGTTCATAAACTATTGGAAAAAACTATAATAACTCAGAAACTTGTAATAATAACGACACTATTGCCAACAACGACACTACTACAAATTACTATACTTTTCTGTTTTTATCATGAAATTTTATGTTCCATATATAAATTCATGACTTTAAATTGAAACTTGTTACTTAGTAACAATAAGCCGTAGTTTAGATAATACTACGTACCTACGAAATCAACATCATTGTTATTGAAACTTTGAAAGGTACAATACAGATACAAACAAAAAAAAAAACAGAAAATATTAAAGCGTCCAATCATCATAGTATTATACATTCGAAACTAATTCAGCGTCCAGCCATCTCCATAAGCTTCTTCCAAGCCGGTCTAGCGCTAATCTCTTCCCACCAACGGTTAAAATTCTCCCGAGCCTTAACCATCTGGATTATATCGGTTATACTCATCAAGTACCCCATCGCCGGCATGTGAGTCAAATCAGCCATTGTGAATTCTTCACCAGCCAGATACCGGTTCGAAGCAAGGCGGTTCTCGTATATGTCCAAGACCACTCCGAGCTTCGTTTTGAGCTCCTCGACCAAAACGAGGTCACATTCTTCACCTAACCTAGGCTTGATGATTAGGTTAACCACAATGGGATGGGCTAGAGCGTTGAAGTAATGGCTCTCCACGTCGGTCCATTGGTCCACGATGGCGCGGTGCTCTAGTGACTTGCCCAAAAGGTTCGTGCCTTGGTCTGCGTACTTGGTTGCGTAGTATCTCGCAATGGCTCGTGATTCTTCGCCAAATTTCAAAAACACGATATATAAATGATAAAAAAAAAATAAATAAAAAAAATTGTAAAGTGATGTTTGGTTATTAGGATGTTACCAAAAAGCTTGAAATCTCCATCTTCTATAGCTGGAACTTGACCAAATGGCTACAAAAAAACAATAGTTTATATTGGATACAAAACGTACACACGATCTATGTAGTTTATAAATTATTCTTATAAAATTTTAATTACCTGACGAAGAAGATGTTCTGGTTTTTTCTGCTCTAGTGTATCAAGATCAATATGAATAATCTCGAATTCAATTCCTTTTTCGAGAAAACAAAGCAAGACTCTTTGTGGGCAAGCTGCCGTTACCTGTCCGTATAGTTTCACAACCATTACTGTATAATTTTACAATAAATTATTGCTATGAATAATCAGAAAAACAAACAGATATGGTTTTCTATATGCTTGTGTATGTCGATCTTATTTATAAATGAAAAGTGGGGATAGATGTGTTGGCATTTTATTAGACTCAAGATGGTAAGAACTGGTTGTTGTGCGGGTTGGGTAGAGCATGTGGTGGTTGTTCCACTAACGTACGGTGGATAATAATATACCATTCACATTTCTGTACAAACTTTAATATATCAATGACGAACCAATTCACAGATGATGACATTAGGCTCAGTTTGATAGATATATTTGTGTCAAATTTTGATGTAAAGTAGTTACAAACTTAGTAAAACAGATTTGATTAGTTAAAAGAAAACAAAAGTTTTAGTTCAATTCGGTTTACGATTTTGCATTTTGCGGTTCATTCAGTTAGAAATGATTTTGTAAACAAATATAAATTGTTTATATCCAAAAGCACGTGCCAAACCGTGTGTGGTCGGACCGGTGGATAGATATTACAAGAAATATGGTTTCCAAAAATATGAAAATGTCACCTTACCATACAATCTTAATAGCCATTTTTTGATCGAGTTTTGTTGACTCACAGAAATAAGAAAGAAACAAAGAAGAAGAAATAAACTACACAATGCATAATAAGTGACGTTTTTAGGGTCCCAAAGGTTTTCTACTTCCAACAACATTAGCAATCATTACAAAGTTTCATAGTCTTTAATCTTCTCACATACAAGAATCACAAACACGAACCCTTTTTTTAATCTAAACCTAAACGTGTTTCACAGTCAAAGCCTCATCTGTTTTAAGTGAACTGTCTTCTCATGTAAGTATCCTCATGAACAAAGACAGGATCTTCGACTCTCTCAGGAATCTGAGCCTGGCCCATTGCTATACCTGCTCCTTGGTTCGCCGGGGTCATTGTGGCAGCAACATCATGCTTACTTGTTGAGCTCAAAGATAAATAGTAGAAAATCTCGAGGGCAGTAGTAACAAGCGAAAGCACAGCACCGATAGAGAAAACGCCTGGTTTCACAATGTAGCAAAAGTAGGGACCAACAAAATCCGTTGATTCCTCGGTGTGTTCATCGTTGGATGAAGCGCCAGTAAACAGCACAAGGAAAGCTATTACAAAAGTGAACCTAAAGCAATATTGCGAAATCATTAGCTGTAAGCACATTACAAGTAGGAAACTTACAGCAAACAAAGGAACAAGAAATGATGAGAGAATTACCAGGAAACAACAAAGCAGATTAAGGAGATAATCCACTTAGACCTCGAAGGAGAAGGACCTTTTCTACTACAGACACAATTGCCCGAGAAGAAACTGAGTATCATGTGAGCCATCATCAGAGAGAAAGCTGAAGTGAAGCCGAGACCGTAAGCTGGACTTCTTGGATAGCTGCATTTTTTCATTGAATTTGTTTCGGTGGTAACCTTGATTTGAGATCTCTGTGTCGATTTAAGACAAAAATGACAATAAACAAACTTTTTAGACCAAGTTTGAAACGTTACACAAAACAAAACCAGATACAAACCATTGGCTAGGAAAAATCCACAAAAAAAAAATGTTTCAAGAACTTACTAAACAAACAACTTAGCTCAAGAGAATGTCATTAAGTTTAAGTAATGTAGAACCTCGTTCATTTACATACCCTGCAGAATCCTTATGACTAATCAAAGATCTTTCAACTTAATCGACCAATACATAAAACTCAATTAAGAAAGGCTATAACTTTGTTCTATAAACTGACTGAATGTAACATGATATTATTCCAAAACCCATAAATGAATTGTGAGAAATACATATGAATAAAGACTTGGTTTAAGTGGAATTTAGGTGGAATGTGACATATAACATATGAATACATTATGCAATTACCAAAACATACCAACATGACACACCAAAAAAACAACAGTATACCACATAGTCTTTATAAAAAGAAAAGAAAAGACAAAACCCACAAATAAATACAACTTCTTTAGAGAGTTCTTATCTATATCAGCCACCATATAGAGATTGAAATTAACCATTCAAAATCATGAGACAAGTCACTACAAAACAGAAACCCTACAAAGTGATGTGTCAAAAGGGAAGAAGAAAGAAACCTTGACTCGAGTAGCTTCAGCGGCGAAGGCAGTAACAGCTGATAATAAACCAAGTAGAGCTAATACACAACACATCACAACCTTTCTCCTCTCCATATCTCTCTCTCTCTCACTCCCAACTCCAAAAATGCTTCCTTTTGTTTTTAACTTTTTTTTTTCTTTTTAATTCTCTCTAACCTTCCAATTTTACTGTTCGTCTTCGTTTGTAAGAAAACGTGAAGTTGGTGACAAACGCATTAAATTCCGTACTTACTTTTTTACTCAGCCAAGTCAAAAGTAGACTTCTTTGTACTCTCTTATAGATCCACGCGTGTTGTTCCTTTCAATTACTACTTTTTTTTTTTTTTTTTATATAAGCTAACTAATTTTATTAGTGGGCCGTCGCCTTAATGGGCTTTCGGCTTGAGAAATACACAAACGCAACAGTTACAAGAAAAAATTCCGACGAACAACATCAGAAATTAAGGTTGGATCTGGGCGGTTAAACGGAGGCAGAGAATCCAGTCTACTATCTCTGCCGAATACAAAGCTCACAACTTTGTGAATTTGTCGCCGGATCGGGGTCTCCAAACCGTTACTAACGACACGTCGAACCCGCCACAAGCATCCCGGAATAGACCCATTCTCCGACTCTCCGCAAACCGTTACTACTTTCTTTGTTGTTACTCTCTCCTTATTTAAAACCAAGGAGTTATTAGTTTGAGATTTGAAGAGAGACTTTAAAATTTTAAATGTTATTTAGAATAACAACAGATCATGAATTTGTTAAACTCTGTTAAAATTTAGTTTTATTAATTTGTAATTTGTAAAAGATTATTTAAAATCTTAACAAATTTAGATTATTGAATTCATACTTTTATAAAATCAATAAAAGTATAGTGTTATTCAACTAAAACAAAAAAAAATCTAGGATTGTTAATGAATTCAATTATTATGTTATTGTTTCATAATTTTCTACATTTTTTTACAAAATAAAGTCATGGAAAGTATCATAAAAATACAGAATTTGTTTGGAATAGTTTACCAAATTTTAGAAAATTAATCAATAAAAATTATACAATATTCTCTAGCAATCCTTACAATTCTTCCACTTATTCACTTTTGATGATTTTAGAATTCAATAACACCCCCTAAACTACTTCAGTTTGGTTACTAAATTGACTATAGTTCACTTAAGATAGGATCGGATCAGTTTGTAAACTTAAAAATTTGCTCCACTTAAGTTTTTATAATTTATAAGAAGTTTTTCATTTACTTTGCTAAAAACTAAAATCAAAGAACCACAATTTTTTCCGCAATATCACAAAAATGAATACAATGGCAAATATTATTCTATCATTCGTATTTTATCCATCCATGACTTATTAATTTATAATAGTATTGAGATGAACGAATGCTTTGGGGATTAGTCATTTTCATTTCGGTTTAATCAATATAATGAGAAACTTATCTCCTTTATAATAAAACGGAAGTACACAACATTGTTTTGTAGACTATATAATTTTAATAAATGGTTACAAATAGGTTATATATTAATTAATTGATAAATTAATTGGTTACAAGTTAAATAGTGAGTGCAACTTTAATTGTTTCCGAAAATCTTAAAGGATATTCCAAATTGATAGATTAAATTGGTTACCAGAAATTTTATTAAGAATATTTCAAATTGATAGATTAATTGGTTACAAGATTAATAGTCAGTTTAACCAAAATTTATTTTCGGAAGCACATTGTTTCCAAAAATCTTATAGAGAATCAAGCAAATTTATTTTTTTCAGAATCACATTGTTTCCAAAATCTTAAAGAAAATATTTCAAATATATTTTCGGCAGATTTTTTGCTAGACCATATTTTTAACCAACTTATTAGAGATAATAAAAATATACTATGAAGCATAAAAAAGGAATATAAATAAAAAAAATTTCAACCCGTGCTCTAGCACAAATTTTATCAAAAAAAATTTCTATCACGAGTTAAAATTTTTATCAAAAATCTAATCAAATAAAATATATAAAAGTTCCGTTTAACGGCTTAATTTTTAAAATTAATAAATAAAAGATAAAAGATATAGATATAGTATCTTATCTATTTTAAAAAGTTATATTTTTCTTTTAGCCACCGTTCTTCAGAAAAATAAAACAATGAATGTTGTTTATTACGACAAGAAAGGGAAGCCACAGAAAAACAATGAATGTTGTTTTCAAGAAGTTTTTTAGAACCTTCACTAGCTTTATTTAGTTGCTCTTTTTAAATGACAGTTATATATTTTTACTTACTTCACAAATATAGCAAGAATTACGTTTAATTGACAAAGGTTTAAACAATTTTATTCATTATATGCAAATATTCAATAAACATTTTTAAAATACAAAAATTTTAATATAAGCAAACGAATTCTTAATCACAAACCATTATAAATAACATAATAAGAAAATAAATTAATACAAATTTTCATTAAAAAAAAAGCTCAGCCTGCGGTTAGTTACTAGTGATTAAATTAATCAAAGGTATCTTCTTTATGATGAATATATTTCTAGATAAGCTATAATTCATTCATTCCAAAAATCAAGCATTGTAGACTTGTAGACTTGTAGTTATATCAAAAACTGAAACAATCAAGCATATATGTAAAGTATTACTTTACGATTTTTCATTTTTGCGGTTCATTCGGATAGAATTGATTTTGTAAACAAGCATAAATTGTTTTTATTCAATAACACGTGACAAACCGCGGTTAGTCGGAACGGTGATAGATATTAACAAGAAATATGGTTGCCAAAATATGACAATGTCACCGTACCATTACCATACAATCTTTTTTTTTGTATGTGGACCATGTGGTAAAGATTGTTTCAGACGAACACTTCTCCATAACCACTTTTGAGGATTGTTGACTCGCAGAAATAAGAAAGAAACAAAGAAGAGAAATAAACTACACAATGCATAATAATTGATGTTTTTAGGGTCCCAAAGGTTTTCTACTTCCAACAACATTAGCAATCATTACAAAGTTTCATAGTCTTTAATCTTCTCACATACAAGAATCACAAACACAATCCCTTTTTTTAATCTATATGCCCTCCTAAACCTAATCGCCTTGTCTGTTTTAAGTAAACTGTCTCCTCATGTAAGTATCCTCATGAACAAAGACAGGATCTTCAACTCTCTCTGGAATCTGAGCCTGCCCCATTGCTATACCTGCTCCTTGGTTCGCCGGGGTCATTGTGGCAGCAACATTTTGCTTACTTGAGCTCAAACATAAATAGTAGACAATCCCGAGGGCAATAGTAACAAGCGAAAACACAGCACCGGTAGAGAAAACCCCCGGTTTCACGATGTAGCAAAAGTAGGGGCTAACAATATCTGTTGATTCCTCGATGTGTTCACCGTTGAGTGCAGCTCCAGTGAGCAGAACAAGGAAAGCTATTACGAAAGTGAACCTAAAGCAATGCGATGAAATCATTAGTTGTAAGCATATTACAAGTAGGAAACTTAGAGCAAACAAAAGAACAAGAAATGATGAGAGAATTACCAGGAAACAACAAAGCAGATTAAGGAGATAATCCACTTAAACCTCGAAGGAGAAGGACCTTTTCTACAACAGAAACAACTGCTCGAAACACTGACTATTATCTGCGCCATCACCAGAAAGAGAGCTGAAGTGAAGCCGAGATCGTAAGCTGGACTTCTTGGATAACTGCATTTTTTTATTGAATTTGTTTCGGTGGTAACCTTGACTTGGGATCTCTGTGTCGATTTAAGACAAAAATGAGAAGAAACAAAACATCAGACTTTGTCTGAAACGTTGCACAAAACAAATCAGAGACAACCATTGGCTTGGGAAAAAGTGATTGTACAAAACAAGAAGAAAATAAGTTTCAAGAACTTACTAACAAACAACTTAGTTCAAGAGAATATGATTAAGTTTGAGTAATTGATCATACCCTGCAGAATCCTTATGACTAACTGATTCTACCAAAGATCTTTCAACTCAATCGACTAATACATAAAACTCAATTAAGAAAGATTATAATTTTGTTCCATAAACTTAATGTAAAATGATGTTATTCCAGAACCCTTAAATGAACTAGAATTACTTATGAATAAAGAAAGACTTGGTTTAAGTGGAATGTGAGTATGTGACAACATATGAATACATATGCAATTACCAAAAAAACAACTCTCTACCACAGAGTCTTTACAAAAAGTCAAAAACTATTGAACTAGCCAACAAGTTCAATGAGGGGGAGCCATTGCTGTTGCATTGACAGGTAAAAATTCCCAAAACCAACGAGTTTCCCACCAATTATTATTCAACTCATATCTCAAAGATTGAAGCTGTCATCTCAAACGCATTGCAGGCAAAAACGAATTTCAATAAAAAGAAAAGAAGACAAAACCCACAAATAAATACAACTTATTATTTTTTTTTTTTTGGGCAACCATAAATACAACTTCTTTAGAGAGTTATTATCTATATCAGCCACCATATAGAGATCGATTTTAACCACCCAGAATCATGAGACAAATCACTACAAAACAGAAACCCTACAACGTGATGTGTCAAAAGGGAATTAGAGAGAAACCTTGATTCGAGTAGCTTCAGCGGCGAAGGCAGTAACAGCTGATAATAAACCCAGTAGAGATAAGACGCAGCACATCACAACCTTTCTCCTCTCCATATCTCTCTCTCACTCCAACAACTCCAAAGATGCTTCCTTTTTTTTTTTTTTTTTTTTAATTCTCGATCCTTCCAAGTTCCAACTTTACTGTTTCTCCTTTTTTTGGGGGGTTTCGTCTTCGTTTGTAAGAAAACGTAAAGTTGGTGACAAACCCATTAAACACCGCACTCACTTTTTCAGTCGGCAAAGTAAAAAAAAGTACTCTCTTCCTTGTTTTTACTCTCTTTAGATCCACGCGTGTTGTTCCTTTCAATACTACACTTTCTTTGTCTTATTTTAAAACTAAACTACTTCGGTTTGGTTTCTGAATTGACTAGTTCACTTAAGATCGGACCGGATCGGTTTGCCACTAATTGTGAGGTACGCAAATTAATTAAATTATACTAAATAAAAGTAGGAGCTATAAGGTCCTAAGACTATCCACTTAAACTTTAAAACAACCAATAGGAATTCAACATGTCACTAATTAACATTTTTAGAAATTTGCAGAATTTTATATAGTAAAAATTATTTTAAACAACCTATCAGGATTTGACATGTCATTCATTAATATTTTCTAAATTTCCAGAATTTTTTAGAAAAGGAAAATTTTAAATTTATGGAAATAAAAAAACTATATACAATATCCCACATTGGCTATAAAATTTTTAGACAATGGTTCAAACCAGTATAAATAAGATTAATATGCTTCCAACAACGAATGAGCAGGAAATCTTGATTTAACGTTTAAAAGTTTTATTCGGTTTGATCCGGATTTTTATTTTTTTATTTGATCAAACTAAAACTTCAAAAAGTTTCAAAAAAATATTATAATATTTAATTTTTTAAAAATTTTAAATATTATAAATATTGAAAATTTTAAAAGCTCTTAGCTTTTAAAAAGCTTTTCAATATTATAATATTAAAATTTTAATAATTTAAAATATTATAAATATTTAAACATTTTAAAAGGTTCAAATATTATATTCGAATATTTTAAAAGTTTAAAATATTATAAATATTGAAACTTCTTAAAGTTTTAGCTTTAAAAAGGTTTCAAAATATTATAATTTTAAAATTTTAAAATTTCTTAACATTTAAAAGCTTTTTAAAAAACTTAAAATTTATAAATATGTACAACGTCTCACATCGGCTATAAAATTTTAGACAATGCCTGAGAACCATTTTAAATAAAAATAATATGTTTTCAACTATAAATTTATCAGGTTTGCTTTATTTATGCTTATTTATTAGGTTTCCAAATTTAAAAGTTATTTGATTTATTTTAGCAAATTAAAATTTTTAAAGGTTTAAATATTTAATATAGAATGTTTAGAAATATTATAAATACCTCCATAAAAATGTTAAAATATTATAACTATTTAAACTCTATAAAAAGTAAAAGTGTCATTAATATTTAACTCTAAAAAAAATGTTACATATAATTAAACTACATCTAAATTTGAAATATTTTAAATATTTAATCTCTTTTAAAAATTTAAAAGTTTAAGAATTACTAAATATTATATATCAAATTTTTTAATATTTTGAAAATATCTTACTTATTTCCGTTTGTGCTTTATATCTCTTATGAGCTGTAAAACATGTTTTTGTGTATGACTTTACAGATGATTTGATACTTTTGCAGTAAAATTTTTATTTTTAAGTCTAAGAAAGAAGAATTGGCGTCGCAAGACCTTGATTTGACGTTATTTGAGTTTAAAGAAGAAGGATCGATGAAAAGCACAAATATTATTTTTACTATACATGTGTTCATATTACTTTCTCGGCAAGTAAGGATTTTGGTTTGAGAAGTATATGGATGAAATTATCAATAATTGGGTGCATGTGTTGACTATGCTGGTTTTCATGAATTGCACAATTTTTATGAGAAAAAATGATTTTGGTCTTGGAGTTTGATGGGTTAACAAGTTGTGTGGTAATCTAAAAAAAAGGTTTTTTCAGTGAAAGAATGTGAAAAAGTTGACGAGGAAGAACAAGAAGAAGACTATAACAAAGAACTGGACGGTAAAAGTAACGATGACAATTACCATAAAATTTGACAATAAAAATGACAAGAAAGAATATAAAGAATAAGAATACATTAACTAAAAAAACACGAAAACATAGGTGATTGCGATCAATTAAATATGAAAAAGAGATAAATTCATGATTATAAAATTGTTTCGTTTTTCTGGTGGCCAAAAAAATGGTTTAAGATATGTGAGGTCACCAGTTTGATCCGCCTCACCTGGACGTCGAGTTAGATTCATGATTTTTTTATCAGACTTGATTTTAAAACACAACTGATTTTTATATTTTTAAATATTGTGTATATAAATTTAATTTTTTCCTTAATAAAAATTTAAATTTTTCTGTAATATAATATTTCATTTCGATCATCAATCATATATAAATTTTATCAACATATATCAAATAAACCCAAGCGTAGCGTGGGTTCAAAACCTAGTCTATACTAATAAAAATTAGGAGTTATAAGCTTTTAAGGCTGTTCACCTAAGCTTTAAAACATCCAATCAAAATTCGACATATCACTAATTAACATTTTTAAAATCTCTAGAATTTTCTATATTAAGATATTTTTAAACGACCAATTAGGATTTGACATGCCATTGATTAACATTTTTAAAATTTCCAGAATTTTTTTCAAAAAGGAAAATTTTAAATTTATGGAAATAAAAGAACTATGTACAATATCCCACATCGGGTAGAAATTTTTTAGACAATGGTTCAGAACTATTATAAATAAGATTAATATGCTTCCAACAACGAATGAGCAGAAAAGTTTGATTTATCAGGCGTCCAAGTTTAAAAGTTTTATTCAGTTTGATCCGGTTTTCTATCTGATCAAATTCAAACTTCAAAAAGTTTCAAAAAAAATATGATAATATTTAAAAATTTTAAAAGTTTAAATATTATAAATATTGAAACTTTTAAAAGTTTTTAGCTTTTAAAAAGTTTTTAAATTTATAATTTTTAAATTTTAACAGTTTCAAAATATTAAAAATATTGAAATTTTTTAAAAGTTCAAATATTATATTTCGAACCTTTTAAAAGTTTAAAATATTATAAATATTGAAACTTCTAAAAGTCTTAGCTTTTAAAAAGTTTCAAAATATAATAATTTTAGAGAATTTGTTAAAAATGCCCCTTTTGATATACCCCTTTTCAAAAATACCCTCTTTTCTGGCCTTTTTTATTTATGCCCTCTTTTAATTTTTAATGACCATTTTACCCTTAGATGAAAATTATTTTATTCAATAAAAGAAAAACAAAATTTTCCGCCAAAAATTTGACATATTTTCCTAAAAATTTTCAAAAAAAATTTTCCCTTAAAAATTTTTTTTCAAAAAATTTATTTTTAAATTTTAAATTTTTAAAAGGTTTTATATAAACACCTTATAAAGGCCTAAACATTTTTAAAGATTTAATTTTTTTAAAAATTTAAAATGTTTTACAAGATTTTTAAAAATTTTAAAAGGTTTTAAAAGGTTTTAAAAGGTTAAAAGGTTTTTAAAGGTTTTAAAAGGTTTTTAAAAAATTTAAATTTTTTAAAGGTTTTAAACATTTTTTTAAAATTTTTAAAAATTTTTTTATAAAATTTTAAAAATTTTAAAATTTTAAACACCTTTAAAAGCTTTTAAAATTTAAATGCTTTAAAAGTTTTTAAAAGTTTAAAATTTTAAATTTATAAATTTCAATATTTTGGAAAATTTTTTGGAAAATTTTTTTTTCGGAAAATATTTTTCGAGAAATTTTTTGATTTGGAAAAAATTTTTGGGAAAATATTTGAAATTTTTGATGACATTCTTCATTCTAAAGTAATTTAGTCATTTTGTATATAAAGAGGGTAGTTTTAAAATTCAATATGAAGGGTATTTTAAAAGAGATATGGAAAAAGGGGCATTTTTGAGAATGCCCCATAATTTTAAAATTTTAAAATTTTCTTAACATTTAAAAGGTTTTTAAAAAAATTATAATTTATAAATTTTAAAAGTTTAAAATATTATATATATTGAAACTTGAAAATTTTAAAAGGTTCTAATATTAAAAATATTTAAACTTCATAGAATGTTTTAAAACATTACAATTACTTAACTTCCATATAAATTTTAAGACATTATATCTTCAGATATTGTACATAGTATTTAAAATAAAAGTGGAAGCTTCTAAGGCTGTCCACCTAGGAGTTAAAACATCCAATCGGAATTCGACATCTCACAAAATTAACATTTTTTAAATTTCTAGAATTTTATATATTAAGATATTTTTAAAACGACCAACCTCGATAAGACAACTCAATATTTAACATTTTTGAAATTATATTAAGTTTCTAATTTAAAATACTTATAAAAGTGTATTTACAACATCCCACATTGGCTAGAAAATTTTAGACAACGGCTGAAAACCATTATAAATAAACTAATATGCTTTCAACTATGAATGAGCAGGAAGCTTGATTTATCATGCGTCCAAATTTAATTTTTTTTAAAGTTTAAAATATTATAATTATTAAAACTTTTAAAAAGTTCAAATATTATAAGTACTAAAACTTTATAGGATGTTTAAAAATATTATAAATACCTCCATAGAAAGTTTAAAATATTATAAATATTTAAACTCTATAAGAAGTTTAAGTATTATTAATATTTAACTCTCCAAAATTTAAAACATGTTTTTATGTATGACTTTATAGATGATTGATATTGTTTATGTAAAATTATCTTTTGGGTCAAAGGAAGAAGGATTGAGATCGCTAAATCTTGATTTGATGTTGTTTGAGTTAATTTTTGAAGTTTAAAGAAGAATGATCGATGACAAGCACAAGTGTTTTATTAGCTATACATGTGTTCATATTACTTTTTCTACAAGTAATTTGCAATTTTGTAGTATTAAGGATTTTGGTTTGAAAAGTTTCAATACGTGTGGATCTAAAACCGAGTAAGTATACAGGTGAAAGTATCAATTATTGGGTGCATGTAGTGACTAAGCTGGTCCGTAAAATTGCACAAATTTTACGAGATAAGAGGCAATGATTTTGGTATTAGAGTTTGATGGGTTAACATCTTGTGTGGCAGTCTAAAAAAAGGTTTTAAAAGATTATCCAGAGGAAGAATGTGAGGAAGCTGATGAGGAAGAGGAAGAAGATGAGTATAATGAAGAACCGGACGGTAAAAGTAACGATGACATTTATCATAAAAATTTGCCAATGAAAATGATGAGAAAGAATATGAAGAGTAAGAAAATAATGAAAATTAAATCACGAAGTCATAGATGACGTTGATCAATTAAATATAAGAAAACAAGATTAATTCATGATTATAAAAATATTTTGTTTGTTTGATGGTCAAAGAAACGGTTTAGGATATGTTAGATCACCAGTTCGACCTGCCTCGCCTGGATGTCCAATTAATTTCATGATTCTTTTGATCAGATTTGAATTCTTAAAAGTGTGATTTTTATATTTTTAAAAGTAAAATTTTTACCAATCAATTGTAATTTAAAATTTTATATAAGCTAATATTTCGTAACTTTATCAATCAAATATAATTTTTACAAAAATATATCAAATAAACCCACGCGTAGCGTGGGTTCAAAACCTAGTTGTTTTTAAAAAATGGCTCCATTTAAGTTTTTATAATTTATAAGAAGTTTTTCATTTACTCAGCTAAAAAATAAAATCATAGGACCACATTTATTTTTTCGCAATATTACAAAATGGAATAAAATGGCAAATATTATTCTATCATTCGTATTTTATCCATCCATGGCTTAAATATTTCATCTTTATTCATTTCATATTTATTTATCTAACTAAAGAAACAAAAATTAGATGAACGAATGTTTGATAATTTTTTTGGTGTTTAGTCATTTTTATCTCGGTTTTATACATCCATGACTTATTCATTTATTATATTATTAAAACAACAATAATAAATGATTTTTTTTGGTAATTATAATTATACTAATAATGATATGAACGAATGTTTTGGGGGGGGGGTATTATTAGTCATTTTCATTTCTAATGACAGACTTATTTATCTGTAAAATAAATTAGATAAAAGATTCTTGTAAAAATAAAAGATTAGTGGTGCACCCCGATTCATCATATAAAATGATTCAATTAATCAAAGGTATCTTCTTTATGAGTTATGATGAATCTAATTCTATTTTTAGATAAGCAAATAATTCATTCATTCCAAGAAACAATCATGTAGTTATATCAAAAACTGAAACAATCAAGTACTATATAATAAGTAAACTATTACTTAGTCGTATACAAAACGGTAAATTTATTATCTCCCTCCCAAGTTATATGATGTTTTTAGCAATATACGATTCCTTACTTTATAAAGATTTCAAAATATCTCAATTATAGTTCAAGACTAATTTCAACCTATAGCACACAAAATTAGCGATTAGCGATAATCGCTTACCATCAAAAAATACAAGAACAAACGCAATATCTATCAATTAACCACCTTTCTTTATACAAACAAACCTATATACATTTAGATAAATATAGAAATGCATTATCTTTCAAACTTATTCTCATCATCAAGCATACGTTGACGGCTCGTCCAAAGATGACATCTTTGTTGTTCTTGGTCTTGTTATGTTTGTTTCGAATAAACAAATTAGGTTTTTGCTTAGAAGAAGAAGCTCGAAAGGCTAACAACGGAGTTGGAAGCCCTGGATTCACAAGTGTCACTAGTTTCGGAGCTATTGGCGATGGAAAGACCGATGATACTAAGGTGCATATATATAATAGAACCACCACACTATCAAATTGATATATATATAATATTTATCTTTGCTTGAATGTGTATGTGTTTGCGTTATGTTTTTATTTATCAGGCTTTTCTTAACGCATGGGAAGCTGTATGTAAAGGAGGAAGAAGAGGTAATACAAAGATTCTAGTGCCTCAATGGAAAACATTCATGCTTAAGCCTCTTGCATTCGTCGGTCCATGCACCTCTTCCTCTATCTCATTTATGGTATATATAAAACTAACTACTTTACTCTTCTCAGCTTTCAAACTCTTTGAATAGTCCAACCTTTATGTGAAAAATGATTTTAATAGAAATTGACTTTTAGCTTGTTAAGAGTTAAGACCATAACTTGAACAATTGTTTAATTGATTTGGTGATTTATTTATATTAGATAAAAGGTAATCTTGTGGCACCGAGTTACACTTGGTATGCGGGAAGATACCCAACATGGATTAATTTTGACAGTATTAACGGCCTAGTTGTCACCGGAGGTGGCACCATCGATGGTCGTGGTTCTTTGTGGTGGGGCAACGTTAATAATCGCCCGTCCGTAAGTCCATTTGCAAGACCTCCCACACTCAAATATATATCAACCTTGGTCAAATCGTTTATAAGTATTTGCTGTTTCTTACTTGTTTTCGTAGGCAATGAAGTTCAACCACTGTAATGGTCTTAAAATTTCTAATCTCCGGCACTTGAACAGCCCTCGGAGTCATGTAGGACTAAGTTGTTCAAAGAACATCGAGGTCTCTGGTCTAAGGATGACTGCACCGGGCGATAGTCCCAACACCGATGGTATTGACATATCAAACTGTAAAAAAGTTAACATACACGACTCAGTGATTGCCACTGGAGATGATTGCATTGCCATTAATAGTGGTTCCTCTGATATTAACATAACCGGCATTTTCTGTGGCCCTGGTCATGGCATCAGGTGAATCTTAAATTCACGATTCACAAACAATCATCATATAATAAACACAAAGGTAAAAACTAATCATACAGAGAGAGTACGAATTGATATTATAGTGTAGGAAGCCTTGGAGTAAATGGAGATTTTGCAACCGTTGAAGAAGTGAGGGTAAAGAACTGCACTTTTACAAACACTCAGAACGGTGTCCGAATCAAGACATACCAGGTTGTCCATTATCTTTCTTTTGTTCATCATTGATACTCCCATAATCTTCAGCACATTCCTCAATTAAATCCGGTTTCATGTGTGAGTGTGTTTGGTAGAACGGATCAGGATATGCTAGGAAAATCTCATTCGTGGATATTAACATGGTTGCATCCGAAAACCCTATTATCATCGACCAGAGCTATCACAATGGGGGAACAGATGGAGGAAAGGTCAAGTCATCTAATAGATATCAAAATTGTCATTTGGCAAAACCAAAATCTCAGACCGGTAATGGCAAAGGAGTGAAAGTGAGCGATGTGCGTTACACTAGAATACACGGGTCATCAGCGAGCGATCAAGCTATCACATTGAACTGCGATGCAGACTTGGGATGTGTTGGTATTGTGATGGACAATGTGAATATGGTCTCAGCGACAAAAGGTCACAAGGTGTTTGCTTCATGCAAAAATGCTCATGGGTCCTTTTATGATTCGAAAGTGACTTGTCTTAAAAGGTACTACCATCTATGATTCTTGTAATAGTATATTTTTCATGGTGAAACTGAAATCGATTCCTTGGAACTTGGAAGAACCAAAAAAGAAAATGTACTCTTCTCATTTTTGTTAGAAGAGAACCGTTTTAATCCGAGTTTATTTCAGTTAGAAAAGTTTAAAGTGTATCTAAATTATTTGGCTGAATAAATGTTTGATGTTTCAGTTGGTTAGCTTCGCAATAAATCGTGCAGAGAAAAGTTGGGTTTTTAGGTTCATCTAACAAAGACTGAAACTTTTGTGTTATAATCCACCACAGACACAAAGGAACAATTAAAAGTCCCTAAAGATACTTATAAACTCTGCAAGATGTTCATGGAGCAGCTTTAGCCTAATTTAGCTACCTATTCCATAAACTGGAGCAAGTCCCTAAGTTGATGAGCTTTACTCTTCATGATTATAATATCAAACCAAGACGTTCAAACACAATTCAACAATGCTCTCCAAGCGTAAAGCATCATCAATTGGGAAGATTTAAGAGTTAATTAAAATCCAAACGAGAACCAAATCAGAGACCAAACACGGATTAACATATATATTAAGACCCTTACAATTCCAGATCAAACATTGTAAAACACCAAAACCCTAAAAAAAACCGACTCAAGTAGAGAAAACACCAAAGAAACTCAAAAAACAGCAAAGAACTCAGTAAACGACCTGAAGACGACGAAGAAGACGAAGAAGGAGGGCTCTTAATTGTTCTTGAGCCTCTCAACTCTCTGGTTAAGCTGCTCAATCCTAACAACCAATTTCGTGACAGAGTAAAGAATCCAGTAGAAAACAAGAGCCGACGCGATCAGAAGCGCGTTACGCTGAGACTTCATAATCGATTTCTGGTGACGAAGATGCTCAGAAGGAGTACACGAATCGCCATCGCACGAAGGTCTAGTCTCGTACTTCCAGTAGATATCCATAAGAAGGAAAAGACAGAAAGGGATGATCGAGAGGAAAGGTTTGAGGAGGTTACGAGTCACAGCAACCAATCCTTTACGGAGAGCGTCGAGTCCAGGCATCGTCAAGAGAATCACCATGATCGCTTCAGCTGCTGCTGCGTAGCCTAATACAACCCATTCGAGAGCCATTCTGGATCTTACGTATTGATGGATTTCGAAGAAGAGGCTATTTAGATCTGAATCGGTTCTGATTTTGATTATTGATTTTTCTTAGTGAGCAAGTCTAGGTCTTTCTTCGATTTTTTGGTACAAAAAGAGGAAGAAGATGTACGGAGGATGAAGCACGTGGCGTTTGTGAAGTGTACGCGTCTCACACGTCGTGGTTTTAATGGGCCTTATTACCTCAGCCCAATATATTGGTTTCCAATTCCATAACTCGAATCCCTGTTTTAAAAATCTCCGGCTAGTACAGATTTTGCACCGTAAAATTGTTCTTTCCGTCTCGATTAATGATTAATTCTCGGCTAACATCGATTATCTAATTATATATATTTAATTTGATTATAACATGTCTAATCCGATTACTTCCGGCTCAATTTTGTATATAATGATTATTTTTAGAATCAAATATGTATTTTTATTTTATTTAGACATTTAAATTAAAAGTTTCCTTGACAAAAAAAAAAAAAAAATTAAAAGTTTATGATGTTTTACAATAACTAATGTATAAAATACATATATTTAATATTATATCTTTTATTTATTATTAATTTAATAAAATTACCTTAAAACTAGTCTCCGATTAATTTCCGTTTAATCTCCGATTCTTTCGTTAGGCGCTAGGCTCACGCTGACTGTCCGACTAGCACCTAACAATTTCTAAAACAGGGCCTCGAATCCTTACAGCTAATTTTCGTAAACCACTTTTTTTTTTTGATTAGTGGATAAATACAGAACCTTGATGTTATTATCATAAAGATTTGAAATGTGCTTAAATGGTTTTCATGATGTGTTACGTTGCATTGAATAAATAAATAACACGAAGAAGAAAAAAAAAAGAATAATAAAAGCTCCATGCGACCATCAAGAAAAATGAAAAATTAAGAAAGAAAGATCCATCAAAATCTTAACCAAAAAATCAGTTGAAATCAAAGACAAGAATTCTAACAACCAAAAGGCTAACATAACTCAAAGTCTTTATCATCGTCGTCCTCTATGACAACCCAATCTTCGAAAGGCTCCTTTGTAATTTGAAGTTGATCCTCGGTTTTGTTTTCGTTCTTGTCCGGATTATTTACAACATTAGACTCTTTTTTTTGGTAGAGACGGAGGAATTAGAGTCTTTTCGTTCTTGTCCAGATTATTTACAACATTAGACTCTTTTTTTGGTAGAGATGAAGGAATTAGAGAATTACCTGGAAACTTGGAAGCTCCTCCAAATACTCTATCTTCACCACGATTAGCAAGCTCTACATAAATCTTGTTGATTTCAGACTTGGTCATAGGAGTTGAACGTTTGCGTAAACCTGAGTAACCAAATTCATTCCATGAAATTTCTCCATCTACATATGCATCATATCTTTTGAAAGTTTCTTTGAAATCTTTATAGTCTATTGCTCTCGACATTTTTGTTGTTGTTGTTTACACTCTATGAAGTTGATTATGGTGATTGTGAAGATCGTGTGAAATGAATTCTGTTTATATATTATATAAGCTAGAAAGTTTATCTATTTAAAAAACTAAAAAAGTAAATAAAAAATGAAGTAAAAAGTACTCTCGTTTTTCCTTTTTTTTATTTCTTTTACAAAATTACGATTTGATTAGTTTCTTTATTATGTAATTATATTATTAAGAGACAATTGTTAAAAACTCCCATTGGCCAAAAACTAAAAGACCACCGATTAATTAGACTTTTTATTTTTTAGTTGGACTATAATTGAGAAAGCCAAAGTTATAACTGAAAATGATTTACAATGATTGAACTACCAAGTTGATGATTCTTGGTTTACAAAATTACAAAGCTCAATTAAGAGGAGGGCTTGTTTCAATGTCTCACTGACATATAGTCAAAATTTTCATTGAAGTCCATAAACAAGCAAAGCTCCAACAGCTCCAAGACCGGCCAATAAGCCAACAATGACACCAATCGGAGGCAATCCTCCTCCTATGGCCTTTCCTGTGTTCACATCATACTTCGCAAACCTCTTCTTTGGTGCTATACATTGAGGACATACGTATGTGTCCGGCTGGAAGAAAACATATCAAAAGCTTAGTTACAAATATCTAGATATAGACCTAAAAAAACCGAAAACGTTATGCAACTGAAACCAAAGTAATATAAATTGAAACTAGAAGATTCACACTCACTTGATCATCAAAAGGTTTGGATAAAGTGTATATGAATCCACAATCAAGACAAATGTGAGTAGCTCTTGCCTGCAAAAGAGAATGATGTTAAGACAAAACAATTGAGTTAAGCTTCTATGAAAGGGTTTTAAGATGCAATCTTAGGAACAAAGATTGCTACTAGCCTTCTGAGTCTCAGTTAACTTCCTTCCAAACCTCGGAGGAGCCGGACGCTTATTTAGTTTCTTGACATCAACGTCTGCACCTCTGTGTATGATTAAAAATTACATCAGAAACCATTAAAAACCTCACACAAAGCATTTCTCCTCTAACACACAATGACACAATATGTATTAACATAATTTCCAGTCAAGGGAAGCGAGTCCAATGCATCACAAGACACCTCAAGTACTAATTTAGCGAGTCCAATGCATCAAAAGACACCTTAAGTACTAATTTAGCGAGTCGAATGCATCACAAGAAATCTCAAGTACTAATTTATGAAGCTTAGTATTGCAAATTAAAGCATAACATAGACGACATGGAAAAAACCTATGCTTAGTACATTAAGAAGACTTATAAGCCACAGCATTAGACCTTTAACTGATTTTTTGTGCAAAGAATCAAAGGAAACAGGTCACACATAATTAAACTATCTGCTACTATTTATGATCATTTCATTCTTAGCCTTTTCCAAAGAGAAAAGAAGCCACATTTCTAGCAAGATTCACCAGCAAAATTAAACCAAGAGAGGCAAACACATAACAATCACCTGCTAACAACAAAGTAGACAGAATCAGGTTTAGCCTGAATTGCGGTTTTAGTAAAGCCTAGCTTATCTGCAGGCCAAAGCTCATCTCCAAAGAAGCTGCTTGTGTAGATAACTTGATCTCCAGATTTAAGCCCAGCTTTTGCTGCGTTCCCACCTCCTTCCACACCCTGAAAAAAAACCCCCATGATATTAAATCAAACAACGTGTTTACAAGAATGCCACTTCATTGCAGAGTTAGTTAGTAAAACAAAAAAAACTCACGGTGATGACAACTCCACCGCCTTGCTTCTGTCCTAGAGTCAGACCCAAAGGCTTGTCTACTTCAACCTCTATTGTCTTGGAAGCTGCTGTTCTTGCTTTGATTTCGAATCTTCTCAACCCATTTAACCCTCCAATCTTTCTCTCAGAGACAGCAAAGATCTCTGATACACTCTTCTTCGAATCTTCCAAAGAAACTCCCTGAAACCCAGATTTCTAAAACACACAAACAAACAAAAAGATTCATACTTTTAGATGAAGCTAAGTCCAAATCACATTGAAAAGAGATTGAAAAGAAGAGAGAGAGACCTGGGAAAAGACAGAAGCAGAGGAGGAATGGAGTTTGGGAGATGGGTTTGAAGTTGAAGCAGTTTTAGTGAAGAAGGAAGAGACAGTAGTAGCTCCTGAAATCGCACCAGACGTTGCCATCTCTCTCTCTTTCTAATGTGATCCGAACGACGAAAGCTTGTTCGAAGTCTTATTTTCGATCTTGTTGCATGCGCTGCTTTGTAAAAGGATGATGCTTTTTTTTGGTTAAGTGTGATGTGTCAAAAGCTCCAAGAGATAACCTTTTCGTGGTAATCGCAACATTTTCGTGTGTTACACACGGTCCACTCTGTCCACACACTCTTTTTCTCATCTTGGATCACAAATATTTCTGAATATTAGATTATTTATCAAATTTCTTGATTTTAATTATATTCCTAATCCATGGAATCACGTTTTCAGTGTAACCTTTGATTATTGTTTGGACATATTGTTTGACTTGACCTGTTGACCATGCTCCTGTGTCTTGCTTCTTGTCATCAACATCATCTATCCTTTAAATTTTACAAGGTGGGCTTACTTGTGAAAAGCCCGTTAGAGGTCCTATGGCCCGGTTGTTACATTCGTTGAGTTAACGGCGTCAAACGAAAACCCAAACGGTGACGTTAGATTTGATTTGACTAATCGAGACTATTTTTAAGAAAGTGACGGAGCACACATGAATCGTATGGTATGGTGTGCTCTCTTTTTATGTCTCCTCCCATCTCTTCCACGCTAAATATTATTTAAACACACACACTCAACTCACGACTCACAACTCACAACTCACAACTCAGTATCCTCTGATTCCTCTCTTCTCTTTTATCTTTCTCTTTCTTTCTGGTACTACAGAAACAGAGTGGATGGCAGCTAAATCGAAGAGCATTGTTGTGGTGATCGGGAAGCACATAGTCAACGGTGTTCGTTCAGGCCCCTTCGCATCTGGTCTCCTCGCTTTTCGGTATCTATCTCTTCCTTTTCTTACTCACTCTCCCTCCATTGTTCTTCATTTTCACAAGTTTTGTAAATATTTTGTTCTCGAAAAAAAAACGGATAAGACGCTAAAGGGAAAAACGTATTTTAATTAGAACATATAGACTGAATGTCGTATAATATAGGTTGTCTAGATTGTTGTTTATATCACGTACATATATGATAACACAAAAAAAAAAAAAAAAAAAAAAACAAGAACTTTATAAGGTGTATACGAAATTACGAATCCCCTCTTTATTATTTTTTTACCTAAATGGTGGAGATTGTAGGTTGTAGGTACAAGATTTACCATAGATTATTTTCTATAACTCAAATGTATATATCTTATATAATAAGAGAAATTTTTTTCTAATTTTGCTTAACAATGTGACATTTGACACTCTACTTTTGTGACACATGTCATTTTTATTAATTTTAAATTTAACATTTTATTTTTCTTTTTTTACTTTATTTTATTTGTATTTGGTGTATAGTTTGTTAAAAAAAAATTGTTGTATAGTTTGCTTTTTGATTTTTTCCAACATTGTAACAAAAATATCTTTCTACCACTTTTAAGTTTTAACATCTAATATATTTCATAATGAAATCATACAACATAGAACCTTATAAAAATACTGATCAACCCAACTAAAAAATATAAACAAATTCAAACTAAATAAAAATAGAAAATGATTTCATACTTTTAAAGTAAAAACTGAAACCAAATTAATTTATGATAGACTAATTTAAAAATATATAAGATTTTCTAATATATGTATTCAATAATCATATATAATGTATTAAAGACACAACTCAACTTTGTATTTAATAGTATCCTATAAGTTACAGTTTGACTGTCTTTAAAACATATCTACTAAAAAATTGCTATCATAACATAATTGTTTTATCTCCCCCATGAAATAACAGAAAACAATAGTTTCAAAATTTAATTTATAGTTAATTGTACTATTTATTTTTAAATGATTAAAAATAGAGAAAATTTATATAAGAAACAAATATTTACATTAAATTTGACACACTTTTATTTTCATGAATTTTAATAAAAAAATTTAGTCAGACTTAGAGTATAAGATATTTGTTTTGTGATATCGTTTTAATAAATTATTTTAAATTTGACTTATCATTCTATAAAATTATTTGTTGTTAACTATTACTCTTAGATATGAAGATAAAATTAATATATAGGAAAATATATTTATCTATCAAAAACTAATTAAGTCAGGTCTTACACTTTTTTCTTAGAATACTTATCAGTTTTGTTTTCTGGAAAAAAAAAACAAACTATAAATAAATTAATTTCTCTTAACTATTTATCGAACAGACCAAATTTAATTAACTTTGCTGTAACTTATTGTCCTATTACTATATGATAGACTAATTAAAAGACTCACATTATATTCAATAATCATAAATAAAAAAACTCACATTATATTAAATAATTATATATATTGTATTAGAGACAACTCAAATTTGTATTTAATAGTAATTTATAAGTTACAGTTTGATTGTCTTTAAAACATATATATGTACTAAAAAAAACATAATGGTATCATAACATAATTGCTTTATCACCCTATGATATAACAGAAAACAATAATTCCAAAACTTAATTTATTGTTAATTATACTATATATTTTTAAATGATTAGAAATAGAGACAATATATAGAAAAAAAAATTTAAATTTGACACACTTTTCTTTTCAAGAATTTTTATAAAAACTGGTTAAACTTATAGTATAAGATTTGTTTTGTGATATCGTTTTAATAAATTATTTTAAAATTGACTTATCAATATATAAAATTATTTTATGTTAACTATTACTTTTAGATGATGACAATAAAATTAATATATAGGACAACATAAAATTATCTATCAAAATAATGAAGTAAGATCTTACGCTTACCTTTCTAGACTAATTATCAGTTTTTTATTTTCGAAAAAAATAAAAAAAAATATTAAAAATATATAATTTATCTTAACTATTTAAAGAAAATAACATATTTAATTGGCTTTGCTATAAGTAATAGTAAGTTAGTAACATACTGTTTAAATAATTTCAACAATACATCGTAATCAAACATATTTAGTAATATGTACTTTAACTTTCCTCTTTTTCATCACCCTTCTATGAAACACAATATAACATATATAAATTATAAAACTATAGTTGAACCGTATTATTATGAATATTATTTTTTAAGACATATATTAACAATTACATGTGTATGTTTCATATATAATTGAATAACTACTTCATTTTATATTTCAAGTTAATAATGCAAACATAAACCACGCAGGCATGGGCTACTTTATCTAGTATGTTATATATTAGTATTATTTTCAGTTGTAGGGAGATCCGGAGATGTATAGAATAGAAGCACAGATCACACGGTAGTCGGATATGGTATATCCAATACCAATAGGACGTAAAGAGGATAATACCAAAAGGTCCTAAACCAGTCTTTCCATTCATAGTGTGACACGTGTCTTTGTTCTGATCATTAGTCCCTTCATCTTGGAGAGGGTCAAGTCAACTGATAGAAACAATAAATCTTAGAAAGGGTCCTTTAGTTTTTCTTTTTGTTTGCTTTAGGAGTGATAATAATTATCAAGAACTGGAATCGTTCATTTAGTTATTTATTAACGAATCCAAATTCTGAATATATGTATCTACGAGATCACACGTACCCTCATTTTTGAAAAAAAAAAGAAAGAAAAGTAGTGTAGACTGTGGATCGTGTAGAAGACTGGATCTTATTTACAAATTAAATACGGATGAACATTAATGGTGGATCATTACACTTCCTATAGTGGATTGCATTTTACCTAAAAAACTTTTTTTTCCTTGGCACTAAAGTCATCTAATTTTCTTGGTCGAAGGGATCATGTTTTGCTGCTAACGAGTTTATCGGGTTTTTTTCTTGTAAACAAGATTGTACCATTCTGAATCTAGACGAAGCCTATTTTATTAGTCAAATAAAAAATCTAGATTTTTGTATTCATGTCATTCACCTTGGTCGATTAGACGTGGCGTGACCGAATTTATTTATTGGAAAATCATATATATAAACAAATGAACCGACATCATGCAGGAATATGTTAGTGGGTAGACATCTCAATAACCATTTATTTCCGATACCATATTCTCTTTCTAAAATATATGGAAACTTTTTAATTTCTGAACCGAAGATCAAATTGGTGGGGTTATATACTCATATTCCTTGTTTTATTCATGTGTGCAGATCGAATGCTATAGTGAAAGTCTCACTTTGATACAAAACATATATATGAAAGAAACCAATATTATTTTTATCGGTAAAACCAAACTTTTTCTCATGCTAACAGGAATGGTCACACATCGGCGTATGATAAGAACGTAGAGGAAGAAATGCAATCGAGTAAAGTGCCTGATGACTTAATAAAGCCTGACTCCGACAAATATTGGTCTCCTCATCCTCAAACTGGTGTCTTTGGACCTTCCTCATCCTCCTCAACCGACACAACGGACGAGAATCGTGGGGGTCAGGAGGACTCAGTGATGGAAGAGAAAGCTTGGTTCCGTCCAACAAGTCTCGAGGATTTGGACAAGACTCACCATTCATAGCAAACAAACTCTTTCTCTATATGTGTGTTTACGTACCCAATGTTATAATAAAAATTTGAAGTGTTTGGGCATGTTATAATATGCGTTTCAAAACGAACAAATTTTCTTGTGTTATGATGTTGTATGAGTTTAAGTTGTAACGCTTGTTTTGCTTCTTTTTTTCTGGTTTTGAAAATTACTTTTGGGGAGTCCTAATTATCTTCTAAACCTATAAAGGGAAAAGTATCGAGTCATTAGTCATTACACAAGGAAAAGGATAGCTATAACGAGAAAAAGGTATTTGATTTGGACTTTATCAACACGAAAAATTGAAATTGTTTGAACTGTATAATAGAAAACGACTTAAAATACCATTTACACTCCCATTTGGGCTTTACAGTTTCTAAGGCCCATGGCTACTTTCTCTTACGCAAATATGGCCCATGAATATATTTATATATTTCTCTGATTTACAAAAGAAGAAGATTGGAGCGAAAGTGTTTTTTTGGGAGCCTATCAATTTTTTTTTTTTTTTTTTTTTACTGTATGATTGAAATAAATAAAATATTCCTAAAATGCGATTCAACATACAGTAGTTTTCTAATGCAGAATATATCCTCCTTATTTTGGCAGATACAAATATACAATTATACCAAGTAACAAAGACGAAGAGAGAATGTATGATAAACCCAAATTAAAATATTAAAAAAATTCAAAATTCAAAAAATCCGCTCCAACGGTCACACCTAGAGATTCATTAATGGTGGCTTCTCGTCTTCTTGGGGGAATGAGGTATAAATACCCCTTACCCTCACATCTTCACACTCATAGCAAAAAACATCTTGTTTTCTCTGTCAACAAAATTCGATTTCTCTCTCTCTCTCTCTCTCTCTCAACACCCAAAAGAAACTTCTCTCGATTTCGTCGCCGGAGATGGATTTCCACAGCCTTCTCAGAAGAGATCTTCAATTTCTCTGCAAGAGGAACAAAATCCCAGCCAATATGACCAATCTCGCCATGGCCGATGCTCTCGATGCTCTTGAGATCGTAAGTCTTTCTTCTTTCCTCTATCCGCTCCGTTTCCGTTTTAGATCCTGAGAATCTGTAGTAGTTTGTTTAGGGATTCATTTCTGTGATTCTGATTGTGACGAAGATCTGTGAAATCGAACAAGCGCGAGTAATTTTAGGTTTTTTCTTTTATCTCAGATTTATTGTTCTGATCGATTCCTGCTTGATTTCAGATTTGTGCATCATCGATTTGTTAAAAAGTCTTAGAGCCGGAGATGTTTTTGATTCTTAGATCTCAATGTTATCGCTGCCTTATTCATCGATTAGCTCTACCTCTGTTGATACGCTTAGACTCTTTTAATCTAAGAATGGTGAATTTGATTGATCCCTCATAAATGTTTTATGAATTGCGTTATTTTGCTGTGAGATCAATTTGGGAGTCGTGGTTTTGGCTCTTGAGTTGTCTATGTGTTTGATCTTGAGTCATTTTGGTCATTGCTTGTGGTTTCATTTAACATTTATGCTCTTAGATTCTGAATTACATGTGCAAGATTAATTCCTACTACTAATGTTTTGTTGCTTTATACTGTATGTTGGATCAATAGGTTGAAGGTCTTGATGAGTACATGAATCAATCCGAGCTGTCTCCAACCAGTGTAGCTAAGAAGCCACCAAATACTGCTACTAGAACAACTCGAAGAAAGACTACAATGAAAGCTGAACCTCAGTCGTCTTCGTTGTTGGTGTCCCGTTCTACGAGCAAGTCTCTTGCTGGAGAAATGGACCAGGAAAACGTTCCTCAAGAACCCAAGACTAACACTGTCAAGTTTGAAGCCAATGTGCTCAAAACGCCTGCAGCACGAACCACAAGGAAAGCTTCAGCAGCAACTTCTTGTGCTAAGAAGGATGAATTGGTCCAGTCGGTGTACAGCACTAGGAGATCAACCAGGCTGTTGGAAAAATGTATGGCTGATCTGAGTTTGAAGACAAGAGAAACTTTGGATAAGCCAGCGAAGAATGAAGATACAGAACAAAAAGTATCTGCGCAGGAGAAGAATCCAGCTGGTTAGACATACTATGCCTTTTATCTCTTTCAATGTTTGTGCTTTAGTCAAATAAATTGGTTGATCTGAAATGAATGTTGTGGTAATATGCACGTTCAGAGGCAGAAGTTACCCCAGGTAGAGATTTAAGTGTTTCTATGGAACAAGTATGGGAGAATTTGAAGAGTGACAGCGACCAAGTAGTTGGAGATCTTGAGGTATATGTTGATATTGGTGAGATTGCTGCTATGGATGCAAACACTGAGACCAACAAGGAAGAGATGAGTGAAGTTAGGGCTGCTGATAAAGGTAACACAAGCATTTATATACCATCAATGTTTATATTTAGTTATCTTGTTTGCATTTCTAAATGTTGCAGCTTTCTTTTTGCAGAATCTGAGAATAGCTTAGTCAAAGTAGACAAACAAGAAGAAACTTTGCAGGTCATGTGTGAGAAGAAGAATGACAGTGATCAGGAGATTGGAGATCTTGGTGATATTCCTGTCTTGGAACATGCAAACACTGAGACACACAATCATGATAATGGTATTGGTATGCAACAAGTATAAAAATAACTCGCCTTAACCAGTCTCTTGTTTACACTACTAAATCAAAATGTCTTTTTTTTTTTCGCAGAGTCCAAGAACGTTCTAGCTTCCTACAGTTCTTCAGTAGACCCACAAGAAACAGAACAGGCAATTCAGGAGAATGAATTTGAACCTGAGAAAATCAACAATTTCGATGTAGAGGCAAAGGAGGACCAAACAGAACAGGCAATTCAGGAGAATGAGTTTGAGCCTGAGAAAATCAACAGTTTCGGTGTAGAGACAAAGGTGGACCAAACAGAACAGGCAATTCAGGAGAATGAGTTTGAGCCTGAGAAAATCAACAGTTTCGATGTAGAGGCAAAGGAGGACCAAACAGGACAAGCAATTCAGGAGAATGAGTGTGAGCCTGAGAAAATCAACAATTTCGATGTAGAGGCAAAGGTGGACCAAACCGATAGTGATGCTGGTGATTTGAAAACCGAACAGGCAATTCAGAAGAATGACGCTGAGCCTGAGAATATCAACAATTTCGATGAAGAAGACACAATGGTGAACCAAACCAATAGCGATGCTGGTGATTCAGAAACTGAAGCTGAAGATGATTCTGGTGTTGACTCAGACAGTACTATCTCTGAAGCTGATTCGAACCAAGCCGTACAGGGATCTGATATTGCTGATGAAGAGATGACTCTTTCAGAATCAGAAGGCTCTGCCGCTAGTGCTCCAAATTCTCCTCTTCTTCTTGAAAAGGCTGAAGTCAAAACAACTCCGTTATCACCATTTGCAGCAGGATCAATCTCAGCTCAATTTCCAAGACCAAGCAAATCAACAACTCCATCAAAGAACTCAGCTCTGAAGCCTGTCAATGTCGAGAACAAAGAGAACAGCATGGAGTTGATGATGAATGTTGACAATTATGAGAATGGAGAGAAGAAAGGTGAAGAGGCTAAGAAGAAGAAGAAGGTCGGGATCGATGAAGAGTACTTGAAAGATGCGAGCAAGAGGCAACTGGTGAAGATGTTGAAGGCCCTTTCTTTAAAGGACAGTAACAGAACTGCGTTGCAGATATTGCCTGGTAATAATCAGACTGCAGAGTAGAGAGAGAGAGTGACTCAAACAAATGTGCTTGTTTTTTTGTTTTCTAATCAGACAGATGAAAGAAAGTGTTTCCTTTTGTTAACACTTTTGCTTTGAATAAAAAAACTCAATTTGGAAAAAGACGTGTGTACTTTGATTACATTTAAATGTTGTTGTGATTGGACAGAAGCAACCAAACGATGAGAAGTTGGGTGATGTGGTTGATGTTGAGTTTCTTTTATAGTTTTGGATTCATTCAATTTAGGCTCGACAAATTTTGTTCCTTTTCTCTGCTCAAGTTAGATTGTCTTGAGATTGTTGCTTTTGTACTTTGATATTTCTCTGCTCAAGTTTTAGTAATGCAGCTCAAGAATCTGTTGTTGTCTTTTCAGCTCAATCTACAGCTTCTGTTTTGCTGGAGAGGAATTCGCTTCGAAGTCCATCAATGAATCTAGAGAATGGAACGAAGCCTTTGTGCCTCCACCTTCCTCTTGTCGGATTAATCCAGGTTTCTACGGATTGGGAAGGTCGTCTTCTCAAGAAGCTAAATCTTTGTGTTACTTCTAAACACTCTTCAATCAGACCATATTGAAGATATGATTAAAATTCTTGTTGTTACTGGCCGGTTGTTAGACTCAAGAGAGATGATCAAAAAGTAATGAGCAAGTCTTATACAACCACAAGTTCATACACAGATGCAGTGATCAAGTCGGGTGCAACCACATGTACAGAAAAAGATTGCAGTGATTCCTCATACAGATTAACAGCCAAGACAGCTCAATGTGAAGTCACGTGGAACGAAGTGACGTGGTGAACATTGGTGTCTTATTGAGAAGATCCAAGAAGTGAGAGCTCAACCAATCATGTTTTAAGCTCATAAGAACAAGTCATTTATAAGCAGCTGGGTAAACCTGAAAGTGCATCAGAGCAGAAAGAAGGGAATCGCGGAGTAATGCAACATAAAAGAAATATGCTTAGCAGCTGAGTAAACTTGAGGTGCAACAGAGCATAAAACAGAGCATAGAACAGAGTAAACTTCGATTGACTTAGTGTGTTTGGACGTTGTTGGAGACGAAGAAGCTTAGCCATACATTACCTTTTTTTTCTCTCTTGTGAAGAAAGAAAAATGATTTAATTTTTTAGGTCGTCATGAAGCAAATCAATGAGAAGATCCATTTCATGTTTCTTGAGAGAGAAGCCAACCTCCACACCACCATTTCCATCTCTGCTCTCCGCCATGGAAATGACTTCGCCTTGATCAATCGACACAACCACCACTTTCTCCGGTCTGCCCCACCCGAAATCCAACCCGTATACTCCCAACCGGGTCGAACCTGAAACGCCGAGAAATTGTGCTCCTGGTGGAACAGTCGCAAATGCTATCATAAGCTCTGGATTCGTCCATGCTACACTCTCGTCCAGTGCCTCAACCGAATCACTAACTAAACTCGCAGCAGCCAAAAACCCTTCTTCACTCATAAACGTCTCTGCCTTTAAGGGCATTTTAAAACAAGCAGAAAGGCAATTGCCAAAATAAGTCGATGGAACCGGTGGAACCATGAGGCTTCGACAATCCACCGCAAATCTGTACCCGACTGGTCTCTCCTGATCACCGCCTCTGGCTTTGACTAAAGCCGTCAATGCGTACGAGAAAACTACCACAAATGTGGATAAGCGCAGCTCCTTCGTTGCTGAGGAAACAGATGATTCTCTCTTGAGTCGTTCGCTAAGCTTCTCAACATCTTCTCGAGTGAGACAGAGAGTGTATCGAGTCACGTCAGTACCGACCTCTCCCGACGGCACAAGCTTTAAGCTTTTGAGATTTTCTGGTTCTTTACCGCCGCTGAACATTTTGGCTAATGAGTGCCAAGCGTTTAAGACCTCTGTAGCCATATCCCTTGGAGTTTTTATGACGGCACGATCGTATAATGGGGTTAGATCCTGCGGTAGGGAAGTGTGTGCCGTTTCTTCTTCTTTACATTTGTGAGCCCAGGATTTGAGAAACATTGTTGCCGTTTGTCCATCCATAACGCCATGGTGTGCGTTTACGCCAATGCAAAACCCTTGGTTTGGAAATAACGTGACTTGAAACGACACGGCGGAGGCCGAGTCGTCGGAGACGCTTAACTCGGGGACTAACGGGTATAATTCAATGGAGGAGAACGGTAAGTTGCCGGATAAACGAGAGAAATCAGCGGTTGACTCGGCGACGGTGAATGAAACGGCGTCATTTGGAGAGTAGATGATGCTTGGTTTGGGATCTTGTTGGTTCCAAACGAGTTTGCCAGCGAGTGGGTGATAGTGAGAGAGGGATGAGGAGAGAGAGGTTTTGAGTTTGGGGACGATGACTGAGTCGAAGACATTGCGAGTTGCGTCGGTGAGTCTATAGAAGATGACTCGTTTAACCGTGTGGAGTTTGTACCATTGAAGGTCGAAGAAGGTGAGTGGGAGAGTGAGGGACTCAGACGAGTCAAAGTTCGAAGGGGTGACTCGTGCTACTTCGATGATATTAAGTGATGAAGTCATTTCTTTGCTCACTATATTGTGTGTTATGTTATGAGTTCTCTTGTCATGATCATCATGTTCGTATTATACAGCTAATAAAATCAAATTTAATTAAAAAGATTAAAAAAAAGGTTGTATATAGCCTATGAGACGTGTAATTTCATTGTGGATCATACAGTTTTATGGACTGTAAAACTACACGTTTTTTTTTCCTTTTTTTTAAGTCGGCACATTAAAAGCTTTCATTGTTTTAACCAAAAAAAAAAAAAGTTTTCATTATCCTTTATGGGCTATATTAATCTGTAACCTCACAAGAAAGAAAAATTAAGTCTGTACCCCTCTTTATTTCATACTAGATAAGGGTCCGCACGATGTGCGTGTTCAAAAATTGTTTGAAAAATAAATCTTAAATCTTAAAACAATTTTTTAAAAATATATAAAGAAATTTTTTTATATAAAGTAAATATATAAATAATTTAAGTTAGAGAATATTTGTATTTACCTTCCTACATTTATTTATATTTTTATATTTTTAATATATTATAACATTATTATAATAATTTACCTTCCCACTAAAACTTTTGCCAAATATTCATCATTACAAATATTATTATTGTCATATTTCAAAAACGTTTTACAACTTATTCACAAAATATTTTACATGCAACAAATTCATCAAAGCAACATCTAATAAGTAACCACATACAATTTTACTCTATGTTTTACCATTAAAAATATGTTCTTACATCCAAAATTATTTAATTGTTAAAGTATGCTATTTCTCACCACCTATAAAATGTCTTCTAAACAAATTAAACAACTTTTATGTTGCTTTACTTTCATTTTGGCATAATTATAGTTTTTATAATTACTAAAATTGTTTTGTGACATAATCTCTTTGACCATGAACTTTTTTTTTACTCCAAATATATTAGATGAACAACTGGTGAAAATTATATACTCAATTACAATGATTTTATGACTGACCCAAAAAAATTGAGAAATTGAAAGAAATTTAATAGAACGTAATAAAAATAAAAATTTGTAAATTATAATCATGATGATATATATAAGTCTTAGATAATTAAGATATACAAAATAGAAACTTTATATACAATCCAAAACACAACATATGTCATAATCAAGTTAAGGATCAACGATCTATTTACTCTTCAGAAATATCCAATTGTACCAAAACAACTTAAAGTTATGACCTCGTCTCAAATATTCTCAAATCATAAATTCTCAACTTATTTTTACCCGAATCAAAAGTAGGGCGACGATATCTTGGAGAGGAGGATAATCTATTAATTATTCTCAACTTATTCTTTTGACATAATTTATTAATAATAATAATATACATGCTTAGTGAATTACTTTTTTGTTTATACATGTCAAAATCTTATTGAGAAAACATGTATAACATAAGTAGCTTACAATGGAAAATATATTAGTTTTGTTAATTTTTCTTTGTGATTTAGAATTTTTTTTAGATAAACATGTAAATTTTATTTAGATTTAATGCTATTTTTTTAATTAGCTATTTTGAAAATAATAATTTTTGACATGTGTCAACATTTCATCAGTATACTTGACACGTGGCTAATTTGAAAACCCAACTTTATATAATAAGATTTTAATATAATAAAAATATTAGTTCAAGCTTTTTTCCTAATAATGCCAATCAGTTTTCCATGATCTTCATTTTCTTCGCATGGCCTTCACAAATCTTGTTGCAGTACTCATTGTCCGAAATTGGCTAACCATAGAGACATTTTTTTTTTGTGCAAACAAAGACATAAAATTTAATGTGCTAGGTTATATAGTATAATTATACGACCAAATATGAATGACACATAATATATTTATTTTACCATATAGTGGTTGAGAATCTTTATAACAGTGAAAATTTGATATGGATGGCAAATAGTATATTTATTTTAGTTGTTTTTTAATATAATAAGATTACAATTATATTATGCTTTGTTTTACCAAACTTGAAAAATGTGATTTTTGATCGTTAAAATTGACATGTCTCACGATCTGATGAGTTATTAACTTTGATCTCTCATCGTTGAAATTGACACGTGTCATAATCTGGTGAGTATTTAACTTTGATCTATGATCGTTAAAATTAATACATGTCACGTTCTGGTGAGTTACTAACTTTTTAAAATTGACATGTGTCATGATCTGATGAATTACTAATTTTGATCTCTGATCGTTAAAATTGACACGTGTCATGATCTGGTGAGTTTTTAACTTTGATCTCTGATCGTTAAAATTAACATGTGTCACGATCTGGTGAATTACTAACTTTTAAAAATTGACATGTGTCACGATCTGATGAATTACTAATTTTGATCTTTGATCGTTAAAACTGACACGTGTCATGATCTGGTGAGTTTTTAACTTTGATCTCTGATCGTTAAAATTAACATGTGTCACGATCTGGTGAGTTACTAACTTTGAGAACTAAGGTTTATATAATAAGATTTAGTTCTCTCTCCTCATGTTATTTTTCTTTCCCATAATTATCCTTCTTTTTTCATGTTAACTACAAATATGCCATTAAACATAAAATCTATTTATCTCTACCAATCAATCATCAATTACACTGTTCCGACCATAACACTGTTCAGATGAGATTGCCATAACCGATCAATCTTCAGGTACATATAGTATTTTTTTTTTTCTTTTTTTCCACAAATACATATAGTATAGTATCTGTGTGAATAACTATTTTATTAACTTGTTAACAATTATCGTATCGTAAAAATTCATATATTATTTGTTAAATGCATAATTATCATGTTAAACAAATTATCATAATTGATGAAAGTGTTCACAAAATAAATAAGTAAAAACATATAATCTGATTATCTGTTCAGTTAGCATGATAACAAATTATATATCAATAAGTTTACATATATATCGTGTTACACCATATTATATCGTGATATATTTATCAATAATTTGATAAATTCGTATTTATTGCAGTAACTCATTTGTTATATCATATACAGGAAATAATGAGTTACATATAGTATAGTATTTGTGTGAATAACTATTTGATTAACTTGTTAACAATTATAGTATCGTAAGTTATGTATGGTATCAGGTAAGTATATATTAATTTGTTTGCATACTTTTATAATGTAGTTATTACGTTATTTTTATACATTTGTATATTTATTTACAAGATACTTTAGTTGTTAGATTAAACTTACGTGCTAACATTTTATATACGTTGTTAATTAATTTGTTAACTACACATCAAAACTGAACCTAGAAAAATGTGACAATAGTTGTTGCCATCAACAATTCCTCTTTTTGATCGATTAACAGCACCAAACCTTATTTCACGGCACCTCCGCCGTTTCCATCTCCATTTCAGCCCACCGGTTCATTTGATCTAACTGTTTCTCAGCCGTAACTATCGCAACAGATATAATCATCACCACCGCCGATAGAATCACCACCACCACGACACCACCATCAAACATTGACAACTAATTTTGTCAATAAAACTTATATACCACCGTTTTACCAGAAAACTTAACCATATATTACCATCTTATTCCTCGTTGCATCGGTATCAAGTAAATCACCACCATCACAAGTGATCCGCCGTGTCAAGTGTACCACTCTGTTTTGATTTCCTATTGTTGAAACCTCACTCTGTTTTGATTTTGTCACGGCAAGTTCATCGTGATACCACAAAAAGATAAAATAATAGATATGTATTTAAGGGTATTATTGTCTCATGCATCTATACATATATGTCAAATAGTGTAGAGGAGAGAGAACTAATTATCAAGTCTTTGATGGGTACAGATTGCAATTTCCCATCCTTTATTTAGGCTTTAAATGTTGCTCCATACCCTCTATACTGTAAATAGTGCGTACTAACCTGTAGTATGGAGTAAACATTAGTATGCACAATACCATACCATAGTATGCATAATATCACACTATTATGATTTGTAAAAATCAGACCATGGTAAAGAGTAGTGTGTACAAAGGATTAAAATTATTTTAATAATATTTTATTATAATTTATAATAACTATTACAAGATGTGTTTAGAATTACAAATCAAAATTTATTATTTCAATTATCCCATAACATAGAGTTCAAAAAGAAAATTAGCTTTCTAAGATTAGAATTATAAATCAAAAGCTATTATTTCGATTATTCCATATTAATATTATTTTGATTATTGAGATAAATGGTTGGGAATGTGATTTTTTATTTTGTGAATTTTTAATGTTTATGAATATGTTTTGACAAAAAAAATGATCATTTGTATACACATTTTTCAAAAGTACAAAGAAACACAAATTTAACCAATGAAAACAAAGAGCTTGGATCCAACTAGTTAAAAATCACATTATTATCCAACTTTCACTTTTGTATGGAGTTGGTATGGAGGTTTTAAGGAGTAAGACTGTCCTCATTGGTGATCCTTAGTTGTTTCTAATGATTTTTCTTAGTTAAAGAAATTAATTAAAAATGAAACAAAAGGAAAGAAGGGAAGGAGACGTTTCTAATTTTAGGACAAAGAGAAACGTTTCTTCGACGACAGGTAGCGCAAGATCATTGGTTTTAGGGGTAAAATGAGTTTGATGAGGGAAATTTTTTTTGCCTTCCTCTTTCATTTGTGAGTTGTTCTCTCTTCGACGACAGGTGGTGCAATATTATTGGTTCTACCAATAATCAACAAAATTTTCCTTCTCTCTTAACAAAGTTTAATCTTCCCTTTTTATTATTAAAAATTACCTTAAGAAATAACTAAGGATCACATTAATGAAGATAGTCTAAACAAAAAAAAATCGGACCAATAGTACAATCTCCATAGTACACAGTTTTTTTTTTCAATTGCAGACTAGTATGAAATTTTATAGTATGAGATAGTGCATACTGGTCTGGAATTGTAAATGGTGAATTTATTGTGGATTGGTCAAATTTTAGTCCGGTCCAGAGCAGACTAGACAACTATTCACAGCCTATTGTATCAAATATTGTGAAAACGAGATGACAAGATTTAGATGAATAAAGGAATAAACACGGCTTCTTTAATTTGATATGGGGTTATTATCTTTTAAGTATAAAAAGAGGTTGGTCATTAGAAGTTAAACACGATCGATACTAGGCTAGTTTCCGCTTGTGCGATATTGAAGTTGAGGCGGGAGCTTGTCAAGATGATGAAGACATATTGAAGTTAAGGCTCGATCTCTAGTTTGTCTCACTGTTGTGCTAATATGCGCTTCCGTGTAAATAACATAGACTATATAAAATCTTACATATGTTATCATGAGACTATCCCTGTTGCTTAGATTCTCAGGGGTTTTTTACCTGATTACAAAAAAACGGCATCTACTATTTGTTTTGGTAGTTTGGATCACAGCGGGCAGAAACGAGATAATAGAGATTTTTACGTACGAGGACAATGTAAGCGATAAGTATGATAATCCTGAATCAAAGTATGTATTAATATCACTGTTTGATAGGGAGAGACGGAGAGTGTGTGGAATTGGTAAGAATAATTAATAATTACTTAACGTTCGGTCATCTCATAAAGGAAGGTTTATTTATTAGTGGGATTGGGACGACATAGCCAAAAGGTCGTCTAAACATTTTTAAATCAATTTTTGACGATTCTCGATATTGTTCAGCTAAGAACATATTATGAATTTGATTATTATTTATTGGACTAACATGATAAACAAAATATATGTATCAATAACTTTACGAATATATCTTTTTAAAAATCATATTATATCGCAATAAAATTATGATTCAGGTGATAAATTTATATTTATCATGCTAACTCAATTATTATATCAAAAATATGAAACTACCGGTTTGGTCTTCTATAGTTATTTGAAAATATTAACTATTTTATTAGGAGAAAATTATCAAATGTACCATGAACAGTATTTTTTTTTTCCAAATCTGCCATAGTCGATTAAATTTTTTCAAATGTGCCACATCGATGGCAGTTGGTGGATAACATTTTTGGAATTTGGTGGACAACTTTAACCTCTTTGATATACAACTTTAATTTTTTTAGACAATTTGAACCCTTTCGGTTGACAACTTTAACAATTTTTTTGACAATTTTAATATTTTTGGTGGACAACTTTAACAATTTTGTGGACAATATTAACCTTTAGTAAACTTTTTTGGCTTGTTTTTTTTTTTGTTTTTTTCATTTTGATGGATAATAATTTATGCCATAATGTGTCAAATATAGCACATTTAAAAAGATTGAAAACAATATGGCACATTTAGAAAGTTTTTTTTAAAAATATGGCATATTTGACAAAAATCAATTTTAGTAATTTGATATATACTAATATAGTTTTTAGTAACATGATAGAACAATTGTTTGTTTGACGGCGAAAAGATTGTTCATAACTTTGTTTTACTTCAAATAAACACTGCTCATAACTAGTAACAAGAAAAATATATTGTTGCGTTGTGGTTATTTATTTAATTAACATTGTAAATCACATTTTATCGCAATAAGTTTATAAATGATTTGGTAAAATTATTTTTTTCGTGCTAAATCATTTATCACATGTATGCTATATGTTAAGTTATATATCAATCTGTTTGTATACTTCTATAACACAGTTATTACATTATTTTATTTATTAATATATTTATTTACAAGATATATTAATTGTTAGATTAAACTTATATGCTAACATTTTATATACGTTGTTAATTAATTTGTTATCTACACATCAAAATTGAACCCAGAAAAATGTGACAGTAACAGCCATCAATTTTTTGATCGATTAACCTACACTACAACCTTATTTCACGGCACCTTTGTCGTTTCCATCTCCATTTCAGCCCACCGGTTCGTTTGAATTATAGAAACACAAAGAATCGTATTTGAAAGAAGAAGAGAAGTAACAAAGAATTTGCTTAGGAAAATAGCTCAAAACCTAAGACTTTCCACAATTTTTCAATCTCTCAAAAACTCTTAAAGCTCTATATGTTAATGTCATAGCTCGACATACATATATATAAGAAAACCAATCCTAGTTCTACTAGGAAACACCAATGTCTTAGATAACACCAAATAAACTTTGATCCTTATCCATTCTCTAATCATAACTCGATTAGGAATGCTCTGCCTTTCTATTTTAAGTTCTTTTCAAGCTTAAACCAACCTACTCCTCCTTAAGCTTGAACTCCATTGTTGCCAAATCCTTAACTCCCATGTACTCTCTCATTTCTTTGAACTTCGTTTTTCCCAAAGCCTTTGTGAGTATGTCCGCCTTCTGTTCAGTCCCTGCAACATGTTCCACTTTTACTTGTCCATTTTCTACACTCTCTTATAAAATGACTAGATGAGTACCTGCCCGATGTGCGGGTTTAAAATCTTGTAAATTATATTAAAATTTGTTGTATGTTATTTATAAATTTTATTTTTGTTATAATACACTGATTTATATCTATGTACAAATCCTTTATATATGTTACCATTAAAAATATTTTTTTTTACACCTAAATATACTATATGTTACAAATATATTCACCCACTTAGAAAATGTTTGTATGAACACACTAAACCAACTATTTTACTTTCACTTCTGCATAGTTTTTTAACTACTAAAATTGTTGGCTCAAACAATTTTTTTGAATAAAAAATATATTACATAATATACTAATCAATGATGTATCATCACAATAGTGTATGACCACCATGGAGAAAACCTCGGCTCCGTCCTCATCTCTTATGGAGAGAACCTTGCGTCCAACCTCCTCCACCATGGAGAGAACCTTGGCTCCACCTTCTTCACTTGGAGAGATAACCTTGCGTCAAACCTGCTCCACCTTACTCCCTTGGGAAGATAACCTTGTGTCCAACCTTCTATACCATAGAGAGAACCTTGGTTCTGTCCTCCTCCTGTGTGGAGAGAACATGTTCATGTCTTTTTGCTATCTCAAAACGGCTTACTCCGACAACCAATAAAAGTAAAAACCTTTTTCTAACATCACAATTTTCTTTTGATAGTAACTAATGTTAAATTTCCCAATGTATTCGTGTAAGTGTCTTTGACACACCATGATGTAGCCTCTGTCTCTGTAACACCTCAATCGCTACCTTGCTTAGTGAGCCTATGTCCACTCTCAGTCCATTGGCTCACCTTCCTAAGTGGGCCCTACATCTATTTCCGGCTCTTGGAGCCACCCATATTCGATGGCCGCTTTGTTACGTCTGGGAAGCTTTAAAAACTTGTTTACCAATCCTACAAATCAACAAATGATATTTTCTTTTGTTTTGTCCTCACTCGCACAATTCCAACAATCACTTCTAGAAAGGTCACCCATCATGAAATTCTCTCAGGACCCTTAACCGAAACAATAAGTTCATTTTGGTGACATCAGTAGCCAAAATCAATTCTTTTACACTACAAGAAAACATGCCTTTTGCGATGGACGAATATATCGCTATTCCCTCGCAAATAGACAAAAGCGAGAGATTTGCGAGGAAAGTCGGTTCCTCGCAAATAGCTTCTCGCAAATCGGTCAACATCGCAATTCCCTCGTAACTTTTGCGAGGAATAATTACCCCTCGCAAATCCCACGCAAATTGCGAGAAACTATTTTTCTAGCAATATCCTAGCAAATATGTCTCTAGTAAATCCCTCGCAAATTTGCGATGCTTTTGCAATTAATATTTCCATCGCAAATTGTAATAACGGTATAAAAAAAAATTATAATTTTCATTTTGGTAAGCTTAATTAGCATTAAACATGTAATTAAAATTAAACCTGTAATTAAAATTATACCTTAAACTTATGCAAATTAAAGCTGTTATTAGAAGTACTAATTAGTTTACAAAATAAGTTAACAAAACATAATAACCATTTTGTTCTACAAAAAACATTACATGAGAGGTTCAAAGGATAAAGAGTTCATTAGTTTTACTGTCCGGTGGTTCCATCTCCGGTTGCAGTTCTGGCCGGTGAATCTTCTCGGCGAAATTTAGCAGCAAACTCTGGATCTTTCGATGCAAGATAATCAAAGTATGCATCATAACTATGCATCTTCTCTGAATTTTCTTGCATCTTCAGATCATTTTGTTGCATCCTCACTGCATTTTCTCGCATCTTCTCTGCATTGGCCTGTAGTTGAGTTGCCTGAGTTGCAAGAACAGCTTCGGCAGCAGCAAGCTTCTCAGCTAGAACAAGTGGATCTTCAGAAGGAGGAGGCGGTTGAACAATATGAGCTGAAGATGCTTCTGCTTGCATGTTACCAACCCCATATATCCAGTTCTTTTTCTTCGGAGCAACCTGCCAACAAAACATATACACACCACAAACATTATACACACCATAAACATTACACAAACACAAACATTAACATAAACAATGAAGCATGTTTTACCTCAGCATAAACTTGGTTCTTCACAGTTAGTGATAACCCGCCAGAAGCACTACTCTCCATGTTATCCGCTGATAATAGCTCAGACTCAGCTTCAGCTATCTTTGACGACACTTCATTGAACACCTTCTCAGACAGTCCATCAACAAACGACCCATCAGGTTTCCTATGAGTGTCTTCTAGTACTCGCAGGAAATCAGGTAGTGGCTCACCAGTACTCTCAGACTAAAAACAGAGAAATGAAACAACTATATTACTATATTGTAGATATGATATGAATAATGAACATGTTAAACAGAGATACTTACAAGCTTTCGTGCTCGGGCTTTAAAAGAGGTCTGACCAGAACGGTGCTTATGTATTCCGGTGCCATTAGGATCACTATAGCGAGCATTACAGCTATTGATACTCTTTGCTTCTGATTTTGGTTCACACCAAAACTTGACCAAGCCATCCCATACGGTAGGATCAAGCCACCGCGGCATTGCGTCATTACCTCTCTTCTTCCACTTACCCTTCCACCGAGACACTTGATCACTCATCCGACTCTTGAACTTCTTTTCAAACTCAGCTCTAACTCTTCCATTGATGGACGCATCCCAGTTATATGTTTGCTTGTAAAGACATAACATGAATCAGAATCAGAATCAGAACAAGAATCAAGTGATAAACAAACAAAATATGTAATTTAAACACATCAACAATCTGTAGCTTACCGCAAAAGTTTCAAACCACCGGTTTACAACCGGACCTGGTGTTTGGGTCCAATTGGCATGAGCTGATTTGAAATCTCTTTCAAAAATGGCCCGGACAGTAGCAGCAACCGAAGAATCCTGGTCAAACCTACAAAACATAAGATAAAAGGAATGAGGATCATTGAAAATACAAAACATAAAGATAAACTATAGGTTAGATACATAATTTTCTCACCAGAGAGTATCCGTTGGTCGCTTAGGATCCAGTTTTGGTAAGCCAGCATGCCCGGGACTTGCAAGTAACTGTTCCAAAGTGAAAAAAGTTTGAGAGGCAGAAATATTGTTGATACGCAAAGTTGATTGCTGAGGAAGATTGTCATCATGCATCGCCGGAGAGCTTCCATGATTCTCATCATGCATCGCCGGAGAGCTTCCATGATTCTCATCATGCATTGCCGGAGAGCTTCCATGAGGATTATCAGCATGCATCGCCGGTGATGTACCTTGAGAAGAAGCGGGAGAAGGTAACCTTCGGGGAGGAACAGAAGCAGAATGTGTCCTTCGAGCAGAGACTGGAGGACTTAACCCTTGAGAAGCAATGAAGTTTCTGTAAACGTTTTGCTTTACAGAAACATTTTGGTCTCGAGAAGACATCTGAAAGCAGAAAAAAAACTGATTAGAAACACAAAAATTGAATCCCCAATTTCGAAAACCTAAAATCGAATTAAAAACCCCAAATTGAATCATAACCCTAAACCCCAAATTGAATCCCCAATTTTGAAACCCAAAAATGGAATTAAAAACCTAATCGAATCATAACCCTAAACCCCAAATTGAATCCCCAATTTTGAAACCCTAAAAACGAATTAAAAACCTAATCGAAAAATAACCCTAAACCCCAAATTGAATCCCCAATTTTGAAACCCTAATTTAGAAGGGGAGAGGAGGAGACTTACCGGCAAAGAGAGAAGAGATCGAGTTGGAGATTAACCGGACAAGAGTTTCAGAGGACAAGAGAGAAGAGGAGGAGTAGGGTTCGAGAAGGGTTAACCGGGACTGAGAGAAGAGGAGGAGACTCACCGGAAAAGACAGAAGAGATCGGAGAAGAGAGAAGAAATCGGAGAAGAGAAGGATTAGGGAACTAGGGTTTTTCTTTTGGCTGCGGATTAGTCGAGGTTTGAGCGAAGCTCAAACTAGGTTTTCTAGTTATATAGAAAAATAGAGCGTCGCAAATCTCTCGCAAATATTGCGAGGGATTAGCTATGACCCCTCGCAAATCCCTAGCAAGCATATAAAAATATGTAATTAATATTTCCAGACATTGCGAGAGAATTGCGAAAGATCATAGCAAATCCCTCGCAAACTCTTTAGGGTTTAGGATTTACAATTGTCATTAGTGCCTTATCTTTGATTATAAATCTTGAATGATATCATTTTAATCATTAATAGTAATGTAATTAATTAGTCTTAAGGGTTTAGGTTCAAGGGTTTAAAGATTTTATTTGCGAGGGATTTGCTATGTTTTGAGTATTTTGTGATGGATTTGCGATTAATTTGCTATGCGTCTAGCAAATCAGTCGCAAATTTGTCGCAACCCTTGACCATCTAATTTGTAAAAACCATCAAAATAATTTTAAAAAATTAGTCAAATAAACTTTCAAGTATCTTATAAGGTCCAATGGTGCCATCATACTCTTTTCTATCATCAAACTTTCCAAAATTGTCCAATTTTGTGTCTTACTCTAAACATGATGATCTTCTATACTATATTACATATATGTTCAATACATTGAGACAAATATTTGCCAAAATGTCCAATTCTCCAACAATTTTGTGTTGCACTGCTATCTTTGATTATAAGTCTTGGATTCATCTTTTTAATCATTAATAGTAATGTCATTAGTCTTTAGGGTTTAGGGTTTATGGATTAGGGTTAAGGGTTAAGGGTTTAGGGTTTGGGTTAAGGGTTAAGGGTTAATCATCAAAATAATTTTTAAAGTTAGTAAATTCACCTTATGTATTTCACATTCAAATGTAATTCAGAATAATTATATTAAGTTTTGTAATATTTATAAAAAATTATTTTCCTAACTTTGCTTTGGCTTTCGCAATTCACTCGCAAATCCATAGCAAATTTGCTATGGACTCTGTTTTCGCAAAATCGTCGCAATATTGCGATGGGTTTTCGAGTGTGTGGACCTTCCCAGCGAATTTGTCGTAAATGCCTAGCAATTGAGGGGCGGATTTGCGACGACCGTGTTCCTCACAATTTTGCGAGGGATGTGCTAGGGTTTTTTTTTATTTCTCGTAAATGCCTTGCAAATCTACCGCAAATTTGCGAGAGCCAAAATCCGTCGCAGTGTGTCCTCGCAAAAGGTGTGTTTTCTTGTAGTGTTAAACCTTTCCTTAAACCAGAGTGTCACAGTCTTTGAGCTCCTATGGATCTATCAACAACGATTTATGTTTTTCCAATCTATCTATCTATGTTTGTTGTAAACTTGTGTTTGATTAGCCTATTTTATCTTCACATTAAAAAAAGTTCCCAATTAAACAAAGTTGAAAGCAGTGTTTTTGAATAACTTAAAATAAAAAATAATTAATTAATATTATAATTTCGAATTTTATGAAATATATATATATATATAATCTTCTTATAATTATTTAAAAAAACTTTGTCTTTTTTATAAATTCTGTAATTTTTTATAATTATCTTTTTACATTATTAATATTTTTAAAACAAAATATTTTATTTTTGTTGTAATCAAATTCCTCCTATTAAATATTAACTTTTACACATGTCAAAATCTGAGATTGATAACTTGACACATGTCAAAATCTTGTTAATGGCTAACTTTCAAAACCTAACTTTATATAATAAGATATCGACGATGAATGTGTTTACTGCGTTCGTGAAAGACTGGATTCCTTGTTAAAGCATTAGCTGATTCATTATCGATGCGAATGATAACCTTTACAAGAGAACTTCCAGTAATCTCTGCCAATAAGTCTTACAACCAGATTGCTTGTTTTGTAGCTTCGGTCCCTGCCATAAACTCTGCCTCACACGACGACAAAGCCACAACATCTTGTTTCCTTGAACACCATGTAATTGGACTTTCGCCAAAGTAGAGATGTGTCCATAGGTACTCCTTCCATTAGTAGGATCGACATTATGGCTACTGTCACTGTAACCAATCAGCTTAGGCACCCTTGATCTTTCATAATACAAACCCAAACCAACTGTTCCTCTTAAGTACCTTAGACACTGTTTTAACGCTGCACCATGTGATTCTCGTGGGCTCTGCATAAATCTGCTTATAATTCCAACACAAAACGGGAGGTTAGGTCTAGTATGAAGTAAATATCTGAGACATCCAACTCTATTTCGATAAACTATTGCATCAATCTCCTTCTCTTTCTCTGATTTTGATTGTGTCAACTCTGTCTCCATTGGCGTGTGAACAGAGTTGCAGTTTTGTAAACCAGCATCCTCCAAGATCTTTAATGCATAGCTTGTTTGATTAAGCGTTATACCTCCTTGATGTTGTTCTATCTTGATTCCGAGATAATATGACAGTTTACCAAGATCGCTCACTTCAAACATAGATGACATCTCCTCCTTAAACCTTTTAATGAGCTCTAGTCTTGTCCCTATGACAAACAAATCGTCAACATATACTCCCACAATCAAGAGATCATGACCCAAGTTCTTCCTATAAACAGAGGATTCCTTTGAGCATTTAACAAAACTAAATTCCAAAAGTATTTGATTCAGTTTATTGTTCCATGCCCTAGGTGCCTGCCTTAGTCCATACAGTGCCTTGTTGAGCTTATAAACCTTTCTTTCTTCACCATTCTTCACAAATCCTTCTGGTTGGCAAACATATACAGTTTCCTTGAGTTCACCATGGAGGAAGGCTGTTTTGACGTCAAGGTGGTGTATCTCCCACCCATAAACTGCAGCAAGATTCACTAGAATTCTGATTGTTTTGATCCTTGCAACCGGAGCGAACACTTCCTCAAAATCAACACCATACTTTTGGACATAACCCTTAGCTACTAGTCGAGCCTTATACTTGTTGATGCTCCCATCCGAATTCCTTTTGATCTTGAAAATCCATTTTAGTCCAATTGGCTTCGTTCCTATAGGTAAATCCACAAGATCCCAAGTTCTTAAATTTTCTATGGATCCAATCTCTTCCTCACAGGCTCGCCTCCAATCTATAGACTCAGTAGCTTCTTCATAGGACCTTGGTTCATTGTTCAAACAAAACAACGCAAAATCTCCTTCTCCCACTGCAATCTGATAACAAACATAATCTTCTAGGTACTTTGGTTTACTACGGTGTCTCTTACCTGCAACTTCAGGTGTAACTGCAGACGGTTCTTCTATGTGTCTGTACTCACTGTCTGATGCTTCTCCAGACTGATCATCTTCATCGGTTTGATTACTAGAAGAGTTACTTCTAATCAAAGAGTGTTCAGGCGACATGCTGGTTGAATTTTCTTCTCGATCTTTACCACTTATACCATCTATAATGAACTCGAAGCTCTCATCTTCATCGTCTCTACCCTTACTCTTACTCCAGTTCCAACCTTTTGTTTCGTCAAAAACGACATCACGACTAACAACGATTTTCTTTGTTTCTGCATCAAGCAACCGGTAAGCTTTGGAACCAGATTCGGTGCCAAGATGAACAAGAACCCGAGTTCTATCATTCAGTTTCTTTAAGTGAGCTTTCTCTGTTTTGGCATAAGCGATACATCCAAAGATCCTAACATGTCCAACAACTGGCTTTCTTCCTCTGTAGCATTCATAAGGAGTTTGATCCTTAAGCGATCTTGTCACCACTCTGTTTAACAAATAAGTAGAGTGTCTCACAGCCTCCCCCCATAAGTAATTTGGCATCTTCATGTGCTTTACAATGCTTCTAGCCATTTCCATCAGTGTTCTGCTGCGTCGTTCCACCACTCAATTTTGTTGTGGTGTGTAAGGAGCTGTCAAGTGTCGAGAAATCCCAGATTCTTCACAAAAGGAGTTAAACTCTAAGGATACAAACTCTCCTCCTCTGTCAGTTCTAAATGTCTGTATCTTTCCTTCTGTTTCCTTCTCAACCATATTCTTGAATCTCTTAAACTTCTGTAATGCCTCACTTTTCTCCTTTAGTAGAGTTGTCCACATGTATCAAGAATAATCATCAATAAGAACAAAGATGTATCTATTTCCAGCATTCGTAGATGGCGTTATGGGACCGCAAAGATCTCCGTGAATAAGCTCCAGCCTCTTTGTTGCTCGGAAGTTAGTTGAACTTGGAAACGCCTGTGTAACTTGTTTTCCAAGCAGACATGAACCACAAATCTCCTCTTCAATAGATTTCTTTGGACCTCCCATCACATACTCATTGATAAACATGCTTGACAAAGTGACATGATTAACATGTCCCATTCTAGCATGCCATTTACTCGATTCACTTGTAGCACTGAGATTTAGACAGAATTTATTTGTTAACCCCATGTTTACCTTGTATAACTGATTCTTGGATCTCTCTGTTTTAACTTGCAAGTTTCCTTCTTGATCACACATTGTAAGATGCTCTCCTTTTACCTCCGCTGAACATTTTGGCTAATGAGTGCCAAGCGTTTAAGACCTCTGGTAGATCATGTGGTAGGGAAGTGTGTGCCATTCCTTCTTCTTTACATTTGTGAGCCCAGGATTTGAGAAACATGGCTGCCATTTTTCCATCCAAAACGCCATGGTGTGCGTTTACACCAATGCCAAAACCCTTGGTTTGGAAATAACGTGACTTGAAACGACACCGCGGAGGCTGAGTCGTCGGAGACACTTAACTCGGGAACTAACGGGTATAATTTGTTGTAAAATAGAGGCGTTGAACAGAAAACGTTGTGTAGACGTACACAACGAACAAGAACAATTTTGCTGAATAATACTTTTCTCTTATTACTCTCTGATAATCTCAGTTTTTTTTCTGATTTTCGTGTTACTTTCTCATAATGAGAATACATTACTTATATAGAAAACTAAATTGTAACTGCTACCAAATAACCCTTGGACTCATTATGTCCTATAATTAAAACACAAATTTAAACCCCGAAATTTATTAGTAAAACCAAAACTGACAAATCCTTTAACTCCCCATTTATTATCTTTGACCAAGCTTTGAATCACTCTTCAACATAATTCAATGGAGAAGAATGGTAAATTGCCCAATAAACGAGAGAAATCAGCGGTTGACTCGGCGACGGTGAATGAGACGATGTCATTTGGAGAGTAAATGATGCTTGGTTTGGGGTCTAGTTGTTCCCAAACCAGTTTGCCAGCGAGTGGGAGATAGTGGGAGAGAGAAGTTTTGAGCTTGGGGACAATGACTGAGTCGAAGACATTGCGGGTTGCGTCGGTGAGTCTATAGAAGATGACTCGTTTAACCGTGTTGAGTTTGTACCATTGAAGGTCGAAAAAGGTGAGTGGGACCGGTGTAAACATCCCAAAAATTGTTATAGTCCCTGTTCAATTTTTGAAAAAGGCTTTAATTACATATATTTTTTTTGAAAAATAAATAATTTTGGGCCTTAAAATACATGTAAATATAGTATTGTCCTAGTGCAAATGTACTTGTTGCACATGTCAATCCCCGGCCCTGACTGAAGGACTCAGACGAGTCAAAGTTCGAAGGGGCGACTAGTGTTACCTCGATGATATTAAGTGATGAAGCCATTTCTTTGCTCGCTAGTGTGTGTTATGTTATTTTTGAGTTCTCATGCAATGATCATATTCGTATTATATAGCTAAAAATCTCAAATTTAAATAAAAAGATAAAAGAAAATTTATGTAGCATATAAGACGTGTAATTTCATTATGGATCTTACAATTTCATGGAATGTAAAACTACATGTCCTTTTTTTTGCCAGCACATCAAAAGTTTTTATTGTCCTTTATTTATTGTATTAAAAGTTAAATTAGAATTAAAATTTAAAATTATATATTATAAAATCATTTGAAAATATATGCTAAATAACAAAATTAAAAATTATTTCATAAGAAGAAAATATTAAGTAGGGCTAAAACTTCATAAATATTAAACATATATAACTGTGAGTATAAAAAACACAACCATCAAAATAAAACTTTATAATAAAAAAAGATTATGGTAAAAAGACTCAACTCTAGTTAAAAATTATTATATGAAAAGTCATAATGAATAGAGGCAGCTCTAGTATCTAAGCAAATTAATAAATAATTTGCATGTATTATAAGTATAAGATATTGTAGGAAAAATTATTGTAAAGAGTGGCAATCATCATAACAGTTATTGATATTTATATTGATCATTCCCACCGATGCAACTGCAGCCCCACAGAACTGCATTACAATCGTTATGTGAGAATCAAGAAAACTAAAAATATTTCTCTTCCAAACATTAACTATATTGCTCTTTCATAATTAATTACCTCGGTCTTGTGATTCAATGTGAGAAACTTATTGAGTGCATGAGATTTAACAGAGAAGATCTACGATCTAAAACATATGTTTTGTCATTTATCATATTACTCGATTAAATTTTTGGTGAAAAGCCAAATGCATAAAGTAATAAGTCTGTCAATATGAAATTTATTTGTTACTTGAATAATTATTTTAGTATTTTTAATTATAAATCATGTTTAATAATTTTTTGGTGTTTTTAAATATTTATATAATTATAGATTATATTTATTATGTTTTAACAGCTATTGCACATTGCACCAGCTGGTAAACCAGTCATAAAACTCCCACAACTACAACAGTAAATCCTGCGTTTGAACCAGTCAGACCCTAAATATAAATGAAATATTCAATTGGATAATTTATATACTTTGTCTAAATTTCTTAGCCAAAATTTTTTAATGTATCTTGTCTAATGGATAATTATTTAAAATAAACAGTTATGCCACATAAAATTTTGGACTACACTGAACATGACCGGACGGGGTGAGACAGAACAAGATGGGACACAACAGGACAGAGTCGAACATGTTTTTGTTCTAAAATAGATATGTTTAGGTTATGTACATACAATAATCTGAACACAAAATTCGTATTTAATGGGATTTTGCAAAATTGGCACGATACGGGATGGGACGGGACAGGACGGGACGTATTTCTTATCACAAAGTAGATATGTGTAGGTTATATACGCACAATAATCCAAACTAAAACCAATTTAAAATTCGATGTTTGGACTTGACACCAATACTGTATAAACACTGAATTTTTGTATTTAAAATAAAATTTTAACTTATTTTTAAAATTTATAAATTTATATAAAAATATTTTGTCCGATGTTGTAGCACGGGTTACTACCTAATTGTAATTATTTTGAAAATGAAGACTTAATTCAAAGTTTTACTTCAAAATAATACTCCCTCTGTATCAGAATAGTTGATGTTTTAAGATTTTCACCAAGATTAAGAAAATAATTAATGGTGAATTGTTGTTAAATCAGACTCATAAATGATGTAATCCATTAAGATATTCTTTGTGTGTTTTCTTACTTTTTATGTCATTTGACTTTTTAAATTTGTTGTAACCACTAATATATTAAATGCCTCATAATTATGTCTAGGGTCTTTTTACATTGCTTCTACACAATACTCTTCAAAAACATTTAAACTAAATTTATGGTTACAATTTTAATGATAGAAGTTGCTTTAAATTTGAAAATTGTGTATAAAATTTTCAAATTTAGAGCCAAAACTTATGTTTCTCAAAAACAAAATTTTTAGAATGGAGCCAAAACCAAAATAATTAAGTTCCATTAATCTTCTATATATATTGACATAGATTTACATAATTTACTTAAAATTATCTATGGCTTTCCATAGTTTTAATCATAATTTATTCATTTTTGTTAAGGATAATGAATAAATAAAAACAACATACGTCTGAGTATATATAGGAGTATAGAGAGTGGAAGGTGAGAATTTATTTAGTTTTGACCTGGTCATTTGAATGTACATGTTGGATGTCTTGTAAAAGCAAAATCATTAAATAGGTATTTGATTTTGAAAATAAAAAACATTAAATACTCTAAAGAATCATCCTTTCTGATACAAAATAAAATCCTAAAACATCAACTATTCTGATACAGAGGGAGTAGTATAAATGTGTCCCACATATATTTCTTAAGTGAAAACTGATTCTCACCCAATAGCGGACCCACTCAGGAGGAAGGTGGGTCACCTGACCTGGGTAACTAATTAAATAGTTGGTTTTTACATGTGTTCATGTAAAATTTCTGTAGCAAAGATGGTAAATTTAGTATTGCTGACCTCCCCAAACCTGAGTTTGAACCCCCAATATGTCATATTAATATTTTTTTTCCTGTAATTGACCTCCCTAAATTTTAATCCTGGGTCCGCCACTGTTCTCACCCGCTTTTTCTAAAAACTTCCAAAGTCTAATACTATATAGATTGGAACTTGGAAGTATCTTGATGTAATCCTGTGGCGGCTTCTCTACCCAGCTTTCCAAAACCATACTCCAATCATCATAGGTCCGAGTTCCACCTTTTAACACAACTTGTAAATCATTGTTTTCACAAAAAATATACTATCACACTAGCCATACATATCTTTCCTTTTCCCAACTCCTCATCCCCTTTAAAGCACTAAACCAATCACACTTCCTTCTATTTTAATATCTATAATATTCAGATTTACTTCTCTATTGTTACCATATTTAATCTTTCAAAATGATTATATGTTTAATGCTTTGATTTTTTTTACGCTTTAAAATTTGAATATAAAACATCTTATATATTAAAATAGACTAGTAGAGTAATTTGGAAATAGTTGTGTCAAATAAATAAAACAAATAATAAAATTAAACATCAAAAGATTGAACTGTACCATGCACGATTCTTACCTAGTTAAAAAAAATGGAAGACACATCCCCTTTATAATAAAAGGGAAGTACACAACATTTTTTGGTAGACTTTATAATTTTAATAAATGGTTACAAATAGGTTATACATAAGTTATAAATTAATTCATAGATTAATTATCCTCTTTATAATAAAAGGAAAGTACACAACATTGTTTTGGTAGACTTTATAATTTTAATAAATGGTTACAAATAGGTTATACATAAATTATAAATTAATCCATAGATTAATTATAACAAATAAAATCTTAATTGTAACTAAAGTTCTTAAACGGGATATTCCAAATTAATAGTTCATGGATATTCCAAACTTTATTTTCGGAAGATCACATGTATATGGGTCTAAATATCTAGAATCACAATATTACCAATTTATTTTCCACAGATTTTATTGATAAACCACATCAATAAAAAAGTTATTAAAGGGATAAAAAATTATTTTCAATCATAAAAAAGATATCAAATCTCGATAATTTAACAATATTAATAGTGATCTTTGGGATCGTATTCAGAAATTAAAAATTAAACCTTAATGCTATAACACGGGTTGACATTCCTTTTATTTATATTATAATTTTAGAATAAAATATAATTTATATGATTGATTTTAAAAGTTTTTAAGCTCCTAATCTAGCATTAATCGTGATCTTCGGGATCGTATTTTATTCTAAAATTATAATATAAATAAAAAGAATTTCAACCCGTGCTAGAATCATTAACAATATATAACTTACCAGATATGTGTCTTTTTTTAAGCCATCATATTTAGCATATGATTTTATTGCATAAAAATTACAATATAAATAAAAAGAATTTTTTTAACACAATCACATAAATTATATGTTATATAAAAATTACGATATAAATAAAAGGAATTTCAACCCGTGCTAGAGCACGGGTCCTAATCTAGTTCATATTAAAAATGCAACACATGGACTGATAGTACATTATTACATTCAACACTTTAAACTTTATTTTGTTCATAAAACCTTGACCATTTCAAAACATCATATTATTCATAAATAAATCATCTTACAACACTTGATCAAATTTAATCATCATAAATTCATTGAGTCGATCCGTCATTGGATCAAAAACAATGATCCGAGTTAACGATGAGCAACAAGATAATCCAAGAAAGAATCGACATAACGATCTTGTGTATCCATATCTCCAAACACTCCCTTCATGTCCTTCACATTGTCTCTATAAACCTTACCTTCTTCTCCATCCATTACCAATCTCAGCGCTTTCGCAACATCTTCTTTCGTAAATATACCTGTTGTGTCATCCCGAGGGATCATACGCCCAATTTTTTTTTCCTCGGCGACTCTCCCATTATACCCTTGGTCGTACACAAAACTCAGCATCACCATCGGTTTAGCAAACGTTACAGCTTCGATCATTGAACCCCAACCGGAATGAGTAAATACCAAACCGATGGAATCGTGATTCAACGTTCTCAGTTGTTCAACCCAACCTCTCCAAACTATCCCTCTCTCAGCCGTTCGCTCTTCGAATCCTTCCGGTAGCTCAAGCGGTTCGGTATCCCACTGACCGCGCTGAGTCTTTAACACCCAAAAAAAGGGTAAACCGGAAAGCTCTAAACCGAGAGCGATCGTATTAAACTCGGATTGACTCGGTTTAGCTTCTGTACCGAAAGTTACATAAACTACGGACTTTGATTTCCGTGAGTCTAACAACTTTTTAGCAGACAACCATGCGTCGGTGTCTTTAAAATTTCGATCCAGTTTTGGAGGTAAAACTCCAACAGGTATAACCGGTTTACGATGAAGATCTTGTGCAAGTCCCAACCATTCTGCTTCGTACTCGTTACAGCTCCGTACGACTATGATCTCACAACCGCTCATTACGCCGGCGACACGTTCCATGTCGGGGATATTCTCTTCGGTAGATTCCGACATCATTCCTTCGAACATGTTCTGGATTTCGTATAACTGGAAAGGTGCCGGAGTTTTGAATGGAACCCATTTAGGATTCGTCAGAAAATCTTCCGGCGATGTACGGTACTCCTCGTAGCCCGGCGGTTTATGAATACCGAGACATGCGCTGTTAAAAGGGCCGAAATATGCGTTTTTAATTCCAAGGCGGCTAGCTATTGGAGGAAGCCAATAAGATGCAAAATCTTGTAGAAGCCAGTCAGGTTTTGAAGATTCAAGAAACTCCGTCAACGGAACTCGTAGCCCGTCGAAAGCAATTTTCAAATAAGGAACGAGATCGAAAGGTACGTCTGTAGTGGCTTCGGCGTCCACTGGGAGTTTTTTGTGGCCGGCAAATGGGAGCTTGACGAAATTAATGGCCGAGGAGAGATTCTCCGGCAACCGTGGGAGGAGGCGGTCGATGTTACGGGGAGTGGAAATGAAAGATACGGTGTGACCTTTTTGAACCATGAGCATAGAGAGCTCCAACTGTGGAACCAGATGGCCAAAGGCTAACCATGGAAACATTGCTACGTGGAGCTTGGTTCCATCTCCCTTCTTTTCTTTAATATTTTCCATTGTTATTATTTAGAATGGACTATATAATCTATAGATGATCAATTCTATTGTTCTTTTATAGAGGAAAGGAAAAGAATGGAGCCATATGGAGCAAGGGAAAGAGGTAAAGACATGTTGTCTCTTAGTAAGGGTTCGCCTTCTTTGGCCACACATATTACCTACCCTTAAACTGGCCACACATATTACCTACCCTTAAACTTGGGCAACGTAAGGGTTATTCATTTATTTGATTGTTAGGTAATATGTGTGGTTGTAAACTTGTAAAGGAAATAATTAATATTAGATTGGTCCATCGTCGGCCTTGTTCTTACATAAATATGAACCTACTCAATCAATCGCTAGAAAATCCAGGCCACACAAAAATTGGGAGTAAAGCACCATAAAAGAAAAAAAAAAAAAACGACAACTGAAAAAAGAAAAAAGAAAGAAGAATTTTCAGTAGCCTGTTGTCGTCACGACCTGCAAAAAAAAACAGGGCTGTCCAATAGAGAGACGACACTCTTTAAAATATGTAAAGTAACTTATTAACTCCGTCGAGCAGCGAATATATTATCAAAAACATATCCATTAAAATCTATGAATCTCAAAACGGTATACTAATATCAATGGCAGAAACAAAGGAGTGGGTAAATACTTTGAGGAATCAAAGACCTCATAACAACAAACATACTCAAGCGACCTCTTCTACCTGGGTTGCTCCATCTTTTCCTATGATGAAATGTAAAACTGATGCGGTTTTTGATAGTATCAACCAAAAAAGTAATAGGAGGCTGGATTATGAGAGATCACCGGGGAAATCTTATCATATGGGGAGCAAAGAAATTAAATCACCTAGAAAATCCATTGGAAGCAGAGACTAAGGTTTTATTATTGGCGTTTAAACAAACTGTTGGATAAGCTTTGAAGCTTGAAGTCCAAGTTATCTTTACAAATCTATACTAATAAAAAATTGAAGCTATAAGCTCCTAACTCTGTCCATATAGGATTTTAAACAACCAATCATAACTAGCCACTTCATTATTTAACATTAAAAAAAAAATCAATAGTTTTCTATTTTAAACATCCAATAGGGATTAGACTTAGACATCTCACTAATTAACATTTTATTAAAATATGACAGTTTTTATATTGTTAAGATTTTTTAGGATAAAGAAAAAATTTCAATCAGCAAAACTCGGAGCAGTTTTCACTGATTTGTAGGGGACAATATTTAATAGTTAGACAGACCAACCAAACTTCAATTTCAGTCATAAGCAAATTCATGAGGTTAAGATCTGCAGTTCTTTTTGTTTTGGGTTTTCATGATTGTAATCGTTTCCTTGATTGCAAAATCAAAAGTACCTTGGGTTTTCATCATGCTGCTTCACTGAGCTCCTGAAAGTAAGAAAATTGAATCCAACTTTTCAATTAGAGGTTCCTTAACACGAAACTTGATTCAACATGTCAACCAATAGGAATTCAACATATAAGCTCCTAAGGCTGTCCACCTAAGCTTTAAAACAACCAATAGGAATTCAACATGTCACTAATTAACATTTTTAGAAATTTGCATAATTTTATATATTAATAATTATTTTAAACAACCTATCAGGATTTGACATGTCATTCATTAACATTTTCTAAATTTCCAGAATTTTTTAGAAAAAGGAAAATTTTAAATTTATGGAAATAAAAAAACTATGTATAGTATCCCACATTGGCTAGAAAATTTTTAGACAATGGTTCAAACCAGTATAAATAAGATTAATATGCTTCCAACAACAAATGAGCAGGAAAGCTTGATTTATCAGGCGTCCAAGTTTAAAAGTTTTATTCGGTTTAATCCGGTTTTTTAAAGATAGCAACTAAATATTTGTATTATATATATTCCAACAACGCATCACATGTTTATAGATAATCCAAGAAATAATTTTTTTTTGTGTTACCCAGCGAATAAAAGACACAATAAAGGGAAAGAGAAGAGATGAGCTCTTACGAAATTGAAAAAGAGAAAGAGAGAAGAGATGAGCTCTAGTAATTGAGAGAGAAAGAGAGAAGAGAGGTGTGTTTTTGTTAAAAGAAAATTTTTAAAAAGAAAAAAAATTGCAGGTGTCGACTCTTTTAGAAGTTTTTTTTTGTTTCAAAGTTTCACCTTCAAAGGTGTGATTTTGTAAGTCATACTTTTGAACTAAAAATGTTATAAAAGTCTCCTAGAATCTCATTCAATAGATTTTTTTATAAAAAATTGTGATTTTTTGAATAACAGTAAATTTGAGGTGAGATTTATAAATTATTGATTGAATAACAGGAGATTATAAATGCTTTTTATCAATTCCACATCCAATAACACAAGATTTCAGGTGATTTTTAAAAATCACCAATTAAATAACAGGGGATTTAAAAATACTCCAAAATCTCTTAAAATACCAAATTCAATACACCCCCTTATTTTTTAGCCTTACATTTAATCATGCTTGGTGACAAAGTTTGATCATTACTTCAAACATTTATTATTTATTCTTACATGCTTCTCAATAATAAAAATTATGTTTAGATCATTACTTCACCAAGGATATATCACCAAGTTTCAAACTTTGTCACCAAGCATGATTAAATGTAAGAATAAATAATAAATAATAAACGTTGAGGATGATAGACATGTAAGACATTTTTTATATGTATCAAACATTTATTCTAAACATGTTGAGAAGCATGATCTAAACATAATTTTTTATGTTATTGACAAACTATGTATAGTTAAAGAGGTAGTCTATGGTTAGGGCTAGGTTTGATTGTAAAGTGAAAAACTCTTGGTGACAAAGTTTGAAACTTTAAAATATCTATACTAGTATTTTTGCAGCACTTTTTGCTCAAAAATACTTTTTGGAAAGTTTTTACATTTAATGCATTGACTTTAATATTAGTTACCAAAACTTCAAAATTAATTATAGGTAAGATTTAAAAAAATAAGGAAATCTTTCTACCTCATTCAAACATAAATATATGATTCCTTTTCATTTTTATTTGAATTTATATTTAAATTATCTTGAATTATTCTATAATACTTTTAGTTAATAAAAATTGTGATTTTTTCATGCATATGATGTAATAAATTTTTTTAAAAACGGACATATATTACTCAATAGATGAATAAAAAATACGGGTATAATATCCGACATCGTATAAAAAAATTGGACAATGATTCAGAGTCATACTATAAAAGAGACCAAAATGATTCCAAATACAAATGAGTAGAAAGCTTAATTTATGAGGCATTCAAACTTTAAAAAATTTTATTAGGTTTAGTCCAGTTCTTTATTTAAGAGATTTTTAAAAGGTTAAATATTAAAAAAAATTTAAAACTTTTAAAAAGTTAAATATGATAAATGTTATAGCGTAGATACAAAATAAATATTAAAAATTAAGATGATATAGTGTGAGGTAAAATATCTCGGGACGGAGTTATATAGCGAGACGGGTTTTATTGATATTTATATAAATTAAAAAAATATCATTAATTTGGTGTTACAGAGGCAAAACATCATTTCATTATTTTGTTAACATTGTCGGTATCATAGAATAGACATATCTAATTAAATTGATTAAATAAATATTATGTAAAAAATAAATTATATTGCAGTATTATATAGTTTATTTAACAATTATTATATAATTAAAACATATTTAATCAACAAATACAACTTATAATTTAAATATTTTAGTTATAAATAATTTTGCCCCGCGGTGTACCGCGGGTTCTAATCTAGTTTCCTTTCATATTATTGCTACCTATTTTAATTTAATTCATAAAGTAATTGGGCATATTCTCTAAGATATTATTATAATATTAATTGCGAATTAGCGTTGTTATAAAGAATTCGTAGTATCCCATGTAGCACGGGATGCAATACTTTTTTATGTAAATTACAAAATTCTTAAATTAATTTAAAACGAAAAAATTAATTATATAATGTTAGTATTTTCTATAAAAATTAATTGAATGTACACAGATTATTATATGTACATAACTTAGACATATCTATTTTAGAACAAAAAACATGTCCGACTCTGTCCTGTTGTGTCCCATCTTGTTCTCTTTCACCCCGTTCGGTCCCATTCAGTGTTGTCCGAAAGTTTATGTGGCATAATTGTTTATTTTAAGTAATTATCCATTAGACAATATAAATTTAAAAAGTTTGGCTAAGAAATTTAGATAAAGTACATAAATTCTCCAATTAAATATTTAATTTATATTTAGGACCTGACTGATTCAAACACAAGGTTTGCAGTTGTAGTTGCGGGAGTTTTACGACTGATTCACTAGTGGGTGCAATAGCGGTTAAAACATAAATATAATATATAATTATATAAATGTTGAAAAATACCAAAATTTTTATTAAATATAATTTCTAATTAAAAATTATTAATAAATTATAAATAACTATTCAAATAACAAATAAATTTCATATTGACAGACTTATTACTTTATGCACTTGGCTTTTCACCAAAAATTTAATCGAGTAATGTGATAAATGACAAAACATATGCTTTAGATCGTAGATCTTCTCTCTTAAATCTCACTCACTCAATAATTTTCTCACATTGAATCACAAGACTAAGGTAAATTAATTATGAAAGAGCAATATACTTGATGTTTGGAAGAGAAATATTTTTAGCTTTCTTGATTCTCACATAATGATTGTAATGTGGGGCTGTAGTTGCATCGGTAGAAATCTTATTATATAAAGTTGGGTTTTCAAAGTTAGTCATTAATAGGATCATGACACGTGTCAAGTATACTGATGAGATGTTGACACGTGAAAAACAATTATTATTTTTCAAAATAGCTAATTAAGAAAATAACATTATATTTACATAAAAATTATGTTTGTGAAGTGACTCTTAAAAAACAATAAAAACACCTTAATGGTAAGTATTACCGATTGTTAAAGGTTAAATGGCAAAAACACACTCACGAGTCGGATCGAATCCGCTCTACTAGGGTGCAACTGTACTATTTGGGTTAAGATGCAATGGCCCCTGGATGTAGTTGGTTCCCAAAATGTTAGAGGGTAATTTCAAAAGAATTATATGTGATTATAATCGGTATAAGAGAATAAGATCGTTTGTGAAGTGACCTTTTTGGTAAGTTCGATTCGGGATCGAGTCGAATGTATATTTGTTAATGGGCCGATGGCCCAAATGTTGATTATATGTTTATATCGGGATCTTTGATTTTTCCGATATGTCGAATTGTGTGGGTATTTAATTCGTGCGGATTCTTGAATGGAAGCTATCAGATGCAATAAAATGGAATCAAAGTATATAAATCCCGCTAATTTTATCGAGGATCGAGACACTGATGGAGGTTCCAAAAGTGATTCTACAGTTAGTAGCATTATAAGTTTGGAAGATTAGTCGGTGATCGATGTTTCTGGTCAAAATTTAGAGTTTTCTCTTCTGAATAATGTTGATGATTCCGGTATTGAAACAAGAGCTGCTTGATCAAGTAATTGAGAAGCGATTTTCAAATTTGGGAAGTTGGAATGGTAAACCGTTTTAAAATTGGTTTCGAACAAGATTTATGTAGTTTTCTATCAGATTTGGTTCGTAAATCGTTTAAACCCAGGTATGTGGAGAAATATATGAGAACTTTGATTCAGTTAGAAATAAGTTGAGAATTTACAATTCGAGAATATTTGAGAAGATGTCATAGTTTTAAGTAGTTTTGGTACAAAGTGATACTTCAGAGGAGTAAATAGGTCATCGATCCTTAACTTGATTATGACATTTATCATGTTTTGGATTGTTATAAAGTTTCTATTTTGTATATTTAAATTATTTAAGACTAATATATACCATCGTGATTATAATTTTCAAATTTTTATTTTATTATGTTATATCAACTTTTTTTCAGTTTCTTAACTTTTCTTAGGTTGGTCATAAAATTATTGTAATAGAGTAGATAATTTTCACCAGTTGTTCATCCAAAGTATCTTTGGAGTAAAAAAAAGGGAAATTACCTAGAATATTGCATAAAAGTAGGTTTATTACTAGACTAACACGTTGAGATTTCTGTCTTACTAGAATAACACATAAAAGTTTGCAAATTACTTCTATATCTGAGTTGTGTGTTTTATTACTATTTATGCCATTCTCTTTTAAAACCAAGATCTTAAAAGGGGAAAATAAAAAGATCAAAATTATGAACATTAGTCGATCCCTTGAATCTTTGTGTTGTTTGTCTTACGATTGTTGGGTTTAGATCAGCTATTTTTAGATAGGTTGCGGCGTGAAAAGAATCTGTGTGGAGGACGTTTGGCTGGAGGACCACTGACGGCGAGTTGACGGCAAGGTGGTTTGAAGTAGAGGAGGAGGGAAATAAAGCGATTTGCTCAGAGGTAAATTTCTATATCGTGGTTTAGTCTCTATTGCTTACTGTTTTCTTATACCCGAGTATTACATAGTAGGCCTTGTATATTGTATGTTAGTTTTCTGTATGTTGTTGAGCTCTGTTTTTCGGAAGATATTTGTGTGACTTCATGTTGCTTCGTTGCTAATCTAAGCAACAAATGTTTGTGAAATTGAATTAATAACTAAACTAAAGCTTCTGTCGTAGATATGGGGTCAAGCCAGAGGTATCCAAGTAGGTTGTATGGGGTTGGTAAATTTCCACTGCCGATGAGAAGCATGCACCACGATTGTAGTTTGTCCAATCTTGGTGGTTTGAAAGGCTTTGTTGGTGATGAGGTGTATGATAAAATAAGAAAGAATTCGCAGCTGGGAGTTCTATTGGATCTAGCCGAATCTGACTACCTGTTTTGTGGGAAGACCATCCATTATCTATTGTCCAATCAATTGGCAATAAACATTCCTTCGGAGGTATGGTTTTGGTTGGAGGAAAGCCGTTGAGGTTCTCTCTATATGAATATGAAGAAATTAGTGGTTTGAATTGTGAGAAGATTGATGAAACAGAGTTTGATGTCGATCATACACCTTTATGGGCGGCTTTAAAGGTGAAAGCTTTTAATGGACCCAACTGGGAGGAGCTAGTTGAGGGTTTGAGAAGCTGCCGTGGGTGGTCTGATGAAATGAAGACGCAGATAGCTCGGTTGTATCTTGTTCATGTTGGAGTGCTTGGTTTATCAAGGAACAGTCGGATTCCTCTGGAATACGCTAAACGGGCGTTGAATGAAGAAGCATTTGAGAGTTTTCAATGGGGTAGGGTTGGATTCAAGAGTTTAGTTGATTCCATCAAAGTCCTTGGGTTACCTAACAATGCTTATACCCTCCATGGATGTGTCCATGTATTGCTGATATGGGCATTTGAGAGCGTGAAGGTGCTGGGGGCTAGCTACGGGAATGTAAGAGAAGGTGTAGATTTTCCTCTGTTAAGGTGGTGAGGAGGGAGGCCAAGGAAGGATATCGAAGCCTTCATATCCGGGAGCAAACTCCTTAATAATGGGGAGGTATGCCTTCAATTTTCGTATACATTATTTGTCTGCATTTTTTCTTTGTGATAGATTATTAAAAGTTATGGTATCTGAAATGCAGCTTCAGGTGAAGCATTTAGTACCTAAACCTTTGGAGTTTATATATCCAGATTGGCCAGGACAGTATTGTGTGTATGGTGTAGGAGAAGGTTTGAAGAAGAAACTGGATAATCTGCTGTTAGACGTGATCAATGGCGAAGTGGATGAAAGAGAATGGGATTGTGTAAAAAAAAGGAAGGGGGAACATACGAAGAAGAGGGAGAGGAGGCAACATGTTGCAGGGGTAAGTGACGATGATTTCCTTGAAACAGCCCCAACCAGCATCCGTAATGTCCCCAATAATGCGAAGGAGCAGAAAGAAAGTGTTGGGGACAAATGTTCAGCAGAGAAAACGTCTGGAGATAAGCATTCAGGTGTGCAGGGTGAAGATGGTAGTGGAAGGTTAATTTCTATGGTTGAAACACTAGGGGCGAAAATGGATAATATTCAGATATCGTTTTCTAGAGCAATAGCGGAAGTTGTGTTCAAACTTCAAGGTATGGAGAGTAGGATGGGTAACTTTGAGAGTGACGTTCAACTATTGAAGAAAGTTGTTATCAACACAACGGATGGAGGAGCGCATACGCAAGGACCTCTTACATTAAGAAATGACGAACAAAAAATAGAGGAGGTATGATCTGCGTACCGTATTGATAAAATTGTTATTATATATCTATTGTTCAGTATTAAGTCATTGTATTTATGTATTCGAGGAAACAATATCAATTTCAGTTTTGTGAAGTTGTATAATTATTTTGATATATGAATTTTTTCGTACACACAATTTAGCAATTTGTATACTTTGTCTCTAGTTTAACAGCGTCATATTATATTTCAAATGTCTTGTAAATAACGTCAAATACATGTCTTTTGTTTCAAGTCATGGCTATATCAGATAAAGCATTCGGACAAGGATGGTTATAAAGTTGCTACTTGTGTTAGGAGTATTAAAATCGAACCAGAGGACAGTGTAGAGCGAATTCCAAAGCAGATGGTAGACAGTGTACAGCGTGTCAAAAGAGTACAGAGTTGGGAGACAGAGGAAGGCGATAAAAGAGCAAAGTATAATGACAAAGTTGATGGAGCAGGTGCTCAACCCGTTCCTATTAATGTTATCCATCCGGTAAGTGGTGGTAACCCTCGCTCGTCGGAGCGAAAGTGCGAATCTGTTGTGGATTTAACCAATGAGACCAGGAGTCGTGCATCGTCTCATACAGTGAAAGATAAGGAGAAAGCCAGGTATTTTGCATATTTGTTACAAAAGGTGTTTCCTCCATCAAGAGAGCTTGATCTTCTATTAGTAGATCCAGTGGGCACCAACCCTAATGACGAATCAATGCGAGCTGCATTAATGACCCGACGTGAAAGCAACATTGTAGTCCTATCTCCCGCAGTGTACGATCCTTTTAGTGAGGCAAGTCCTGAGAAAATTGCAAAGCTGATGTCCTTCCTAACTGATGATTTGTAAGTTTTCATTTAGAGTTGTATATAATTAGTGTGTATATTCGGATTTGAGGACTACGATCTATAACTGATTTGTTAATATTGGTATTTAGGGCTAAAGTACCTTCCACTGGAAATGCCGAATTTTATTTTCGCCTCCTGACCCCTAAACAATTGTGGCCAACTACAACATTCGGCTGGTTATGGGATGCGGTAAGCTTCGTAGCATAACATTTGACGCAGTTAACTATGGTATACTAATGCCTGATAGATGTCACTCGTGTTGCAGCACATGGTTACATGTATGCATATGTTCCGTATTAGGGGACGCAAACGCCATCCCCATATAAAACAGATCGTATTGCTTTTCTCGATCCTTTGTTTGTTAGTATGTGGGCACTCGAATTCCCTAAAATGGAAGCCTCTAATCAATGGGTTTTTGGAGAAGGTTGTTTTGAGACGTACGTGGGAAGGCTGCCAAAATACGGAATGACAAACAAAGTGTGGGTTGACGATGTAGACACCCTGCTCTTCCCATACAACCTCGATAACAACCATTGGGTAGCCATCGAAGCTGACTTAGTCCAGCGGAGGATTAGAGTTTACGATAGCATAAACAGCGGTAGAACCGACGAGAGTCTACAAAAGAAGTGCAAACCGTTCGCAAAAATGATTCCACGCTTGATACAAGCATATCACCGGAGGTACAAAGATGAGCATATCGGGCGGCGGCATTTAGTTACTACCGGGTGAAAACACTCCCACAGAACTATCAACAAGGTGACTGTGGTGTGTACACGTTGAAGTGCTTAGAGTGTATAGCTCTTGGAGTAAATTACACAGGCCTATGTGATGCGGCGATGCCTTCTATTAGGATGAAACTTGCTGCAGACGTGTTTGATGAGGTCCCAGACCGAGACTGCTTTCTCCAACTAGATGCTACGTCGGAGACAGTAGATTATCCGGAAGCTGAGTTCAACTCGGGATCAAAAAGTTGAAGAGGTTCCATGTACATTACCGGAGCAGTATGATTTTGCAAAATTGAATATTGATTTTACGCGTGTTGCTAATAGAAGATGCGTGTTTGGTCATTATTTTGGTTACATGTGGGATTTGAGGATGTCGTTCTTAGATTTTCCGAGGTCTGGTCACACACTGTTGTTTCTATCGGTTGTCTGTAAACCCTATTGAGGTGTAGTGTTTTTTGTATATTGGAGGGTCTAGCTATGTATCATTATGATGTATTTCTAACCAGTATTAGTATATGTTAGGCCTTTATCAGATGTGTACGTACCATCAACTAAGTAACGGTATTATTATGGTGTGTGTACACACGTACGTATATTCATATGTGTACGTACCATCAACTAAGTAACGGCCTTATTATGATCTGTGTACACACGTACGTATATTCATTAGTGTACGTACAATTGATTTTGTAATGTTATAGACTTGTTTTTTAGGTGCATGGTTGCTGCTTAGTTTCTATCCATTTTGAGCACACTAACTTGTCCCTACTGGCAATCCTATGATATGATGAGCGAGGCAATTAAATTGTATTCAAATTCAGCGAACCATAACCATCCTAACAGACTGTTACGGATCATATGGACCAACGCAGTGAAAGTAATAAGTACAACCAGGAAGAATGTTTATTCGCTACTTAATTTATCGGACCAATACCAGCTTCGTAGACGTCCATCGCGAACTTCTTTCGGAAATTGTCAATATTGTTGTCGGTGATCTTCAAGCAATCAGTCATCGGTTTGCCCATGCTCAACAGTTCTAAATACTTCATAGTAAAGGTCCACAATCTCCCGTCCTCAAGTTTTGTCCTACTTGGCTAACCCTTTCAGCGGTAAATGGATCGAGAGGGTAATTGACATCGATAACCCTCTGAAGTAGGTACGGTATCATCTCACACACCGGCTTGATCCGGGACATTGCAAGAGTTTCTCTGGTAAAGGTCAACAAAGGATCGTAAATGGAAACATGTCTCGTTTTAAGATTTATGCCCACTCCTACCCAATGACTAGATTTCCAGTTCATTGGAGCATATATAACGTCGACATCTGTAACCCACTTCAACCTTGGTTCGTGGTGCATCCTTTCCCCATTGACGATGTCAATGAGTACTTTGTCCCATCTGAAATTCCGTTTGGCCGTGCTCTTGTTGAATGCTTGGAACCTTCTTGTCAACTCGTAAAAGAGAACGTCGTCCAAAATTATGGTCCTTTGTTTTATCATTTCTTCTCCGTTTTTGTGCCACAGCGTTAGGGCAATCATCTCCATGTGCTGCAGTTGCAGTTAAACGCAAACCGGTCGGATTTAAATCCAACAAGAAACCATGAACACACCAAAATCGTGTAGTTAAAGTTTAAAATATGTACCTGACTATGGATCCATTCTTGGGACGATATAAGAGTAGAGAAGAATAGGATATCTGCCTTGCGGAATCCGAAAAGGTGTGTCCCCTGTGAAATTTTGTAATTATGAATATCCTATATCAATGATTGAGCATATCAATATGTCATCGGAGTAATATATACTACACTTACACATTATCTTGATTTATCAACTCGGTGAATTTGGCGAATTTCCCATCAGCAACATCTTCCATAGGGTCGTATGAAACCGACCCTGCTTTTATCACTATGGCTTCGGATGGTTGAGTCGCACGTATCTCCGTTATCAATATATCAGCCCGTCCTGTTTCATCCACAATAATAACCGTCTGCGGCACTAAATTGTCTGAGTCACCGGAATAAATTCCTCCCGGGACTTTGATCTGGTTGACCTCTAGTCTCTGTACAGCCCTCTTCGATATCGGTTTCGTTGGGTATTGCTTGGTCTCCGGCCTAATAAGATGCACGTACATACATTAGTTGTGACGTACACTGGACCATCTTAGTAGACACTATAAATATGGCAAATATTCGAAATAAAAAATAAGTTTGCACAATTGGAGGTTAACTGTTGTTTCTATTTGTACATGTCCATCAGTTTTGTTACAGCCCTCCATGACATCGCTTTCAATTTGTAGTGCTTGGACTTCGGCCTAATAAGGTGTACGTACATAGATTCATACTTACGTACACAAATGTCACAAATACTCAAAATCACCAAAGTTAGACACTTGCCTCTTGTTCACCGTCAACTGCAGTTTCATTTTCTACAGCTATTTCGGTTTTGTTACAACCCTCATCTGACTCGCCTTCTTGATGCAGTTCTTCCCCATCCTCCTATTCAAAATAATGAAACTTTTAAGACGCGTGTTCGTAGTATACACTTTGCTAGAAGCAAAATTTTGCTGAACTTGTAGATTAGAGGAGATAAACAAATAACCGAATATATATGAAACCCACAGATGGTTATCCCTTTTATGGTTACTTCCTGACCTACCATTTTGTTACAATGCAGATGAGGTTCCATTTTAGTATTCAGCTGCAGCAATATCTGTTCAATTAAAGGTGGACAATGCTTTATTACGAATTTAGTGTTGTAACTCGACAGAAATGTCCCCCGCGTCACAATCTTGGCGACATTCATTAACTCCATTGTCCGGGGATGGTTCGTTCAGGCCACAGTCGTTATTATTGGAGACCCACTCATTAATATGAGTACGGGTTGTATCCTACGGTCAAATATATAAAGCGTATATGATAGGTGCATAAGCATAAACCTCCGCATTACGTTGATTGAGTCGTATTCTAAAGAGGATCTTGTTGTCCATTACCTGGCCTCCAACTAAAGAGTCACCACTTACAGTGTGTTGACCATCTATGGCATCCTTCGAACCATCATTATTCCGATCACCCTGTGCACACCACGATAGCAACATAAATTAATATATGTAAGTAGTGAGAAAATTACTACCCTTAAGCTATTTGTCATATCAACCTTAGCAGTGGCAGCGCATCCCCTGTTTCTGACCTTCTCTCCCTTTTTTTCATAACCATTACTGAACTCATTCTTCTAAACTTTATAGTTTTCCCTCTTTTTTTGAATACTTCTTCTCTGAAACTGTATGCGAAGCGTCGGAAGGTTCCCCATGTTCGTTTCTTTTAACCTCTAATAGTGCAGCTCTTATCTCCTTGCGGATCTCTGTACGTACGAAATTCTCCATGTTTGCCTGATTTTCCTTCATCAGAGCTTCTTGTCCTGTAGAACCGGTATAGTTCCGCCTTAAACCTTTCAAATTGGTCATCGTCCAAACGTTCATGAACAACGTGCGTACCCCCCGGTTGCGCATCAGTTCTCGTCCTCTTCTCTTTCTTATTGTCAATTGTTGCGGTGTCTGCTCTTTTCCTCTTCCGACAGTCAACTGTAACTATATTACAAATTAACTATTAATTTTTTTAAAAATTAACTTTATAGTGTATCCCTTTGTAATGTATAAATGTTTTTAATACCTTTCTCTTCGGGACGTGTCTGTTTTGGACACCTATCATCCCCTCCATATTGCCTCATCCCATTTGTGGCCTGCTTTAATAAGATTTTCAATGTTGTCAACTTGATGGTCTTCCTCTTCGTCACGCCACGCCAATTCTCGAGTATCACAATGCTCCCCACTACCAACCATCCGTCTAATAACCACCTATAATATGATTACAAAAATATATACATTTTACGGAACTTATAGATTGAGGTCGTAAACGTGTTATATCTGATAGACAAGGGATAAGTACATACCTCTTTAGCAGCCTCGCATGCGAAGATGTCTGCTGTCTTGATTGGCCGCAGTTTAGCCAGATTGTGGATCGATCTTTGATTAAACGCCAGATCTTGAACGTCAGATGGTACTAATCTTGCAATTGCAGGGACAGATTGGAAAGCCAGCAGCTGGAGTGCTAGAGGAAATCCATGAACAGCAACTGATTGTTGCTTGAAAGTTTTTACTAAGCTGTCTACGTCTGCTGGACTTTTAAATCCTGTTATAGTCTCCAGCGTCCGTTCAAATGACAACCTTCCCCATGGATATTTTAAAAAAAATTCTATATTCTTGGTCATCTCCACTGTCTTCGGATCTGGTTTTACTGGTTGCGTGGCGCATGTTAGAACTCCATCAACTATTATAATCAGCGCTAAAGCTAGTTTCTGCCACGTTTCCATTTCCTCAGTCTCCAACCTTTTTACCAACTCGGAGATCGTTGGTTCCATGTTTTCCCCGAATAGAACCTCCCAAACAGTCTTACATCCTTTATCCCTTTTTGTAGCTCTTTCCACATCTCTCTTTTTAGGATAATTCCCACATTCGAGCCCTGTCAACTCTGCAAATTCCTGTAAACCAAACTTGATTGGATTGCCACCAAACACAATCCACATCTCATGCCGCTTTTTGGTCACCAATTGACGGCAAACAAATCCATGAACAAGTTTACCGGAGAACGAGATCTTGTTTGCAGGGATACGAAAAGCTGCCCAAATGGAGACTCTAACAACTTTTCCATTTCCTGTGTTCCACTCAGCACCCTCGATATTGTAGAAAGATATTCCGGTTTTGAATATGCATTTATCTTGGTTTTGAGAGGGTAACGGTCAAGAGCAAATAACCTCCTCGGTAGATCCAAGCTCAATTGAGGAACGATCTCTACAGCCTCGGGATCCATCCTATCACCACGAAGTAACCCTAATACCATATTAATATGTACGTACACTAAACCAATTAACCCTAATACCAATGTCTACCAAAGTTCACTTCTGTTGACGATTAGGGTTATTTAGCCTCTGTCCGCCGCAAATACAAAACTATTCATTGATTACACATCCTGGCTACTCAAATCGATACTTAATTGTATTTGCTATATACTCTTCCAACGTAATATAGAATTTGGGGGAACAATCCCTCTTCCAATTTAAAGTAGGAAGTCAAGACAAACACTTACCTTCTGATTCAACACCGGTGATGATAGAGGGATCGAAACTAATCGCCTTTTTCTGATTTCACCCGACCTCTGTAATCTCTTCTTCCTTAAATGTTCCGTCGCCGACTTGTAGGGAGTGTCGTTTTGAAGTACTTATTCTAGATCTAAACACCTTGATTCAAGAAATTGGGAGGTAAAACAACCCTATCGGACAGAAGATTCTGCCGTCGCAGCTGAGGTATCAGTTTTCCGTCTATTAGCAAGAAAGAAGATTTTGCCTCTACTACTAAACAATTTAAAAATAATTTTTTATTTATACACAGTGCAATGGCTGAGATTGTCTTTAATTGTTTTTATTCATAATATACAGTTCTTCAACGTTATTGGTTCATTTGCACTATATATCAGCCTTTAACTGTGAGTTTATACCAGATGAGATCTATTCCTTGATGTTTTATAAAGTTTTATATTCAATTGGTTTGTTAAATGAACCAATATATTTTCCGGCTATATATAACGTCGACTATAGGGTCATAATTAAGTGGTGCATGCGATATCCTTCGCTTAACCGGCTGTTACACGTGTTAATTATCTAAATGCTATGTATCTGTCTGGATTGCAGTCACGAAGTTTGAAAAACCACAATATGATACATCCGTTTGTGTTTCTTCGCGGATTATATAAGAAGACAAATACACACCCGGTGAAGTATGTATTAGTCTCTCAAACACCAAAATATCTTCATCACTAAGTAAACATAAGTGCAACAAAGTCATGGTGCATTTCGACAGGCTATCAGATCTCAGACGTGGCGTTCTGATTGGAAGGTTTCTGTTAAGATCATCCGCAAGTGGAGAAAGAAAGAAGCGAACATCGTCACCTTCGAAATGGTTGTTTCGGATGTGTTCGTAAGTGACTCGTCTCATCATCATATTATATGCACTTACTATTAAATGATTCATATAGATCATGGTTGAACTTTTTTCCCAACCTTAGGGCGATAAGATGCAGGCAACAATCACCGAGGACCTGTTGCCCCAGTTCTCTGCGGGGATTGAGGAGGGTTTGTGGAAAACCTTCTCTAATTTCGTCGTCACTGACGACACATCCGCTGTGAAGGTCGTGGCTTCCAACTACCGGATCATATTCACTGCTAGGACGGTTGTGGACAACATTCGTTGCTTGTCGACCAATCACTACATCGACTACGTCCCCTTCGACCAAATTTATGAACGATGGCCTCCTTGGACCCAGAACTGCTGCTTAGGTAACGTTGCATTGTGTTGTTACGTTTTTAAATATCAAATCCAATACCATAACTCTAATGAAATGAAACCATAGACACGATGGGGAAAGTAACTCACGTCGGACAAAGAATATTGGTGGACGATCCAACTGCTCCACGTTTTGCCGAGAGGACCCGGTTGATACGGTTTTCATTGACGAATCTCGAGTGAGTCGTTTTGGCGATTATTAGCTTTCACACACGTTAAAGATATACCGTCCTATTAACGTAATGTGTCTCTTTGGGTAGGGGTCATCACTTGCAATGTGTGGCTTATGATGAAATGGTCCATGATTTCGCCCGTAATTTTTGGCTATGCAGAGGCAAACCAGTTGTAGTCTTGCGATTCTGGAGGGCCAAGTTTAAGGATGGAGGTATGGATTAGGAAAATGTATTTAAAACAATGTCCCCATCACCTTTTCAATATAACATTACTTCATAAAACTAATTTTGGTTACCCTTTTTCCTTATTTTTCCACACCGCAGGATGGATGGAAGTGGTTAGTCAACCGGGTGTTTCTAAAGTGATATTTGAACCACCCTTCCCTGAGGTTAGAGATTTCAAACTCCGGTTGGAATACTTCGACCAGCGCGAGCGGAGTGAAGACGATTCGTAGCCTAAGTTTCCATTTGTCAATGTTGCTTACATTATAAACTTCTAAACCACGTTGCTGAACTCTTTATATTATCTTTATTACCTACATCCAAACAATCTATCTAACGTGGATAGGAATATTTTGATGTAAAATGTTTGTGTGTAATACGCATGGTTAATTATTTATATTTATTTTAATTTGGTAAGTATCTTTGCTAAAACTACCAACCTTTAATGTTAGACGTATGTGTACAAACGTGTACAACTGTTTATGTTTAATTGGAAGGTTTTGGTCGATAATATTAACACGACAAGGTTCCAAACACTCTTTTTTTAGACGACTAAATATGTCACTAAACCAAATATAACGTTGATAACTTGAGTGTAAAAAATTAACCGACAACCCAAAATACTACTCTAATAAAACGACAAAACTACATTAAGAAATAGGTCATTGTTGCTACTATAACCAAAGTCGCAACAAACACATTGGTCAGTTTTAATTTCATATTTAATCCATCACTCTTGTACGCAATCAACGTCTTCATCCTTTCCAACTCCATCTGATTTTCCTTGTGCATATTTAAGATGTTAGCAATGTCCTCTTTTTGTGCCTGAAGCGCTTTTCAAACTAGTTAACTTTAGAAGATCTTCCTTCACTGTTCTCAGTTCCTCCATCATAGCTTCATCCCACCATTTAAAAATGTGATAGTCCCCATCCTGCATTAATTTAAAAATATTCTCTTACTAGAAAGGTTAAGTTATGCGAATAAATCTGATCTTTAATCAACCTCGGCGAAACTGTAAATCACTTACCTCTCTATTTCTACAAGTGTAGTGAAGCCTCCCTGGGTTTGTCCTTGTAAAAGAAGGTTGTAGGTTTGGCGTTTCCCACAGTAACAAACAGCCGGGATCCCATACTCCGCATCGTCATACTCGACTGGACTCGTGTTTGGCAAAGCAGACATTAAGAACGAAACTGATTACGTAATTGAAGGAGTGAAAATAAAGAAAAGAGGAACTTTAAACTAATATCCGAATATCCAACTCTCAAAATCTAATCCAACATCTACGGCAGCGGCTCTCTCTGTTTCCCCCAAATCTGGTCAATGAACCCTAAATTCCCTGAATCTTATAATATATCTATTATATTCGGTTGGCCTTTTATAGAACTTTATGTATTGTGTCGTTTTTTGTATTGAAAAACAACATGAAGTTTTCCAAGTTGTGTCGTTTTCCAATAGTTGCGAACGGCGTCGTAAGCTTCATACAGGGCCGATATACCAAGGGCTTTATGCTACAGATTGTATTATTGATTTTAGGGGATTCAATATCAAGAACGGTGCGGTGGTACAGTGGTAGGATTGGCCTTGAGTGTCCTTCAGTGTCACGAGTTCGAGGCCTTGTAAATATGTACTTATTTTGTTTCTTATGTTTGTTAATGGTAAAAATATGTTTGGGCGGCAGTGTTGCAATTTGTTGGTGTGTTTGCCCGGCGAAAGTAAGTAAACGTCGTCTTCACTGCACGATTGATATTTTTTTAGGGATATAAGGAGCAATACGACATCTACTACACATTTTCGGATTAAAACGAGCAAAACGCCCAAAACGACAACGATTGTCATCCACGTTAATTAACATCTTCATTACATAGTAATTTAATTATCTAATGAAACATACGTGGGGAGATGAAACGCAACACAGACGGAAACCGACGATACACCTAGAGGATTTCACAAATAGATTTGGCCACCCACCACACTCCGCAATTTACACAGATGATATCATAATAACGTGTGTCGGTCGATAACCTGCCCCATCTCAAACAACTACTCATGGCACAGTCCGGGAAAGGGATCAACGAACTGGATGGATATACAAAGAATCTTCGTACGTGTTTTTACGCGCCGTATTAAACGTACTCAATGTCCGGAACAGATCTTCTCCGATAAGCCGAACTCCCTCTGATTGGAGTGGATAGTGATGTGCATCAAATTGGTGAAGAAAACGAACCGCCATCTGCTCGTCCCCATATAACATAGAGAAAATTCCACATGCAAGAGTGGACTCGGCATCTTCGGGCACGTTGTTTTTAGTAGTGCGATACCGCCCTGAATGTCTCGCTCCTCCGCAACGATCCGTAGGCCCTCGTGGTAGATTGCTATTCTGTTCCCTGCTTTCAAGCATTTTTCGAAAATACGCCTGTGAATCCCTTCTTCCTGGTGTTCACCATTTCGATTCCTTGTCGTTTGGAATGAAGAAGGATCTTCACATATGTGGTAGATGCTGGCAACCTTCAGAACTTCTGGGGCAAGCACCGCATCCACTCCTCGCCGACCAGCCTTTAATAATGGGCCAAGGCGCCACAACCATCAATTACGAGATGCTTGGCTATTTTTATCAACATCTCGTCTGGCAGATCAATCTTCTTACGGCTAGCAGACGCCATTTTTTTGGGAGTTCAGTAAACTAATAGCAATATGTGCAGAACCAAATAGACGGAAACTGCCGCCTGCCCACTTATATAACCTACGATGTGAGAGGTGGTTGGGGAGTTTGGCGAAAATCCTGGAAATTTTTACTACTTTCTATATGACGTCGTTTTAAATTACCCTTTTGTTAACTACTTAATGATGAAGGAACCCATTTTAGGTTTATGAGCTCTCATGCACGCCTACTCGATTATAATTACTAAAACAAATAAGTAGTGCAAACCACGTGTCACTTTCGTGTTATCGGATTTCAAATTCATTATATTCGTATTCGTTAAATATCGGCTGTAACTCAACCATCAGCTAACCCTAAGCCTAGACTTTGACATTTGTAGGTTCTCTGATGTGACAACTTCGAAGAGAGTCGTATTTATTGTTGCTTTAGATATGATAGTTTTCTCATCATTATGTTTATTTGATGTGTATCCAGTTACGTAATTATCATCACTTCCTCTCAAGTAGATCAATCCATAGGGTTGCTATTCACTAGTATTGATTGTACGATTATTTAAGCTTCTGTACGTAGACGACTATCACAATATATTATGACTTCCAACGTACATCAACTATGGTGTGGGGATAGTACTAGCATTCCGTCATTTCTTTTACTTTATTTAATGTCCAAAAAGATATAAACATTTACTAATATTTTTTGTGAAATAGCTACTAATAATAACAATTTTAATATTCTCCCTATTATTTTCTATCTCAATTTCAACAATTAATCGAATATTAAAAAAATAGGATAGAGTACGTTTTAATAATAGTTTCATTGTACATATTCTCACGAAATTAAACCAATATTTGAAATAGAAAACAACATTTGATTTGAAATAGAATTTAACAATCACGTCCTCTCAAGTAGATCAATCCAGAGGGTTGCTATTCACTAGTATTGATTGTACGATTATTTAAGCTTCTGTACGTAGACAACTATCACAATGTATTATGATTTCCAACGTACATCAACTATGGTGTGGGGAATAAATTATCTTTCTGATAAGACAATACAAAGATTTTACTTATTATTAGGAGATAGTACTAGCATTCCGTCATTTCTTTTACTTTATTTAATGTCCAAAAAGATATAAACATTTACTAATATTTTTTGTGAAATAGCTACTAATAATAACAATTTTAATATTCTCCCTATTATTTTCTATCTCAATTTCAACAATTAATCGAATATTAAAAAAATATGATAGAGTACGTTTTAATAATAGTTTCATTGTACATATTCTCACGAAATTAAACCAATATTTGAAATAGAAAACAACATTTGATTTGAAATAGAATTTAACAATCACGTCCTCTCAAGTAGATCAATCCAGAGGGTTGCTATTCACTAGTATTGATTGTACGATTATTTAAGCTTCTGTACGTAGACGACTATCACAATGTATTATGATTTCCAACGTACATCAACTATGGTGTGGGGAATAAATTATTTTTCTGATAAGACAATACAAAGATTTTACTTATTATTAGGAGATAGTACAAGCATTCCGTCATTTCTTTTACTTTATTTAATGTCCAAAAAGAAATAAACATTTATTAATATTTTTGTGTAATAGCTACTAATAATAACAATTTTAATATTCTCCCTATTATTTTCTATCTCAATTTCAACAATTATTCGAATATTAAATAAACAGGATAGAATAATAATAGTTTCATTGTACATATTCTGAAGAAATTAAACAAATATTTCAAATAGAAAACAACATTTGATTTCTATTTCTAGTTACTTTTTCAATCCTCATTCCGCGGACAGTCGACGAACCTCCGTGCAGATTCGTATGGGTTCCAGCTTTCTCCTTCCTGGGCAATTGTTTCAATTGTTGTCCCATCGTGTCCCAGTTAAGTAATTATCATCACTTCCTCTCAAGTAGATCAATCCAGAGGGTTGCTATTCACTAGTAGTGACTGTACGATTATTTAAGCTTCTGTACGTAGACGACTATCACAATATATTATGACTTCCAACGTACATCAACTATGGTGTGGGGAATAAATTATCTTTCTGATAAGACAATACAAAGATTCTACTTCTTATTAGGAGATAGTACAAGCATTCCGTCATTTCATTTACTTTATTTAATGTCCAAAAAGAAATAAACATTTACTAATATTTTTGTGAAATAGCTACTAATAATAACAATTTTAATATTCTCCCTATTATTTTCTATGTCAATTTCAACAATTATTCGAATATTAAATAAATAGGATAAAGTACGTTTTAATAATAGTTTCATTGTACATATTCTCACGAAATTAAACCAATATTTGAAATAGAAAACAACATTTGATTTCTATTTCTCGTTAGTTTTTCATTCCTCATTCCGCGGACAGTCGACGAACCTCCGTGCAGATTCTGTATGGGTTCCGGAGCTTTCTCCTTCCTGGGCAATTGTTTCAATTGTTGTCCCATCGTGTCCCATCACATTGTTAATGTAGTGTTGTGCAGCAAACTCACTTCTATAAGTTTAAAAATTAAATGTACATGTGAGACTCTGAACAGATAAGAACACATACGCTTTCATACCAATTATTAATATAATATCAACTTACATCTCCTTGTGAGGTCCAAGTCCTTCGAAAACAGCTCGAATGAAGATTTTAGAAGACGCTTCGGTGTGTACAAGACATGGTACGCCTACACACAATTACGTAATTGAGTTGCTAGACAAATTACATGTACTTGCTTCTATCATAATATCAATTTCATCTGACGTACCTTCATAACTCCCAACCTTAAAGAACCTCAAGACACAAAACACTGGCTCGGATTTGTGGAGAACATGACATCCCTTTGATTCCCAATCAGAGAGGAATTGATGGGCATAGAAGTCTGTGAGACGACATTTGACACTTTCATTCCTGCATTAACGCACAGTTGCTTTCAAATTTAAACCTATGAAGTTCAAATATATATATGTATATTACTATGTCTATAGCATTATAGGTACTTAACCTGCCATTCAGGAGAGTGAAGACAACTTCAATACACCTGCCATCGTAACGTCTTCTTATGACGTCCACATTTACGATGCACCCACAAACATCTAACGGGGGGAAAATAAAATGGGGATGTAACGTTTATTTTGTACTTTTGCAAATGATACACTTAAAAATAACGTCCTCAACTGACCAAACGACCACTAAATGAATCTCAGCAACCATCGGAAGTTCATAATTCCACGGACATTAATATATACATATTCAAGAAATTATAGATAAAACATACCGAAAGAAACGGGATGAGTAACTCTGCCACGAGTTATATCATCGATATCCGCGAAGCGGAAGTAATTTTTGTGATTCAAAGGTTGGATCACATCCATGGTTGACTCATGCGTAAATTTGATTTGGTATGGGTGATGAGTATTCCTCTCCTTGAGAGTTGGATTGATTAATTAAAACTCCCGAATATCGTACCAGGAACCGATTTCAGGGTTTGGCGGGATATTTGGGTATTCACCCTGTAGAAACGCCACTTCGATTGTGGAACCATTCATAACATATAAATTGTTAGACATCAAAAACTGTTGGATTTAGCGAATTAAGAAAGACTTGTTCAACTAACCTCTTCGTCCACAAGGAGGAGAACTCGTTTTATAAAGCATTCGTGAATCGACCAAGCGTTCAACACCTTGGCGTGGATACACCAACACCAATTCCTTCTCTCACGGTCCAGTTCAGCAATACGATCGGTTAGAAGCTCATGGTGATCTCAGATTTTGGATATCTCTTACTTTAAACTGTGTTAGGAATTGACGAAGGTTGAGAGCAATTTAAATATTTACGGAGAGCGAAATCTCGAAACGGCGCGGCCTTTCAACTTTCCATTGTGTCCGTCTAATAAGACCCTAAGTGTACGTACCTTCCCAATGTAGTATACGTACATATGTATAGTTTGTATATTTACAAGAGTAACAAATAACCGGGAATCATAAATTAATAACGAGATCCCGACCAAAACGAATGAGGATATCGCTAAGCCCATACCTTAACCATTAAACTCATAAATATTAACAAGCATCGATAGACCAAAATTATGTTTCCCTCAATTCGAAACCCTGTATAATAATTGTGATAAACACTTCAAGAGATTGTTTAATCGAGCTTGTTTTAAATAATATTAGGTTATTAGCGGTTTCAAATTTACAAGCAGCGTAAAGGTAGATCAAATATTTAGCTTTTCTAGATTAAGGGTGAAGAGCATAATAAAAAGGTATACAATTTATGCATGTCTTTCTCATGCATTAACCACAAAAAGACAAATAAACTGCAGTTAAAAATAATATCTATCTTGAACTCCCACATACTTGATTTATTAAGTTAGAGAACTCGTGTAATTTTATGTGTAAAATATGCTAGTACGGAAACATGTCTTTTTCTACAACCCGGATTTGAGACAAATTATATACGAACTACACAACTTTCCAATTTGACGTCCGGAACAGCCAATAGCTATAGCATTAAATGCGACAAGTACATGCAGGGATTTGACATCTTCTTTTGTGTAAAATCATTCTTACTTATATTTTCAAATGACTATTGTCCTCATCAAAGTGTTTACTGATCACTTTTTAAGCAAGTAATAATTATAAACTTTGCCCAACGAGTACAGTATATATTTTTGGTTACCGAGACGAGGAGAGAAAAACCTTTATCGTGTGAACCAGTATGATGTTGCGTAAGCATTACGTACACCTTTTCCCAACTAATTACTCTGTGTAACTTTTTCTTCAATACGCATTGTGCTTAAAAGGACATGCAGAGTAATTATATTGTACAGTATATATAGGCAAATATTCACAACCTACCTCCTTTATTGTTGAAGCATATATAATAGCTCCGATAACGAAATCTCAAAAACAAAAAAAAATGCCGAAAGCACACAATAAGCTACCATATCTCCCTGATGATATTTTACTCGAAATCTTTAGGCTTCTCGCAGTAGATGGGCTGTCGCACCTTGCTCCAATTATGAAGTCGGGTCGGCGAGGACTGAAGACAGTGCTCGACCCATATGTTCTAAAGGATGCTAACATCTACAACATCTGCTGGGATCCGTTATTGATCCAAACGTCAGACGACCCAAATGGTGGCCCTCAAGAGAAAGGGATTCATAGGCGTATATTCAAAAAATGCTTCAAAGCTGGAAACAAAGTTGCAATCTACTACGAGGGCCTCCGGTTTGTTGCGGAGGAGAAAGACATCAAGCGAGGCATTTTTGTTCTATCTCGTAACGTTCGCGCAGACGCTGAGGCAACACTGGCATGTGGTATCTTTTCTATTTTATATGGAAGCGAACAGATGGCGGTTCATTTTCTTCACTTATTTGATGTACATCACTTTCCTCTCAATTCGCATGGGGTCAGATTTTTAGGCAAGTCTGTGTTTCGCCTGTTGTTTACATACCAGGTGGCAATTCAAAACACGTACAAGGATACATTCGTCTATCCATCTACTCACCTCATCCCTAACCCGGACTGTGCCGCCATTTGTTGTATCCAATCCGGTTTCTTCTCTATAAACTTTCGAGAATACGACATCTTGTGTACTAAATGCGGACTTTGGTGGTTGGCGAAATCTATATGTGAAATCCTTTAGTTCTATAATCTCCAATGGCTGCTCTTTAAAGTTATTTTTTTTTTTTTTTTTTTTTAATGTGCTGTTGTATATGTCTGGTACGTACATGTGAACTTATATGAGCGGTGGTACGTACATCGATAATTTGTAGGGTATGTTATTAAATAAAACAAGACGATATGAACGGGACTAGTCCATGTGTACGTACACGTCACACACAATATAACTAGTTTGGAACCGTGTACATCTAAGTATTTATGTACGATGCCCTGTTACGTTGTACGTACACAAATACATAGGTGTTGCACCGGGTACGATGGCGGGATAACACTCAAATAGAATACATACGTTGATTATAAAATAAACTCCGGCATACACCGGATAACGGTTCGAGGTTCCAAAAAGAAAAAAACAACCATCAAGTACATAATATTAATACATTAACCTAGTTGAAAACGTCGTCACTAAGGTTAATCCGCAAAATAATAAAAACATGAAAAGAGGATCTTAAAAGAACGGGCGCAACTCCTGTGCATACCAGTAGAAAAAACAGGACTTACACCCGGTGAGGTAGCTACTACAATTACACCTACGGTGGTGGAGGAGAGAAGGCGACGATCTCACTTGATAAAGGGGACCACCGAGATGGAGTTTCGCAACATGGTACATAACCAGGCCAGCGACTTCAACGACAGTGTTCATGTGAGGGACCATCCACCAAACAATATTGCCAAACGCCTCGGCCTCCGTCACTTGGCCGGTAAACGTTGCGAACAGCACATAAGCAAAATTCATATGGATCCGTTGGTGCAAAATAGCGTAGCTTTGCCATACCTTCAGCAAAGGTGGGGGAGTTTGAAGCTAGCCTGACGCCCTCAAGATAGTTCGCTACGATGTGGCCCTGTATAGGAGAAGCTCAAAGTAGGGCCTGAACTTAGACTCCATAGTGATGAACTGTGGCCACGTGATGAACGGACGAAGTTGAACAGTTTGGAGGTCGACAGTGTTCAGCGCCTCGACCAATACGGGGATAGGAGTGACAGATACGGGAATAAAATTTACAAGCAGGCTTGTAGGGTTTGGCAGCTTGATGGCCAGGAATATCTCGTTCGGAGGGGTGTTCATTGTTTTTTTTTTTAATTTTTTTTGTTGGAGAGGATATGGGGTGTGGATGGTATTTGCTGTCTGTAGGGAATAAAACATCTTCTTACGTACACACATCTATATATAGTGAGAACAGTGGTAATTTTATTTTTTACTATAACAGGTAATTAACTTGATGGTATTTAACAGTAAAATGTACTGATTGTATAGGAATATATTTATATAAAAATGTAATGATTCAATTATGTTTATTAGCCACGCCAAAAGTATTCAACTTGCTATGTTGGTTCTTTGGTACTCGTGTACGTATATAAGTAAAATTACATAACTGATATTTGACATCTACAACCCTGCAAGTCATAGGAAATTAAAGTTCACTTATATGGACGTCAAATCAGTTGGCCATTGCATTAATAATAGCAACATGTCATTGCATTAAATACGACTAATAGATTTAGTGGTTTCAATTTTAAGTATAAAAAATATTCAATTCGAGCTACACGCGCATGTAACTGTTCATGTAGGTCTTAGCCATGTATCGCAGAATAAGATATTCGCTAAACTATTACTTTTACTAAAACTAATAGCCACTTATCACATCTAACAAAGTTCGTGGTTACCTTTATTAGCTTGACTTATTCTGCAAAGGTGCATCGCTGACAAAATACTTCGTTTAATATTAAAATTAGAATTGATAGGAGATAAGGTGTACACGGAAACGAGGAAATGTAAACATGTTTCGTTATAAAACTACCAAAGCATTTGACTAATTCGGCGAGCGCACCACCAGATTGTGCATTTCCTGCAACGATGCTTGTAAGGGCCCACCATTTTCGTCTTCCATCCTCATTGAGAGCGCGCATTTTCGTGCACGTAGGAGTTGTTATTTCCCATCATCAGGGTAGTCAAAACACACACCATAAGTTGTATTGTGTGATGGTCCATAGTGAATAAGCTCAGTGATGAGTTCTTCACACATATCTCCAACCTCTTCGGTCAAGTGGGTAGTGTTTTATAGAAAACAGCTGAAGCAAATGACCCTGCCTGGACTCCGGACCCTTTACAGATGCACAACATGGCAGACGCAAGAGTAGCGTCGGCATGTGTTGGTACGTTACGCAGGAGTAAATTAACGGCCCCTTCAATGTCCCCATCTTTTGTTGCAAGACGAAGGCCTTCATAATATATGGCCGTTGGATTATCCGCATCAAGGCACCTTTCAAAAAACTTCCGGTAACGACCACCAAACATGATATCATCGGGGTCACTGCACATGTTGAAGATGTTTGCCTCTTTCAAGACGTCGCGACGGTAAACTATAGTTTTGCCTCTATTTCCCGAACGTAGGAGTGACTGCATGTACCACCAGTGTTTTGCGGCCATTAGTTTAGCTATTCGCGCCAACAGATCGTCAGGAAGATTTGGGTTGGTCATATTTGTATTCAAAGTATTATGTGCACATTGTAATGCAAACGATTTTATAATACCATGGTTTGATAAGGTTGGGGAAGTATTTGGTACGGATATAAATGATACTTGATATAACTGCGTGACAAGATGGCGAGGTGACATCAAACCACTAATTATTAAGATTTAAAAACATCCACTAACAAAATTGATGGAGTGTCGTTTTGAGAATATTAATGGGCCGTTAATATTTTAGGCCTCTTTACATCATAACAATATATGATCCCCCACATCCCCTATTAGTATACACGCGTCATAACCATATTACGGATTTGAAATCTACTACTATAATCTACTATCTCAATCTCGATAATTCACTAGCCGCTCAGCTTAACGTCTATTGTCAGACATGACACCAGTTGGCAACTGCGATGTGACAACTGATACCCGCAAAAATCTTATATGGGAAGACGTAGAAGAGTTGTTTAACAAGTAAGTAGAGGGATGTGACTTATATCTCATCGATGTGTCTTGATGAGTACGTTTAACATGATGTGTTTGTAATCATTACTAAGTTACGAAATCTGGTCACAGTGTGAACTAAGGGTGTGAACAAATAATATATTCACACATGGTTCGTATGGAACAATGATTACTACGTACTTAGGCTATAGTTTGACCTCTCACTATGTCGAATTATGTGCGGATTTGTAACTTGTATTTGTATTAAACAGAAAAGAAAAATCAAATTATTGCTTTGTTCAGTGCGGAATTTATGAAACCGCTGGGTTAATGGTAGTTGGGTAAAGTATATGCGGTTCATGGCCTCCAACTATATGCGGTTCATGTGTTAACTGTTTTGGAAACCGCAACAGTAATCAAGGTCGGACGTAGGTAGTGGTAAAGTGGGCAGTTGCCACGGTTAAAATTTTAGAACTAGTGTTATTTGTTAGGAGATTTTTATTCTGCCGCTGTTGAAATGTTATTTAGTGCCTAATACTTTTCTACAAAATACACACGTTTTCTCTTTCTATTGTATATTTGTATATAATTATATTGACATTTAAAGCCCATTACATACAAATATTAGACAAAACCCAAATTATATTTGTTTCTTTGTTAACAAGTCCATAAAATTGTTTAATAACAGTCATTATTTTTAATTAATTTTAAGGGTCAATGTTACTGCCGGGTAAATTTATTGCTGGATCCGCCACTGACAGTAATTTTACTTAAGTACAAAAAACGAAAACTACAGAATATGTCTTGAGTGACAACTCCTACCCCCATGTCGTGTTATCTACCCGTGATGTGATTTATATCTCAGCGAGTTTTAATTAAACAGTAGTAAGTGACGTTTGTCTCGGCGCATTACACCAATAAACGGGTAGGGTGTTAGCTAAATACGTATCTCGTTAGCGTTCTATAAATTATAATTACCAGTCCCACTGAGTGCAACCTGAACTTTGTTTTCTTCAAACACCCTTCTGTACAAGTTGTAGTTCCTACTGAAAAATCACAGCTAAATGGCGTCTGCGTCTCAAAATATGCCTCATCTACCAGATGAGATGTTGATTACCATCTTCGGGTTTCTCGCAGTTGATGGTTTAAACTACCTAGCTCCAATAGTCAAGGCAGGACCTCGATTTCTCAAAACAGCGCTTAGGCCTCAAGTTCTCAAGGATGCTAACATCTCCAGCATTACTTGCCATCCTTCTTGGTTCCAAAAATTACATCATCGAAATCGTAGAATAAAGAGGAAGGGATGCACCGGCGTATCTTCGAAAAATGCCTTCACGCTGGGACGAAAAGGCAATCTATTACGAAGGTCTCCGGGTTGTTGCCGAGGAAATCGACATTGAGGGAGGTATTGCACTTCTAACTCGTAACGTACCAGCAAGAGATGATGCCACACTAGCATGTGGATTTTCTATGTTACATGGGAACCTCGACATGGCGGGTCATTATCTTTACCTGTTTTTGGAATACCACTACCAACTAAATACAACTCAAACAAGGATTTTGGGCAGGGAGTTGTTCATGTTGCTGGGTAGATATCAGACGGCGCGAGAAAACACGTACAAGGATACATTCGTCTATCCGATTGCCCCTTTGATCCCTTCTCCGGAATGTGCTAAATTGTGTTTATTGGAGCATGGTCTGTACTCTCTCAACTATCGAGACTATGACATGGTGTGCAACAATTGCGGCCTTTGGTGGTTGGCGAAATCTATATCCGAGATCCTTTAGTTATATTATCTCTTTAGATGTTTCGCCCTAAACGTTTCATCTAAATGCGTTCTGTTATAAACGCAGTACTAATATCTACGTCATAGGCTTTACGGACTGAATCCGGCCTTTTGTTTCAATGGTTTTCTCTTCTACTTATTTTTAAGCATGTACCACTTGATGTTGTTTCCTTTCCTTTTGTAATAATATCTATCTTGCAAAAGAACTATACACAATAGATATTTAAGCAGTGTATCTACAACAAAGTGTGTGTGGGTACATGGGTCCTTACGTTTGGTACGAGAAATGTATTGTTTTGTTACTACTGTGCATTCGGTTGGTGAAGTCGGAAGTGTTCACATCCCTATGATTTCAAGGTATCGGGCCTCAATTTTAATAAGCCCATTCGGTATGGATTTGTTGTTTATTTCTTAAACTCAAACAACATTCGGACAAATTTAATAAGCCCATTCGAACGCACATCAGAAGGCCTCAATTTTAGAGTTTGAGTTGAGGGCCCATTTACAAATTTCAAAAATTATCGGCCTTACTGGGAAAAACATTTTAAAAGTAAACAATACAATTTCTTTTCGCATTGGGCCTCCAATGTTGCTGGACCGGCAATTAAATTATGGTTTTTGTACGTAAACTACGAATTAAAGTAAAATTGAAATATAAACCCGAAGAAAAACAAAGAAAGCCAAGAGTCGCGACGTTTGTTTTATTTAAATCATCACCTGTCTCCCTTCCAAACCAGGCTAGACACGAGTAACAGGCTCTTATCGAAAAAACCATGGAGTTTAGAGTTGATGCCATCGCTGATCTTAGACCAGGAAAACAATTGGATTATCAAGCGAAGGTCTTGAATCGTGGTATGTTACTGAGTTCTTTTGGGCGAGTGCTGCTCCTTGCTGATACACGGGTTAGTCCACTTTGCTTTGTAAAATATTTGCACGAAGTTGTTAACCAACGCAGTGGTCTTATACACAATTGATATGCAATTTGTAGGGTGACACAATCGAGGTGGCGTTTTTACCAGGGACATATAAGAAAATGAGGAAGTATATCTATGATGGTGATTGGTATGAAATTAGGAATTTCAAGGTCATCCAGCCAACACTTAGGGAAAGGAATACACATCATCCTTTCCAAATCAAATTTACTGATGACTCGACGATGCGCCTGCTCTCACAGGTGAATCAAAAACACTACTTCCGTTTGAAGATTTGGGTGATATATCTCGAGGAGAATTACCCATCCCATATCATTCGGTACGCTTATCTTCAATTTTCAATTACACAAATCGTTTGAAACAACGTTAAAAACGTTTGCTAATTGATATTTGTGATTATCACTAGTTTTTAGGCCTCATACTAAATAAATAGGTTAATAGACAATTTCATATCAAAATACATAGGTCGTAACATTTAAAGTATGTGTCTACCCGAATAAGATGTTTGTGGGTGTGTAGTTGGGGTGGAAGACAGAGAGATTACTCGAGGGGGCAAATGCGGCCAATGAAGTTGTCCTCACCCTGAATGGGAGGTAAAGGAGATTTGTGCTACCTTTTCAATACATTTACATTTAAAGTTATTTCGTATTCCCCTTCAATATTAACGACAAAATCGTAGGAATGAAACCCTCAAGTGTCGTGCCCTAGATGAATATGCTGCTCGCTTCATAAATGCTTGGAAGCACTCGGGTGTCATCTTACTTTTACAACTGAACCTGTCTTTTGTATTTTGCGGTTCTGGAAGGTTGGAAGCTACGAAGGTATGTTCGATTTGATAGATCAGATAAGGAAACCAGCCTTGTGAACCATATACAACTAATATTATAAATGTTCTGAAGGTGCTCCTTGCCTCGTCAACACAACCGCCTCTTCGCTGTTCTATATAAAACCAGATTTCGAGGGAATGGAACATCACAAGGAGATGTAAGCTCTTTGTTTTCCTACTAAAAGACCTAATTGTATATGTTGCGCCTATCAAATACGTTAATACACTTTCTATATTTACCGCAGATCTGAAATCGCGGGACGTTACTATATAGAACATATAATGGAGCACGTAGGGGAGAATGCAGTACCTTGAGAATAAATGAACTATATGGGCGAAAGAGAGAACTCAGGGAGTGTACCATTTTTATTTAAAGAACGGCACAGATCTATGCAATTTATTAACTTTTTTTCCCCGGTGTGTTTGTACTTTTGAGTGAACCCAATGTTACGCTGATTATGGATAATATATGGTTATGTTTTGTCAACAAAATATAAAATTTAGTACTCCGCAATATATGTACGTACATAACAATAGATATCTACGATAACTGAACATGTCAACACTATCCAACCATCGCATTATGTCCTCTCTAATGGACCATATAAAGCCCACAAACACATATATTTCGCTTTAAAAAGCCTCTTATTGAAACAGAAACCCGTTTGCTTGAGATTTCTAAAAAGCCCACACGAGTAATAGGCCCATTTAGGGCAGGCGGCAACAATTTCTCCAACAATTATAGTTAAACAAAAATGTGGGCTTAGAAATTATAAAGGCCCATCATAAACATGTTACAAAAAGCTATGTTGGCACTTACGAAAAAAGAGTATTATCCTCACGCCAATTAAAGATAACACGTCTATTCTCGCCCATGCACTACGTATTAGCTGGACATGTTGTGCGGTTGTGGCCAACCTGTTGACACTGAGAACAAGCATGCTGTTTGCGGGGCCGCTTCGTCTCCAACGCAACCTCGACAAAAGACTTCCTCCTCGTCAACTTTGGCCTTCCTGGAGGATTCCTAACAAATGGCGGTTTACATCTGGATGGTGTAATATCAGTAGGAACGATGCAGGATGTATCTATCGGCATTATCGCCTCCAATACCCACTGCAGAGGCTGTCTCTGCGGAAGTATGGATGGTGCTGGTTTATAACTGATACGTTGGCCATATATGCGGCTGCGATAGCATGCATGGCATCCTCTCTAGATCAAAACGCCTACATGAACACCTCTTATACCTCAGATTGACAAACATGCGTTGACTTACCACCACTTACTTCAAATCGATCTTCATCAATTTCTTGAACCTTTAGACGCCTTGACTGTCGTACTGTATGAGTAAATCAAAGCGTAAGTTCATATAACCAAAACAAAAACATATCCACTAACATTTTCAGGCCTTTCGTTAACATATATATCGATGGATATGTTAATGAATGTCACACCTGTAACATTCTCCACCTTTGGTGAGTAAAGTTGGCATTGCGGCAGCTTGTTTTCTCCTTGTAGCAAACCAACGTGTCAACATATTAGAACAGCTTCTAGTAACTCTGGATGAAGCTCTGGCAGGATTCAGTACTTTGTTTAGCGATTCTGCAATGTTGCTCGTGGTGAAGTTGTACCTATCACCAGGAAAGTTCTTGAATTTGCTGGAAGATTTCTTCGAAATCAACT